>CM043016.1:13685488-14267315 GCA_023690525.1 Holotrichia oblita | reverse complement strand
GGTGCGTTAAGGTTGCCGTCAATAAAGACCAAGGGTGATCTGCTACCATAACATATTGCACCCCATATCATAACTCCTTGAGTGAGGGCTGTGTTGCGTTCCACAAAAAATGTTGGATTTTTACGTTCTCCACGCATCCGTCTGACTCTCCTACGACCATCGTGGGCCCACAAGCAAAATCGGGACTCGTCACTAAACACAATTTGATGCCATTCCTGCGCCCAATTAACCCTTAAGTTGCTCCACTCTAGTCTGCGTAGACGGTGAAGTGGTGTAAGAGGAAGACATAAAAATGGACGATATGAACGCAATCCATAAGATCTTATCCGGCGATAAACAGTTGACATTGACATTCTGAGTCCTGTACCTCTCATCCAATCATTTGCAATTGATCGAGTTGTTGAAAATCTATCTCTTGTGGCCAAAAGTCTTAAGCGACGTTCTTCGCGATCTGTAGTCCTTCGAGGACGTCGAGATCCTCTTAGCGAAAGTCCGGCCTCTCTCATACCAATAATACGGCCACGTTCAAAATCACTTAATTGGACAAAATGTTGATGTTGACGTACTCTCGGCATTGTTATCAAGTGCAGAATGAAATTGTGACGTAACAACAACAATTTGCAAACTTGACAGTTACTAAATGGTCTAATACTTCAAATTTATAGTTACTATGTGCTGTGGAAACAACATGCAAAAAAAAACTACTGGCTAGATTTTATTCAAATTTTAATCATCAATTTGTTTAATGAAAATAAACGTTTCCTGAAAATTTCAATAAAATCATTCGACAACTTCTAGGTGTTGCAATTTTTCTGGAAGTCAGTATATAATGAAATCAGAATCTGTTGATTTGAGAAGCCCGTTGATGATTGTGACGAGGCTATTTTGGACATTCCGATCAAAGCTTTCCAGAACTGCTACGATGCATGGAAAAATCGCTGGAATCGCTGTGTTGGTGCCCAAAGGAACTACATATTTCGAAGTGGATTATACGGTTGTTGAATAATTTTTAAATATACGGATTTTGTACACTCAGTCTCATTACTTAATTGTCAGACCTCGTACTTACATGCAAGTCAAATAATGTTATTTTTTTCTAGTTTCTATTGTTCTTATCATATAAATGATTTCGTGCTAAACAAGTACCTCATTTAAACACTCGTAAAGGAGTAATTATCTCATTAAGATATATTTGACTCGAGTTAAAAAGGAAACGTCATAAAAATTAATCAAAACAATGTTTCATTCAACTTTCATCTAATCTTTCTCTTGATTTAAAGAGAGAATATTATACTCCATTGATATTTTTACAAACATACTTACAATTAGTTTATTATATAGTTAGAAAGGTCAATTGAGAATATATAAAAACAACTGGGAAATACTGATTGCTTACTATTAGCGGCTACATTAAATAATTTAAGTGTCTAGTCAACTGTGAAGGACATACCGATACAAAATTCTGATTCGATTTATTAGTATTAAACGCAACTTTGTCGCGTCAAAAATGTTATTACCTCCTCTATTTTTATTTACTCTAACGGTTATAAAAAATGTTTTCTGCGCGAATATTTTATATATCGATCCTGTGTTATCTCCAAGCCATCATCTTTGGAACGAAGTGCTAGTGAACGCTTTATCGTTAAAAGGACACAATATAACCTTGATAGGACACTATAACGCAAGAATTAAAGCCGAAAATTATACAGTTTTGAAAATTGAAGGTACTTTTTTTATACTTCCATACTAAGACATGCTTCTGATAGTACTTACTCAATTTTAGGCATGGATATTTTGTATGAGCATATTGATATCGAACAATTTATGCACACAGAACAATCGCTCATCGCCAACCTGAAACAAATATGGGATTTCAGCATGGATTGCATCGATGCAGACTTCAATTCCTCAGCTCTAGCGAAATTATTAGATTATCCAAGGAACCATTTCGACCTCATCATCTTCGATATCACTTGCGGACAGTATCTTTACCCCTTGATAGAATATTTTGGGAATCCCCCAGTAGTGAGCGTAGCACCCATAGGTTTAGTACCTTATATGTTAGACATTATGGGTGATCATTTTTATTCATATTACCCCATATACGTGACACCCTACATGGATAATATGTCCTTCCTTCAACGCGTTTATAATTTTATATTATATCAGACTGATTTCTTATATAAACATTATTATATTAATTTAATGGAGGCTAAAGCGAAACAAAAATTTGGGAAGAATATCGCTTCGTTTGATGAAGCCATGAATAAAATTGGAGTCCTTCTAGTCAATTACGATCCGATTTTAGATTTCCCTCAACCAATCGCACCGCATATTATTCCGGTTGGAGGTTTGCACATGCGAAGACCAACAGAATTACCTCAAGTTACTGATTTAACCGCTGATTTCTTATATATTATTAAATTTAATTTAAATTTTCAGGACTTGAAACGTATCCTAGACACCGCTCCTTACGGTGTTGTATATTTTTCCTTCGGTACTAACGTTCAACCATCTTGGTTATCAATCGAAACCAAGAGAGTATTCGTGGAAGCTTTTAGAAAGCTCAAGCAAACAGTTTTATGGAAATATGGCGCTGATGATTTGACAGATATACCGGAAAATGTGGTAATCAGGAAATGGTTCCCCCAAACTAACATTCTAAGTAACTCAATCCGATTAAATTGTTAACCCCTCCTGATCTCTTTAAATTTTACAGGTCATAAAAATTGCGAGCTTTTCATCACGCACGGCGGAGCTTTGAGTACCCAAGAAACAATGTATTATGGTGTACCAGTTGTTGCGATTCCGATATATTTGGATCAGAAAGCGAATGCGATCAGAATGGAAAATAAATTGTTGGGAAAACGGTTGGATTTAACGAGGATAACCGTAGAAGCTTTATACGAAGCGATTCAAGAAGTTTTGATAAATCCGAAGTAATTTGCCCCTCTCCCCCCAATTTAGTGCCACCTAATACTAAACGAAAATAATTCTTTTAGGTACTCTCAAAATGTGCGCAAGATATCGCAAGCGTTTAAAGATCAGGAGAAATCCCCTTTAGAGAAAGCTGTATTCTGGGTGGAGTATGCCTTGCAACATAAAGACCTCAGTTACTTATCGATCAGAGCTAGAGATATGAATTTTTTCCAACGTCAAAATTTAGATATATTAATATTTTTATCAAGTTGTCTTGTGGTCTTCATATTGTTAATACGATTTGTTATTAGATGTATAATTAAGCGATAATTTTCTGGAGAATGATGATCAGAGAAGTGATGTATTTGCGTGAGCCAATTATATTTATCTTTCCAAATATGTCTTTTCCCTGATAATGATAGTGTTTGTTATAGATTAATTAGAATATTTTAGCTTGATATGAAAGTGAGGATAAGATTTTAGATTTAAATTTTGTAAATAGTACGGGCATATTTAAATATGTATGAGAAACATTGTTGCTAAAGATGTTTCTATACGAATCTCTTATATTTAAACAAAATACACTCTGTATGACACGTTTCTATAGTATTAATATTCGTTTAGTTAATGATGCTGATCCCCAACGAATTATACCATAGCTGATTCTGCTCAAAAAATTTGCATTACGTCTATACTTGTAGTTGAGCGTAGATGTTTTAGTGCAAAACAACTTGAGGCAGTTTGGTTACTAATTGATTCAATGTAGTTTTTCCCAAGTCAAGCAATTATCGATAGCAAGGCCAATACATTTAAAAAAGCTTTAATGAGATCTAATATCCTTTGGCCTTGTGCCTTCTGCTACAGTTTACTTAGATCGTCCCTAACAAATAGAACATCTTATGTTATGTGCAATGGCTACTCATCGAACGAATATGTGTTTACGTCGGGTGTTCCCCATGGATCTAACTTAGGACCTATTTTCTCGAATCACATGTGCTGCTGACGTAGAAGCTTTGCAGGTTAACCTCTATAACCTTGTTGCATGGTGCACTCGATTTAAACCAAATTTGAATGTTGATAAATCTTGTGTTGTATCATACACAAGATCATTACCATTAGACGTACTGTCCTATCGCATTGGCGAAAACATATTGTCAACTAAAATTAAAATTAATTATCTAGGCGTTACGTTTGATTCTTTCCTCAGCTTTAAGTCTCACATTATTAAGATTAGTTCTGAAGCTTGCAGATCACTTGGCTTTATCTTTCGCATATCCAAATTCTTCGAGAATATTTCCCTTCTGAAGTCACTTTACTTTGCGTATGCCCTCAGGAAACTTGAATATGCTTCCTTGATCTGGTATCCAGTGTACACGTGTGATATGCTGTCATTAAAGCGTGTCCATCGTCGATTTTTTTAATTTTTATCATTTAAAATTGATAATACTTACCCGAATAAAGGAATGGCTCAATCAGAGCTCTTATTGAGTCACATTCTGGTATCTCTGCACGAACGAAGTGTTATTATTTAGTTTTCTTATTTACTTATTTAAAGGTCTGTACACGTGTTGGAATTATATTCTTTGATTTTGTATTATCCTGTCATTGAGCATATTGCCTGTTCGGTAATAATGAATTTGCGAAGTTCTTCACTGGATCTCTTGGTGCAGAAGTAGAACACTAAACACTCTAACCCACTAAACACCAAACAAGTTTTAACTAAAACACCGACGCGTTTCAACAGCAATGCTGTCATTATCAAGGCCATAATAACAAGTTTTATTGGTGTTTAGTGGATTAAAGTGTTTAGTGTTTTAATAGAACTCTTTATCTATCTTCGAATAAATTTCCTGCAAGATTCCTGCCAGGCCGCGATAGTAGAATATGCAAATCGTATTAGCCTCACAAGATTACTTCAAGGCATTTGATAATACGTTTAACCATGAATTACTAATTACCAAACTGATATATTTTCGATTTGATTTGAATGGAACATTGATTACTGAACACCCCACTTCTTTGCTGACGATAGTCAATTATACTGCAACTGGAATACCGGTCAAATACCGCAATTTACGGATCTCATAAATCGTGATATCGATAATTTAGTAAAAATTTCTGGATCACACTGTCTAAAGATTAATCCTCTCATCAAGTCATCAATTATAATTTTTTCTAAACGGAGGCACGGAGCTGCCGGACATGATATAGTTATAAAACTTGACAGAGTCATACTGGATGTGACCACTTCGGTTAAAAATTTGGGTTTGATCATGGATTGTCGATTTAGGACAGATGTTAACATAGCGATCTAGAAGCCATAAGCATCACTAAGATATGTACGAGGGCGACCTGAAATGTTTCCAGAATCGACAAGAAACACAACAACATTGCTTTATTTTTATTGTTATTGTTTAAAAATTCTTTTGTTCTTTATGTATATATACAGTGTGTTGCCGGATAGATGTCCCAATAGAAAAACTTTTTATTATGGATGTATAAGATATTCTTTGTAAAAGATTTTGCTTGACCGGAAATACACAAATAATACTAGACTTCTAAATTAATATCATAATAATGCGTGAAATAGTTGCTTTTTGTAAATTTTGAAGTCACATTTTTCTAAATCGGTACTCACATCTAGTTGCATTGAACGTAATGCATTGCAAGGTGTTAAGGTATATCGAGACCTTTATGTGCAAACCTCGTAACTCCAATGTTTGACGATTTTGAGATTTTAACATCATCTTTTAAGTAAAAACTTTCGCTTGCTACTGTATAAAGTTCACATCTCTACGAGGTTCCTGTAATGTAATATTAAAAAGAAAGGAAACCACTTAATTCCATGCAAACGCCACTTCTCAGTGTTTAAATAGTAATCGTTATTATCATTTTGCTGCTTTGAAATGTTTTTTGTTGTTGTCAAATTGGCTTAAAGAACTAAATTGAAGGTAAGTAAATTAATAAATACATTTTTTTAATAAAAACGTAAACCACCGGACTTCAGTAATCAAAACCCCCAAATAGATATTTGTCACACAAGTTAAAACTTGTAGCTTGCAATGTTGTTAGTTTTATGGAGGTTTTTACAGGAGTGTTTTGCAAATAATTTTATAGTTAACATTCAATTATTTTACATTTCGGTTAATTTAAGATCTCCATGTACTAGTTTTTGATGCAAAATAAAAAAACAACATTCGAAAACTGCGACTACAACAATAATTATTATGAAATTTTCAAACAACGATCTGACTTTTATGTGATATCTGATTAAGATGAGTTTTGACATTATTACACAGAATTTTCATTTCTTAAACGCTTTTTGACATTGACATTTTATTTCAATTTTCGCCAGAACCCGACATAAATATTACTTCAGTAACAGTTTGCAATGAAGAAGTTAATTAATATCCTCAGAGTACTGAAGTTTTGCTACCAGAATTAACTAATGTTCAGAATACTGACGATAATTTGAAGAATAGATAAGTGGAAACGAAGACGAAAGCGATAAAGACCCCCATTATATACCTACTGCAATCGAGCAACAAGAACATCAGCAAGAGGAACAAGAATTTACTACAGAGTCCAGACGCAGGCAGAAAGAAAGAAGAAAAAAAAAATAGATGGCCGTTGGGTATATGATATTTCAAAGAGTGCGAGAAGGATGCAAGAAAGGTGTAGATGCAAATAGATTGAAAATAAAAATTCAAAAGTAAATTGTGTAATGTTATCTGAGATAGACGGAGAAAAACTGTTTGAAGACTTTTGGAGAATGGACAGCAAAGAAAAGAAAATTTATGTTAAAATGTTGATAATTAGGAATGAAATTAAAAGGCCCCGGGATAGAAAAGAGAAAGATAGTTCGAGACGCAAGTACGGTTATTTTTATAACTTAATGAAAGGACACGAAAAGATTCGTGTTTGTAGGAAGATGTTCCTCAACACATTGGGCATAGGGAAGTGGAGTGTGTTGGTTTGGAAAAATGAGGAAAATCATAGTAACAGAACAGACTGCAGAATTGGATAAAGACAATATACTAAAACGTGACGAACTCAAACCCGAAGTCTCCAGACGTTCCATTTTGAAACGAAAGAAACGAAACTTGTCATTGTTTCTTGACTGGTTGCCAAAAATGAAGTCTCAGTATTGTCGCGCTCGAAGCACCAAAAAATATCTTGAACCTGTGTGGACTTCCAAGTCAGACATCTACAAATTTTATGTTAAAACGGGTCGATGGCCACAGTGGTTAGGCGGCTGACTATTGTTGTGAGAGGACGATAGGCGCCGGGGTTCAATTCTCTGGAGGGACGGTGACATTTTTTCAGAGTTTAATCCCGGATCGACTTGCCATTCGCTGTTGGGAGCAAAGTGATTAACAGAGCGGCGATATGGTGCTGTCACAAAGCCAATTGAACACAACATACACACACAAAAACTACACCGCGAGAGTTGCAGTGACAGCCAGACAAGCGATACAGTATACGGAGTCACTGCAACTAAGCACCCACTACATTAAAAAATAATAATAAAAAAAAAATAATTGGTGCAAGGAAAAAAATGTTGAGTCCGTTTGCCTATCATTGTTTATGCAAGAATTCGATGACATGAACCTTGGAATTTTTTTCCCAAAGAAAGAAAAGTGCAGTATTTGCGTAGCACGAAAAACAGGCAATCTTGATGAAATGGAATATCAGCTCCATCAAAAACGAAAAAACTTGAGGCTAAAGAAGAAAAAGATAGTGATAAGAATAGTGAGAAGAATAAAGTGTATACTATGGACCTCTAGTCTATTCTTTTAGCTCCAAAGTCTACAGTTACCCTTCTTTATTATAAGCAAAAACTAGTAGTCCACTAGCAAATGAATTTTCTAGTATTTTGAGGTATTTCATCGCTCAAGAAGTATGAGGAATGGATAAAGGCGATCACCTTATATTTTACAGTGACGGGTGCTGTGTCCAAAATAGAAATCTTACGCTTTCTAATGCTCTGCTTCATTTGTCAGTGGAAAACAATGTAACAATCTACCAAAAATACTTGGAAAAAGGGCATACGCAAATGGAAGCAGATGCAATGCATGCCGTCATGGAAGGGAAACAAAAAAAAAATCGAAAATCAGTGCTAGGCAAAATCCAATGCCATATTCAGTGAAATACTTGAATTACGATTTTTTTTTATGACTACTCGAAGCTACACCATAAGACCATAAGATCCGGGAAAAGGGTGGGCGATCCAACTGTTCAAGACCTTTCTGTTCTCCGTTATAATCCCAACGGTACTATCGATTATAAGTTGAGGCATCCTGAAGAATGGAAAACTTTACCTATTGGGATGGACAACAAAATTGACACTGATATTCTGAAACTGTACAAAGAAGGATTGAAGATATCGAAAGAAAAGTATAATCACCTTCAAGACATTAAAGCAACTTTAGAGATAGATTGCCATGGTTTTTATGATACTCTGCCTCATGAATGAAACCAGCACTACATACAAGCTGTATTTCATTTAATATAGAGATAAGATTGCTGCTCACTTACTAAATCCGGATAACACAAGTTATTAACACCTCAAATGTTACAAAACTGCTATAATGAGTTTCGTAAAAGAGAAGGATTATGTTAAAAAATTACTAAAAGGTATTAGTGTACGTTGTTAAGATTTTTAAAAGTTAAACATTATTTGTGTATTAATTAAAAACGTTAATAAAGATTGATACAATGCAACGAGATGTGAGTACAACATCGTACGGACTTAGAAAAATGTGACTCCAAAATTTACAAAAACCAACTTTTTTTTTATGGTGGACGTAGCCGGCTTAATAGTTCATAGCCGGTCAAGTGGTCACCTTGAACCGCCCTTTTCAGAACATCCTAGGCACCGTCGTTCACGACATTTCTTCTCAGGTGTTGGGCTGTCTTTTCCCATCGTTTCCCTACGTCTCCCCTCCCTCACGGTGGTCGAGGATTAGGAGTTCGGGTCGTTGGAGCTCATCTCGTTCCATCTTTTACTAGACTTGTCTCTCTCTTTCGTGTGCCTCTTTCGCTTTAACGATATCCTTCACCATTTTCCCCACGGTTTCCCAGTTATTCTGGCTTTCAAGCATAACTGTTGTTATGTTATCCAGTGTGAGTACACCTACCCTACGTTCTGTTTGTGTTCGTTGCTCGTTCCAATTAGGGCACTCGAAGAAAGTGTGCTCAGCCGTGTCACACTTTCCGCAGTACACGCAATTGTCAGTTTCGCTTAGATGGAAGCGCCGTAGGTACGAGCGAAAACAGCCATGCCCAGTGAGCAATTGCGTCACATAATAGTCTAACTGACCGTGCTTCCTGTCGATCCACGGCTTTATCTCTTTTATCAACCTCCTTGTCCATAGTGCCTTTCCTTCCTCCCCTTTGCCATGTTTCCTTAACATGCTGTCGTATGCTTGCTGTCTACTTTCTCCCCTCTCTCTTTTAATCCTCATGTCTACAAGGAGATCTATTGGTGGGGTCCTTGCGAGAAGCAATAGTGCCTTCGACGATACAGTCCTATAAGCGCTTATAATTCTAATAGCGATTTTTCGCTCTACACTGATGTACACCTTCTTGTGGACATTTCTTTCCATGGCAGGCTTCCATATAGATGACCCATACAGCATAACAGATTGAACTGTCGCGCTTAGCATCCTTCTGTTGTTCTCTTGTGGTCCTCCAGTGTTCGGCATTAGGCGACATAATATGCTCAACGCCTTTCCTGCCCTTTCCGCTGTTTTGCGTTTTAAGGTTTCTATCTAGCTGGATGCCTAGATATCTTATACTCTTTTGGGTATGTATCACTGCATCATGTATCTTTATACTAATGGATTTCGTTTTGCGTCCCCTACTAAGAGCACTGCTTCTGTTTTATGCGGTGCTAGTTTTAGTAGCTTTGCCTCCATCCAGTCCATAATACTACTTATGGATTCCTCAGCCGCGCTCTCTAAGGCTTCTGGGGTTCTGGCGGTAACCACTACTGCTAGGTCGTCAGCATATCCAATCAAACGCACTCCTGCTGGCAGCGGTATATTAAAAACGCCATCATAATAAATATTCCATAGCGTTGGGCCGATTACTGAGCCCTGTGGGACGCCACAGTTTATTTGTATAGTAGCTTTGTCCCCGATGGTAAGAGTCCTATTTTCAAAATAGCTAGCAACCATATTATACAGGTATGGTGATATCCTCTTCCTTCTTAGCTCGTTTAATATATCCTCCCACGGTGCTGAGTTAAAGGCATTTTCCACATCCAGCGTTATCAACACGCATATCCGCCGTGAGCTATATGGCCCCTGCACGGCTTCTTTCGCAACTCTCATAACCCGTTCGAGTGCTTTTATAGTAGATTACCCTTCTCTGAATCCGTACTGTTTGTCCGATAATTCCTTCTTATCCTCCAGTTCTTTCCTCAGTCTTGCCGTTAGGAGATGTTCAAATAGTTTCCCTGTCGTATTTAAAAGGCATATGGGTCTGTACGATTTTTGCACCTGGCCCGGCTTCGGCTCTTTCGGAATTAGTACTAGCCTTGACGTCTTCCATATGTCTGGAAACCTTCCGGTTAGTAACAGGTCATTCATAATATGTAGAACCTTGTCTTTATGACGTAGTGCCACCGCCTTCAGCACTTCAGGGGTATCCCATCCGGACCCGGAGCTCTCTTCTCCTTCATTTTACTAACCGCCTGCAGTTCTTCTGTTGTGAACCTGCGTATGTTATCACTTCTGGTTCTAATCTGGTCCAGTTCTTTGTAGGATGTGACGGAAAAACTGTTTTAACGATTTCCATTTGATTTTCGTCTGTCATGGCTATCGGAGGGCTTTTAAGCTTCTTGATGCAATTTTAATATCCTTCGCCCCATACATCTAAGTCCACCTCGTTTATTAATTTCTTCCATGCGTTCCTCTTTCCTTCTAGAATTGCTTTCTTCAGTAGATACCTACTTCTGGTGTATGGCATAGACTCTCTTTTTCCTCATCCGCACTTTTATTACACCTTACCATGGCTCTCCTTTTTTGTGTGCAGTTCTTTCTCGCCTCTGCGACGTTGTCCGTCCACAATAAACCGGTCTACGTGCACCATTACTCCAGGTTTCGTTTCCCGATTGGAGTATTTTACCCACTTCTGCTGTCATTTGGTCCATTTTATTCGGCTGTACTCTCACCCTACCTTAGACTTAGGGTTATGATCTTCTACTCTTTCTTCGCGATATTCGTAGGTGATATGTCGGTGGAAACTCAAACTTGCATCTTCTCTTACGCGCCAATTGAGCACCGACCCTATTTTCCTTGTGCTGAACGTTAAATCAAAAACCAACTATTTTATGCATTATTATGATATTAATTTAGAAGTCTAGTATGATTTGTGTTCGGTCCGCGTTAGTGAATGGACATAAAGTTTATGCTCGCTAGAAAATTAAATATTTATTATACAAAAAGTATAAAAGTATATCGAGTTTTATGTCAAATTATTCACCAAGTTGTGTGATTAGTAAGATATAATTTTTGTGAAAGAAAACGTTTGAAAATTGGAGTAAAAGTTAAAGAAACTACATATAAAATATTAAAATATTAAGTGTATAAGGAATGTGATGACAAGTAAAATAAAAAAGTGGGTCATAATAAAAAACGATCGTAAATAAAAGTACGTGTATGTTACATATACACACATATAGACAATGTCGAACATATGTTTTGGCTGTAAAGCAGATTTTAAAGAAATGAAAAAAGTTTCTTGTTTTCTTTGTGAAAATAAGTACCACCCAAGATGTGTTGCAGTGAGTGAAGAAACGGCAAAGAAAATAATTGATGGTTGCTGTATTAAGTTTGTTTGTAAACATTGTCAGGATCTAAGTATCCATAAGCAGCTTAGGAATTTGCAGGAAAACTTAAACAATTGTTTTGGAAAAATAAATAATCAAAATACCAATGTAGGTCTATTAAATGAATTGGTGCAATCGATTACTAATAGTAATAGAGATACTGGGTCAACGTATAGCTCTATAGTAAAAAAGAACCAAGTAATTGTTGTTAAACCTGTAAATGACAAACAAAAATGCCAGCAGACGCAACAAGAAATGAAAGATCGAATTGATCTGAATAAAATCGCGGTAGGTGTGGACAAAGATAAGAAATATCAGTAGGGGTGGTGTTGTTATTGATTGTACTAATGAAGAGTCTAAGGAAAAGTTAAAAAATACAGTTAAAAAGGAACTAGGAAACAAGTATCAAGTAATTGAACCTAAAGCACTTAATCCTAAAATCATTATAGTGGGAACAGAATCTGAAATTGTTGAAAAAGGAAGACGTAAATGTCATTGAAAGTATAATATCACAAAATGATTTAGAAACAGTTGATGGAAATATTAGATCGAAAATTAGAGTACAATGGAAATTTGCTAACAAATATAAACGAAATTATGGAAACGTAATATTAGAGTTCAATCTGATATATATACAAAAATAATGGAACTAAAGAAAATAAATATAGGATGGAGAAGGTGTGATGTCTACGATTATATTAATGTGATCAGATGTTTTAAATGTACGGGTTACAATCACTTCGCGAAGGATTGTAAAAGTATGTTAGCCTGTAGTAAATGTGCAGGTGAACATAAATTGAGGAGTGTAATAATGAGATTCAGAAATGTGTAAACTGCTTTAAGAATGTGTAACGAAATACAAGGTGGATATTGATTACAATCACTCAGCTAGTGACAAAAACTGTCCCTGTTATATAAGAGTAGCAGAAAAAATAAGATCAAAGGTGGTATACCAATAGCAATTAAAAGATTTGGATACAGAAGGACATATGGTAGTTCTTAACGCACAAGGATTTTTAAACAATAAAGACTTAATACTGCAGTTGATGGATACATGGCAACCACTACTATTAGGCTGTGTCCGAGACGCATATTGATGATGAAGTTACTGATAATGAAATATTAATTGAAGGGTATAATGTTATTAAAGCAGTCACAACCAACAGAAGGACAGGAGGAGTCTTGGTGTACGTAAAGATAGATATACCATATAAAGTGGTTAAGATTTATACAGATCATTATATTTGGCTTATTTGCATTGAAATTCAAATCATAGGTGAGAAAATGCTACTAAACGTATTGTATCATCCTCCTCAAAAGCTGACAATTTGTTTCTTCAATACCTTGAGGAATATATAGAGAAATCTTAGATTATAACGGTAAAATAATTTTAACAGGAGACTTCAATTTGGACTTCAACAGTAATACTTACTGCGATAAGATTAAAGATTTGCTTTATCGAAATGCCCTACATCAAATTGTAACACAGTACACTAGAATCACCAGTACATCTAGAACGCTTATAGATTATATTATAACAAATGATAAAAATCTACGCCACAATGTCCACTTAACACCTAGAATAGGAGATCATTGTATATTATCAATGCAGCTTATGGAAATACGAATATACCTAAAAGATGTGAAAGTCATAAAAACGTGATTTTAAAAACTATGATAGAGATATTTTACATAGCAGAATATTTAATACTGAATGGAATAATGCAGCGGACATAAATGAAATGGCTAAGACTTGGAGGGTAATATACAAAATATCATAGACGGAATGTGTCCTATAAAGGAAATCTTGATCCCTGAGACATAAAGCAAATAAATGGATAACTGCCTCTGTTCTACGTAAAATGAAAATAAGAGACGATAAATACAAGATAGCAGTTGCTACTGATTCGTTAGAGAGTTGGGAGGAATACAGGAGACATAGAAATAAAGTAGTATATTTAATAAGGAGTAAAAAAGAGGAGCATCTTAGAAATATAATAGATGGCAATAAATCTAATTCATCAGAATTATGGAAAAACTTGAAATTGCAATTGAAAAATGACCAGACCAAACAAGATGAAATAGTGTTTAATGGACATAAAATTAAGGAAACGAAGGATATAGCGAATAGATTTAATGAATACTTCATATATAGTATAGAAAATATACTAAAAGGTATACGTAGACCAAGTGATATGATAAGGAATAGTACTGTCCTTGAGGTAACAACAGAAAAATTACATCAGTTTACAAATGTCACAATGACTGAATTGAAGTGTATGATTAAAAATATAAAAAAATGTGGTGACGTTGCAGGGGATGGAATAACATCAAGAGTGTTGCAGGATGTGTGTTTAAGTTCGGCTAATAGACTTCTGGATGTAATCAACGCTTCGTTGCAACAAGGGAAAGTTCCCGAAGATTGGAAGACAACATATGTGGTGCCAGTGCCTAAAGTCAGTGGAACTCAACTTTGTGAAGAATTTAGACCGATTAATACTGTACCGTGTTACGAAAAAATTTTAGAGTTGTGTGTACATAATCAATTAAATGACTATTGTAAGAGAAATCAAATTATTTGCTCCAAACAATCAGGATTTAGGGAAAAACACTCCTGCGAAACAGTATTAGTTAACATATGTGATAAGTGGTTAAAAGCTGTAGACAATGGATATATAGTATTAGCGGTTTTTTTTAGATTTTAGTAGAGCGTTTGAGACTATTAATAGAAATCTATTATTAAAAAAATTAGAAAGTATGGGTATTGTGGGTAGAGTTAACGATTGGTTTAAATCTTATCTAACTGATCGTTACCAGGTAGTTAAGTACGAGGGAGAAATATCTGAAAGGAGATGTACAAGATATGGGGTTCCACAAGGAACGGTGTTGGGACCATTGCTTTTTAGCTTATATGTTAATGAGTTGATGGATAGACTTAAGAATTGTGAAGTGTGTATGTTTGCGGATGACACAATGTTGTATATATGTGGTAATGATATTGAAAATATGGCCAAAATAATTAATGATGAGCTTGTTTTAGTTTATGAGTGGATGTGCAATAATAGTATAAGTATTAATGTTAAAAATCGAAATTTATGGTTATAGGTAGCAAATACAAATTGAATAATGTTAATGTTAATATTAATGGGATTCAAATTAATATACACAGTAATATGTTAGAACGTGTTGATAGCATAAAATATCTGGGGGTACTGTTAGATAATAACTTATTATTTAAAGAAAATGTTAAATATGTAATGAACAAAATGTCTAAGAAGGTTAATTTTTTAATTAGGATAGGGAAAAAACTTCAGCATGTATACTAGGTTATTACTATATAAATCAATGATTGCACCCCACCTTGAGTATTGCTCTACTATATTATTCAACATGAACAAGAATGAAACTCAACAATTACAAAAGATTCAAAATAGAGCTATGAGATTTATTTTAAAATGCAACAGATATGCTCCAAGATTAGTTATGTTAAATACCTTAAATTTATTGAGTGTACACCAGAGAGTTATATTTGCCAGCTTAGTGTTTGTGCATAAAATAAAAACAAACAGAGTACCTGCCTACATAACTGATAGTGTGTCAACAGTGCATAACATGCATAGCTACAACACGAGAAATGTTGATAACTTCTTCATAAAGACCTACAAAAGAACACAAACTGTTAAAAATGTGATGGTGAGTGGTCTAAATCAGTATAATAATTTACCAAATGAAATAAAAAATAGTGGTAGTATAAGTAGTTTTAAGCGGCGTTTATTTAAGTATGTTTGTAGTAATATACCAATAGTTTAATTAGATTAAATCCTGTATTGTAATATTTAAAGCTGAGTGCTTAATAAATTCTATTATTATTATTATTATTATTATTATTTGTGTGTTTCAGATCAATCATACATCCATAATAAAAAAGTTTTTCTTATTGGAACACCCATCCGGCAACACACTGTATATATACATAAAAAACAAAAGAATTGATTGACATTTGAAACCAGTCCGCCCATTTAAGTGTGTGAAGAATTCTGCAGGCGCTGAATTCGGGCTTTATTCACACTGTCTATGCAGTAATAATAATAATACACTGATACAAAAAATTAAATCTTGATAAAACCAAAGACTCACACAATACTTTCCTTAGGTTGATGTCCAAGCAATCTTTGTTACCATATAAAATTGGAATTACTCGACTCGAGTAAATTAGAAATATGCTTTTTAAATCGAATCGTTTAGTATCCAGTTGAACACCTAAATCTCACCCACAATTCGAAACAGGAACAACCTCGCCATTTATTCTAACCTTGACGTCATCTATCATTGCAGCTCTTGTCTTAATTCGACCGAAAACCAAGACAGTAGTTTTTTTTTTAGCATTAATGTGCAGACAATGGAAAAGTTGAGAAGAACTTCAAATTGAAAATATAGGTATGTACCTTGTTTTGAAGCAGCCCATTTCGTAGGTACCAAACGAGCATCTAATTCAAGCACTCCCAAAGAAAGTAATCTTATTAAAATTGCACTACAGTTGAAATGAAACGTTATAAAAAATAATCTAAACAACTCTGATTACCAAACACATATATGGATGTTCCATTCAACTTACATCTAATCTTTTTCTTGATTAAAAAACACACAAGATTATATTGATATAAGTAATCAAGGGCAATTAAGATTATATAGAAGGAATTTTTAATGCCGATTGAATCTAAGTGTGTAAGGCGTTAAAAATGTTATTACCTCCTTTATTATTATTTACCATAACAGTTATAAACAATATTCTATGCTAACATTTTATATATCGATCCTGTTCTATCTCCAAGCCATCATCTTTGGAACGAAGTGCTAGTGAATGCCTTAACACTAAACGGACACAATATCACCTGATAGGACACTATAATGCAAGAATTAAAGCCGAAAATTATACTGTATTGAAAATTGAAGGTACCTACTTCTTTATACTTTGATACTATAAGACTTGCTTCTGATTGAACTCTCGTTTCTAGGCATGGATATTGCGGACGACAAAATTGATATCGTCGAAATTATGAACACAGAAATATCTCTCATCGCTGACCTAAAACAAATATGGGATTCGGGGATGGATCACATAGATACTGACTACGATTCTGAAGCTTTCACTAAATTATTGGAATATCCAAGGAACCATTTCGACCTCATCATCATCGATATCACTTGCAGACATTATTTTTACCCTTGATAGAATATTTCGGGAATCCCCCGGTAGTGAGCGTAGCACCCATAGGTTTATTACCTTATATTTTAGATATAATGGGTGATCATTTTTATTCGTATTACCCAATATATGTGACACCGTACACAGATAACATGTCCTTCTTTCAACGCGTTTACAATTTTATATTATATCAGACTGATTTCTTATATAAACATTATTATATTAATCTAATGGAGACTAAAGCGAAACAAAAATTTGGGAAGAATATCGCTTCGTTTGATGAAGCCATGAATAAAATTGGAGTTCTTCTGGTCAATTACGATCCGATTTTAGATTTCCCTCAACCAATCGCACCGCATATTATTCCGGTTGGAGGTTTGCACATGCAAAGACCAACGGAATTACCTCAGGTTACTGATTTAACCGCTGATTTATTATATATTATTAAATTTAATTTAAATTTTCAGGACTTGAAACGTATCCTAGACACCGCTCCTTACGGTGTTGTATATTTTTCCTTCGGTACTAATGTTCAACCATCTTGGTTACCAATCGAAACCAAGAGAGTATTCCTGGAAGCTTTTAGAAAGCTCAAGCAAACAGTTTTATGGAAATATGGCGCTGATGATTTGACAGATATACCGGAAAATGTGGTAATCAGGAAATGGTTCCCCCAAACTAACATTCTAAGTAACTCAATCCGATTAAATTGTTAACCTCTCCTGATCTCTTTAAATTTTACAGGTCATAAAAATTGCGAGCTTTTCATCACGCACGGCGGAGCTTTGAGTACTCAAGAAACAATGTATTATGGTGTACCAGTTGTTGCGATTCCGATATATTTGGATCAGAAAGCGAATGCGATCAGAATGGAAAATAAATTGTTGGGAAAACGGTTGGATTTAAGAACGATAACCGTAGAAACTTTATATGAAGCGATTCAAGAAGTTTTGATAAATCCGAAGTAATTTGCCCCCCTTCCCTCAATTTAGTGCCACCTAATACTAAACGAAAATAATTCTTTTAGGTACTCTCAAAATGTGCGCAAGATATCGCAAGCGTTTAAAGATCAGGAGAAATCCCCTTTAGAGAAAGCTGTATTCTGGGTGGAGTATGCCTTGCAACATAAAGACCTCAGTTACTTATCGATCAGAGCTAGAGATATGAATTTTTTCCAACGTCAAAATTTAGATATATTAATATTTTTATCAAGTTGTCTTGTGGTCTTCATATTGTTAACACGATTTGTTATTAGATGTATAATTAAGCGATAATTTTCTGGAGAATGATGATCAGAGAAGCGATGTACTTGCGTGAGCCAATTATATTTATCTCTCCAAATATGTCTTTTCCCTGATAATGATAGTGTTTGTTATAGATTAATTAGAATATTTTAGCTTGATATGAAAATTAGGATAAGATTTTCGATTTAAATTTTGTAAATGGTGCAGACATATTTAAATATGTATCAAAAAATAAAAAAATAATGCTACAAACATGGAAACTTATTATCTATTCGTATCTGTCCCAGCACCCATATTAGAATGACTTTGGTTTTCTTTCCTAGCTCATTTGACTTAGACAGGCAATCCCAAGCCATTTTTGAGATGATTCTGTAGGAACTCAGCGTCAAAAATCTTCTGTTTCTGATAATTTCTTTCAAAATTGAACTTGAGACGTCTTTTTCCACCTGAAGGATGCTGAGAGATTTTGCTAAGCATTCGAAGTACTCCCATATACTCTAATTCCAGTCCCTCCGTTTGTTCTGGAACCATCTGTATACCATAATATGGCATTACTATTCAGTTCCGTGATCATGTTTTTATTCTATTCACTCCTGAAGCCTCTCCTCGTAATAAAGTTTATTGCAAGGCTAAACTTCTTCAACGGGTCGATTCCATGTAGGATCGATATCTGCCTGATGATATCTGCTCTCATGAGTTTGTATATGGTTTATCTGGCCACACTCTGCATTAAGATGTGAAAAGATGTGAGATCCTCATTATGGTTAGAGTGGTTCGTTTACTCTAAGCTACTGCCCTGTAAATGGTCACAAGGAGTGACAGTGAGGAGTTGATGATTTCAGAATAACTGAATTTATTAGATTCCGGGGATTTTTCCGAACCTGAATGATTTGAACAATTTTAACCTAAAATCTTCTACAAGTTGGAACTATAACTCTGGAAATATGATCAATGGGTTCAAATCAATACGCATAATGCATATTCCGAGGTATAAGGACATACAGGCTAAGCCATCAACAGCTAAGCAGCACTTGACAATTGATGAACCACAACCAGTCTTCTCCCTGGAGTAGGTCAGCAACCATCAGCAATGAAACGGAAATGCTTTGAAGAGTTGTTGTTCGATTTTATTAGTAACAAAAAAAAAAGGCAGAAACACAGAAAAAAGCATGAAGAGAATCGTTCAAAACTGTAAAATCACAACAATTATGGATGGATTCAAAGTGAAAGAAAGTGAAGAGAAAAAGAAAGGAAACATAAAAAAATAAAAAACGAATTAAAGCATAAAGAAAGAGAAGAGAAAGCAGTAAACGGAACTTCAAGAATAAAAAAGTAAAAGATGTGAATCAATTCAAGAGGGTCCAGATACCTATTGCGAGCCTGGTGACTTTTGTTTTACAAAATAACAATTTCAGAGATCTTGGTGTGCTATTTGATGCATGCCTGTCATTTTTTACTTAACATCGACACACTTGATTGATGAAATGTTTATTAAATAATGTAAATGATGTATCATTAACTCATTAATTATTCATAATGGAATTATAGGAAAAATAACTTTAATATAAGCAATAAATCCACGAGTTATAGAGACCGACAGACGTCCAATCTAATCATAATTCCTACCACAAGATAGCTGCATTTTTTATCCATCTTCCTGTACGACTAACGTCTGTACTCTCACTCTGCATGTGATAAGATTATGTAACGCGTACACATCAATAAGATTATTATAACGAAGTAAATAACATCAACGACGTAACCGTTTAATTGTTTAATAGTTTAATGTCAATGCTTCAGCGTATTAGTTAGTTTAGTGAACCGGTAGTATCAGTGATCATTACAACGTTACGATCGTGAATCTCCTGAAACATGATCTTGTTTTATTTATTTATGTGTCACATTATAATTGTTAAGGACATCTTGTGCGCTAACATCTTGTATATAGATCCGGTCGTCTCTCCTAGCCATCATATCTGGAATGAAGTGTTGGTTGCTGGTTTATTAAATAATGGACACAATATTACTTTGATAGGACATTATGATGCTAAAATCAAGGCGGATAATTATACTGTTTTGAAGATGGAAGGTATAATTTTGATTTCATTTTATTTATAAAAGTAATTTATTAAAATAACAATAATTTTTTTGTAACTGAAGTTCAAATAATTGCTGACGACTACCACACTTTATAAAATTGTATAGGCATTAACTAGTATCAAGTATTATGGGATTTTGTGTCTATCATCGTAGTTAAACGTTCTAAAGGTTTCGTGAAACTATAAATAAGGTAATTAGAGTTCGTCGCGCTCATCCACGGCAAAATAATGGTCTGCAGTTTTTCGAAAACTTCAAAATTATATTACCTTGTGCTTCAAGAATTTGGTAGTAAATTGATGTGTTCAATGTGCTGCTGAAGACGCCGTGACGAGCACCGCAGACAGGAAACGTGTGATTTCCTATTCCCTTAAGTCCTAAAAATTTACAAATACTTCTAACAGTCACAATGAAACAAAACACGCCAAGTATGAAACGTTTTAAAACGCTGGTGAATAGATATCTGATTGAGAGTTGTTATTGCAAACGAGGCCGTTTCTCCTTGAATACTGCATCGAATCGTGTCAATAAATCGCTGTAGTATTACCCCGTGATCGCCCTTTCCTATCTGCAGATAGTCGATGAGGATCACATCTTGGAAATCCCAAACAATGGTCGTCATGGCCTTTCCGGCCGATGGAACGGTCTTTGCTTTCTTCGGAGCTTATTCGTCCGGAAAAGTCCACTGCTTCGACTGTTCTTTAGTCTCCGGTATGTAGTGTGTAGTGTAAGGTTTTTGTGCAAAGTTTACCCTGAAGAAATACTTGAACTAGATCCATAACCTCTTTTCTTTATAGTTACTGCAAGGCCATTTAAAGCGAATGATCCGAGTGTATTGCCCTGCGAACGAAGAGAGAAGAAGATTATCAAGCACTCATTGGAAGGTACCGGGTTCCTCACGTATACCCCTGGCCGCTGTAAAAATACGTTGGCGAAGTTCTTCTTCTGTCAATTTCATTCCTATCATACATCAGTGTTGTCACACACCTCCATAAAAAAACCTAATGGATTTTAATCCATGTCTATGTCTTCCACGTCCAATCCATCGAGAATATGAAACGTCGTATTGGTAATGAAATTTGTGGAGGCGCTTCATCGTGCATGAACCTGATGATGATGATCTTTTCTATATATTTCGAGATACTCCGGTAACGTATTCTGCAAAAAATCAGGCAGGTGGTACGTGCAGACTATCACCAAGAATTCCTGCCCAAATATTGACTTAAAAGCGCCATTCCAGATAATTTTAATCATGAACCGCTACACACCGAAAGAACGTGCAGAAATTATGAAATTTTATTTTCAAAATGGGTCCTCGGCTAAGCTAACGCAACGAGCGTCGAAAGTACCGCGGTCGAAATATACCCACACCAAAGACAATTCGGCTGTTGGTCTGTAAATCTAATGAATATGGATCAGTGGCAACATCAAGACCTAAAACTAAACCGCGTCCACGCCGCAGCAACGAAGTTATCAATGCCGTACGAGCCGATGTTGCTGACAGCCCCGGAACATCATCGTCGAGCTCAACAGTTTGGTTTGTCTCCAACCTCCATGTGGCGAATTTTGAATAAATACAAAATGCAAACGGCTGAACAATTGGTGCCGGCCGATAAACCTCGTCACATCCAGTACGCCATCAACGCCATTTTATTGATTTTATAGACAAAATCAACCAATGTAGTGGTATCTGTTTTATCTTTTAAATTGTGAAAAATGTGAAGACGTTTTAAAGAATTAACATTATAAAGAACCATTTTATGATTGTTATTATTTTTATCATTTAAGATGGATACCAATTTTTTGCTTAATGGGTCAGCATTAATAATTCTACTAAAACTAGTAAGATCATTAACATAATTTTTATTGGGTCTTTGGATGATATGATTGTTTCTAAGTAAAAGCCTACTTATTAATTTTATGGGGTAGTTATTATTTATTAATCTATTTTTTAAGGATTTTTTGTTATGGAAATCTGTATGTGATATGTTTAAGATTTTATCTTTAAATTTTTTTATTAAATTTAGTTTTTGATGTAAAGGGTGGTTGGAATGATAATTAAGTAGTCTATCAGAACTAGAAGACTTGGAATATAGGTCCGTGACTATGTGATTACCTGTATTAAGGGTTAAAACGTTCAAAAACTGTAATTTGGTTTCTACTCCTAACATAAAAACAAGTCTATCATCGAAGGAATTGAATTTATCAAAGATGTAATCAACTTTATCTCTGGGTAGTACTAGAAAGGAGTCATCGACATATCTGGCAGCAAAAACTATCTGAAAATTGATGTTGTTAAGTACTACTATTAAATCCGCCAGAATCGGACTAATAGAATCATCCATAGGGGTGACAAAAAGTTGTTTGTAATAACGGTTGTTATAAAGGAAATATTGAGAGTCGAAAATGATACTTAGGCTCTCAAGGAATTGTTGTATGGTTTTGTATTTCATTCCATTTATTATTTGGAACACTAAACACTTTAACCCACTGAACACCAAACAAGTTTTAACTAAAACACCGACGCGTTTCAACAGCAATGCTGTCATTATCAAGGCGATAATTAAATTAAATTAAAATAAAATCTACAAAACAGGTAACCTAAATGTTATGCACGGTCAATCCGATACGCATAATTAATTTCCGATTAACGAAAACAATGACGAATGCGGGATAGGTCCGTTGTCACAGTTCATTACACATGACTTATTTTTATATATTTCTAAACTTTCGAAAACATTTAGAAACTTACAATTGTTTATTTGTCTAATTAATTTAACATTCGTATGATCGATGTTGTGATCTGTTTCAAAAGTATGTTGGGCAACGCTCGATTTCTCAATTCTATTAAATCTAAGATGAGCCATATGGTCTTCGAATCTAGTTGACACTGCTCTCCTGGTTTGCCCAATATATTTTTGATTACAATCTTTACAATTGATTTCGTAAATACCTGACTTTTCTAGAGGTTGTATTTTATCTTTAGGGTTACCGATGAGACTTCGTAAACTAATCCCAGAACTGTAAACTATTCTGAGATCTAGCTCTTTGAAGATTTTACTCAAACCTTTAGCGATAAAGGGAGCGTAAGGGAGGGTCACAACGGGTAAAGCTTTAACATCCTCTCGAAAAGTCGTAGATTCTTTCACAGTTTTCTTATAATTAAACTTCCTAATTAACTTATAGATATGCTGAGGCTGGAAACCATTACACTTGGCCGCATCTTTTATAATTTTATGCTCTTTCTCATACCTCGCCTTGTTCAAGGGAAAAGTGAGAAGTCTGTGGACCAAAAAATTCAGGCTTGCCATTTTGTGTTGAACACAATGATGGGAATCTGAAGGAATGTAGCGAAGTGTACTGGTTTCCCTTTCTATACACGTCAAACTCTAATCTATTGTTATTTCTAATTACTAAAGTATCTAGAAAGGGTAGCTGACCGTTTTCTTCTCTTTCACAAGTGAACTTTATGGTTTCTAACCGATTATTTAATCTATTGAGAAAATCGTCAATATTACATTTTTTAGTGTCAAATATAGCGAAAATATCATCCACATACCTCAACCAAACCCTAGGAAAGTATTCGCTCTCAGATTCTAAGTCCTTTTCAAAACGGCTCATGAAAAGGTTAGCCGAAAAGGGCGACCCATTGCCGTTCCTTCCAGCTGTTCATAAAAACTCCCGTTGAATTGAAAAATGTTCTGTTTCATACAGATGTCAGTTAAGCGAATATATTCCTGGACACATTGTTGACTCAAACTATTTTGAAGCAACAAGTCCTCGAGGTATGTCAAGGTGTCTGGAATCGGTACACTAGGAAAGAGAGAACTAACATCAAATGAAATCAATACTTCACCCTCCAGCAACTGAATATTTTGAATTTCTTTAATAAATTCTAACGAATTTTTTACTACAAAACTAGGTTGCTGTATTGGCAAATTATTAAATTCATTGGTCAACCATTTGGAAACCTTATAAGTCGGTGCGTCAATTGCCGAAACAATTGGCCTTACCGACTTGCCAGGTTTGTGAATTTTAGGTAAACAATATAATTTAGGGACAACAGGATTGGAAACATGTAGCTTACGTCTAACATCGGCAGTAACAAGGTTCTTACAAGTTTTAAACACATTGTTGACGTCTCTAATCATTTTCGGTAAAGGATTTTTGAAATTGACTTATAAGGGCCACTACTCAACAGGTCATTAACCCGATCATAGCAGTCCTCTTTATCTAAAATAACAACCTTGTTCCCTTTGTCAGCTTTCAAATAAAAACAATCTTTTTCCCGCAAAGTTTTAATGATTTTAATGTTTTCGGATTTCTGAGGTGATTTATAGGATTTCAAATTTTTTGAAATAGTATGTTTGCAGGCCTCCCTAACAAACTGTTTTGTGGGCTCAGGAAACCGCTGGATAGAGGATTCTATCCCGGCAATAACCCACTCAACATTCGATTCAGGAGTCTGCAAACCAAATTTCAATCCTTTATTCAAAAGATTAAGTTCCCGTTCACTAAAGGTTTGCGAAGAATGATTTTCTACTATGTTAATGGTATTCATCGGAACATGATGTTTATTTTTTAAAAAACAACCTAACTTTCTTAATTTCCTATCATGAGAGAATTTCTTATTCTGAACTTTCCTATCGATTGAAATAAACATGTTCCGTTGAAAATCACACCATAGTTGATATTCAACATCACTAAGATCTAATGTTAAAAATTTCCAAAGTTGGTAAGCTTGAATCTCAAGTTTACTGCGTTTGGCAAAAGATATTCGATTTCTGAACGCAACCATTTTTCTTTCGCGTAACGAATGACTTTATCACTACTTTTGCAATTATTCGAGACAGTAACATTAATAAAGTTTGGAAAAACAGAAAAACGTTTGCAAGTTTTCAGAAATCTAATATCTTTGCTAATAAACCTAATTTTAGCACTAACCTTATGGTATAAGTTCTGATCCTTGGACCTGGTAGCCATATTGCGAAGTTCTTCAATGGATCTCTTGGTGCAGAAGTAGAACACTAAACACTTTAACCCACTAAACACCAAACAAGTTTTAACTAAAACACCGACGCGTTTCAACAGCAATGCTGTCATTATCAAGGCGATAATAAAACTAAATTAATTAGACAAATAAACAATTGTAAGTTTAGAAATTGATAAAAATAAGTCATGTGTGATGAACTGTGACAACGGACCTATCCCGCATTCGTCATTGTTTTCGTTAATCGGAAATTAATGATGCGTATCGGATTGACCGCGTATAAGATTTAGGTTACCTGTTTTTGTAGGATTTATTTTAATTTAGTTTTATTATCGCCTTGATAATGGCAGCATTGCTGTTGAAACGCGTCCGTGTGTTAATTAAAACTTGTTTGGTGGGTTAAAGTGTTTAGTGTTCTACTTCTACACCAAGAGATCCAGTGAAGAACTTATTTTATTTACAAAAGTAATTTACTAAAATAATAATAATTTTTTTGTGACTGACGTCCAAATAATTGCTAACGACTACCACACTTTATAAAATTGCATAGTCATTAACTAGTATCAAGTATTATGGGATATTAATGCCATATTATCGTAGTTAAACGTTCTAAAGGTTATGTGAAACTATAATTAAGGTAATTAGAGTTCGTCGCGCTCATCCACGGGAAAAATAATAGTCTGCAGTTTTTCGAAAACTTCAAAATTATATTACCTTGTACTTCAAAACACACCTAAAATTCCTACATAATTTTGTTTGGAGTTTTCTTGAAAACACCTACATCGAGTGTTCATTAAAAAATTATGTTCGTATCCACAGCAGGTACAGCAAGCCATCAACAATGACAAGTAAAGTGGCTACAAGTACAATAATATTTTCACCGCTATTTGACCTAGTTTATCAAAAAAAAATGAAATTAAAAACTGGGTGTTCCTCCGCCTCCCTCTCCCCTCTTCACCAAAGGTTTTTGTGCTGAAGTGTCTTTCTCTGAAATGAATGAACCACCCTGATCCAGGTCTACTATTCCTAAGCCTAGATTTTACTTCGTCGTTGTTCTTTACAGTCTGAGCATTTTCGAAACTGGTCAAGAACGATAATAAATCTGACTGTTATCATATAATTCTTCTTCTTGTTCTTCTTTCACAGAGATTTTTAACCTTACTCTTTTTTTCTATTAAATGTTGTTACAAGAAATTATTATTATTATTATTACAATTAAGTAAAAAGTAACAACTGATAACGTCGAGAAATACCACAATATAAAAATCCAAGAAATGCCAATAATAGGTGGTTGTGGTATATTGTTGAAATCGCCCTGCAAACGAGTGCCATGAGAAAAGATCAAGCTTGAAAAGCTTAAGTGGTTTCGGTATCTGCTGTATCGACATGTGTTGTTTTAACACCCGACGGTGCTGCTTCCGATCTTGCCCACTAAATGGAATAATGTTAGAATTATATAGTTCATCGTCGAAGGTTGGTATGCAATATACGTTGAGAGGCGACCTAGCAATTTGAACATGAAGATGAAAGCAACATGGATTTCTCTCGCATTGGAAACGTGAAGAATATATAGCAATCACTTCTTTAAAAGAAAATGTTTGCTTAATAAAGATTTTTATATGACGTAATTTTTTATTGTTCAATATTGGCTTTCTGATCAATCTTTCATTGGTCCTTCAATAAGCCTAGAGTTTTTTTTATAACAGTATGTTTCCATAAATATTACTGTTACGTTCTCTAGGAGAACAGAAAAAATCATCCCAGGATATAATAAGGATTTCCTTCAACTAGTTTCGTCCCTTGTTTTAAAGTTCACGTGTTTTAAAGTTCACACAACATTTGAATTTGGTGTAATGTCTTGTCTTTGATAATTAGAGGCTAGGTCGCACTTGCCCCAGCAAAATTGAAGGTGGGGTAATTGTACCTTTAACCTCTGGGGTGAGTGAGCTGTGGATGACAAAGTTGCCCCGAAAAATACGTCAAGTAAAATCAGCACTGTTATTTCACCTCGTACACCCTCGAAGGTCTCCATGCGATTCGAGATGTTCGAATAGGTGTGAAAAATGTTTCGGGAGCAGCTAGGTATTATAATATTCCAAAGAGTACCCTAAGAGACCATATTAGACAAAAAAGAGGAATTAAAAGCAAAACTTATAGCAGACTTCAAGCCATTCCACTGCATTTTGAAAATCAACTTGCTTGAAAAATGGGACTTCAGATTGTCTAGACGAGAAATTTTTCAGACGGTCAAAACTTTTATTGAATGCAACAATATTAAAACTCCTTCTAAAACTAACAAACCAGGGGAAGACTGGTTTTTGTTATTCAAAAAGAGACACCGCTTATCAATCAAAAAACCCCATAACGTTGAATCCGCTAGGAAAAAGAATACCAATCCCTTCAGGATTTACAAATATTTCAAGCTACTGAAAACTATGTTGCAAGATTTAGAATTATTAGATAGGCCTGGACAGATCTGGAATTTAAACGAATTTGCTATTTCCTTATATCCATCAAGAAACAAAAGTTGTAAGAGCTGTAGGTAAGCCATGCTCTCGAACCATAAGTAGTTCCGGTAGAGAAAACACAACAATACTAGCAGGTGTTAGTGCTGCAGGCACAAAAGCGCCACCCTTGATTATTTTTAAGGGAAAATATATTTGAAACAAATTGATCCGAAAGGATAAAATCTTTCCTGCAGCAACATTAAATGGTTGGATGGAATCCGATGAACTATTTGGAAAAAACATTTGTTCCATGTTTCGGTGAGGAACGTCCTGTCCTGCTAATATACAACGGACGTACCACCCATGTTTCAGCAAAAGTAATTGAACTGGCCCTGAGGGAGAATGTGACAATTTTAAAACTGCCTTCACACACAAGCCATTTATTTCAACCGTTAGACTTATCGATTTTTAGAGGATTAAAGAGTTCTTAGGACTCCAAACTGGTAATTTGGCAGAGGAAGAACATACCAGAAGTAATAATCAATGGTTTTCGTAAAGGTGGAATAAAAAGGTGATCTCAGAAGAGCAATTTGAACCAGTTACTCTCAAACCATACAAAGTATTGCATCCAGAAGAATATAATCAAGAAGTAGAACCAGACATTTCTGATAATCATGGAAAGATTCATTTCATTCAAGCTGCAATTCCAAGAGATCACATGGTTGAAACTGCAGTCATTTTTGAAAATTTACTGCTTAGTTCCCTGAAACAAACACCTGCATGTGACCCAAAGCAAAAAAATAGACTTGCACTAGGAGCAGAAGTAATAACTAGCGGTAGTGTTACTGAAAAATTGCAGGACATAGAGACTGCTAAAGCAGAAAAGACTAAGAAAGTCAAGAAAGTCCAACCATCCAAAAGCCCAACCACAAGCCGTTTTCCTCATACCAAAGAAAGGTCATTGGAGTCGACATCTTTATCTAAGTCTTCATTATCAATATTTTGATTACTATTATCCAATTCGTTATATTTCATCCATCTCCTTTCCTTTCTTTGCTAGGAAATTGCATTTTCTTTCTTCTTTTTTCTCTATTTCTAACTGGTCCACACTTCATTTCCTTAACAATTTTTTTGGAAGCTCAACAACTGCTTATACAATCACTTCTGTTGCAGGTGCTGATAATATACTCGAAGATATAGATGTCGAGAATGTAATCAACAGTGACAGTAGTCTAATCGTCAATCTAAAATACGTCTGGGATTACAGCCTGTCGTTTACGGACATCGCTTTAAATTCGACAGCTTTAGAGGAACTCCTATCTTATCCCAGAAATCATTTCGACCTGATCATATTCGACTTCAGCTGCGGCCAATACATGTACCCCTTGCTCAACTATTTCGGAAACCCACCGACGGTGGCAGTCTCACCTTTCGGCCTCTCACCGTCTAATCTAAATTTCATGGGTAGCCATTATTATTCTTATTACCCCATTTACGTCACACCTTACACGGATAAGATGAACTTCATCGATAGGATTTACAATTTTATATTGTACCAAGCGAGCGCGATTTATGATTCCTATTATACGGGTGTGATGTCGGTTAAAGTCCGTCAAAAGTTTGGTAAGGATATACCTTCGTACGAGGAAGCGATGAGAGGAATCGGACTCCTCTTGGTTAATTACGATCCAATCTTGGATTTCCCTCATCCGCTTCCGCCGCATATAATTCCAGTCGGTGGATTGCACGTTTCAAGATCGACGAAGATTCCTTCGGTATGTTTAATTGAATTGAGATTAAATTGTTACATCTTTCGTTTCTAGGATTTGCAACAGATTCTCGATAACGCTCAGTATGGTGTTATCTATTTCTCTTTCGGCACGAACGTGCAACCGTCTTGGCTTACGATGGAGACCAAAATGATCTTCTTGGAAGCATTTCGCAAGCTCAAACAAACTGTGTTATGGAAATATAATGGTGATGACTTGAAAGTTGTGCCTAAGAATGTGATTATCAAGAAGTGGTTCCCTCAAACTGATATTCTAAGTAATTTAGCCTTAAAAAAAATAAATTTAATTTTAATCTGTATTAATTTGCAGGTCACGAGAACGTGGAGCTCTTCATAACACATTGCGGCGGATTGAGTACCCAAGAGAGCATGTACCATGGTGTTCCTCTAGTAGGTATACCAATATTTTTAGATCAGAAGGCTAACGCCATTAGAATCGAGAAGAAATCGTTGGGAAAACGGCTGAACTTAACAGGTTTAAACGTGGAGGATTTGTACGAGACAATACAAGAGGTCCTCAGTAATCCAAAGTATTTATTATAATTTATTTCAGATCCTAATTATATCTGTATTGAATTTTATTTTCAGGTATTATCGGAATATGCGGAAGGTGTCTGAAATATTTAAAAGCCAGAAGGAGACGCCGCTAGAGAGAGCTGTATTCTGGGTCGAATATGCTCTGAAGCATAAAGATCTTGATCACTTATCGATTAGAGCTCGATATGAATTTGATCCAGCAGTTGGATCTTGATGTTTATCTCTTTCTAATAGGGTGTATTTATGTCTCTATAAAATTCATACGTAGTATATTTCGACGATAATGTAGCCAAAATATTAAACTCTTTCTATTAATAAGTTTGATTGAACTGATTTTGAATCAATAACCTTGATCAAACATGTTCTAAACGTCAATTTAATGTTGGAAAACGTTTATAATTTAAATTTTATCTTCAGCTAACATTCTTATAAGCTATTCTTGTTAAGGCAAAGCTTCGACATGACTTTTGCTGAGGCCCCATCATCGGAGCAAATTCACAAGCCAGGCTTGAAATCTACGCTTGAAAGTAACCTCAAGTGAGGCTCATGCCTCAAGAGACTCTCTAATTTACATGAAGTAGAGGGTATCAATTCTCTCAAGCTATGGATACCGACTGTCAGGCTCAGCCGTTTAGCGACTTGAAAATCAGTTTGATCGTTCTCCGCCCCCTCGTTCTTTATTCGTGGGCCTTTCCAACTTAGAAACTAGTAGTTGGGAGAGAAAACTCCGACCTATTGTCGTTTGGGACAAGTTAAGGTTAACCAGAGAGATCAAACACTTTGCGAGACCAGCTTAGAGATTTTAATAGCTAGAGATGGTGGCCTAGGGTGCCTTGGTAGCCTTTCTTTTGGTTAGAATACTGTAACGGTTCTTCCTGGATAATTGTCTAGTTATTTATTTAATGACAGGTCGAAATATACAGTAAAAGTAGCCATTACTGCTATCTCCAGAGTTATTTTAATTGTTAATTTGAATGTGTTTACCTCAAGAGAACTTTTAGAGAATTTTCATTAGCTTTGTTGTACTGCCTTTAAAGTAATTGTAACAAGGCTGTAACAAGGCAATTGAACACATCTATACAACACACATCTTAAACATCACAGACAAAAAAACATTAAGGACAATAATTTTCTCAACGGGTTAATGGCCGCAGTGGTTAGGCGGCCGACTATCGTTGTGGGAGGACGATAGGTGCCGGGGTTCAATTCTCTGGAGGGACGGTGACATTTTTTTAGAGAGTTTAATCGCGGATCGACTTGCCATTCGCTGTTGAGAGGAAAGTGATTCTATAGTGCAATAAAGGCATACAATGCCTTGCCGACAACCTTAAAAACACAAAACAATAGCAATCCTTTCAATAGGGAGGTCAAAAAATTTTTGCTTGATGCGTAGTTTTACAATTTCACGGATTTCATTATTCAAAGCCTTAATGATTTTCAGTTATAATATCACAAGAGCATAGAAAATAATCGATTATATTTCCGAGTCTCACGAGACGTATTCTGCGAGGAGGATATTCGTTTGCTCGAGTGGTATTCATTGCGATTATATAAAGAATTAACCAATGAATTTTTTTTATTGGTTGAAATTAAAAATATAATTATTATTATAATAAATATTTGTTATGTTATCTTTAGATTGAATTTGAGGTGCTGGTGGCAGAATCTTGTTTATTTCTCATCTTTTCAAGTATCATGGTGTTCATTAGAAAGCTTTAGATACGGCTTCAGAGATTCAGATAATGAGTGGCCTGTTGTCTTAATAATTTCTTGTAAGTTTGCTCCAGATTGTGTCAAGAGCGGAAGAACGATTGGAAAAATTAGATATGTTTTACTTCTTTGTATCAAGTCCTATACTTTCTGCCGCTGAACATGTCCATTTAATTAATTGATTAAGGCCTACAGGGCAGTTTTTATACCATATTTTAGTTTTCCACCAATCAGGATTAGGTGTTAAAAATAGACGATCGGTTTTAATGTTTGGTGTTCTCTTGCTTAACATTTTCTTCAGCAGGCGTAGGGGAACGAGGGGGGGGGGGGGGGGGGGGGGGCTAACTGGCCCACTTTTTTTTAAACCATTGCCAAGTTAGTCATTTTAGGAAAAAAATTAAACTAAATAAATACTAATATTGCCCAAGATATTTGCAAACTCTCAAGACAGTTTATAAAGGGAAGAAAAGTCTATATTGTTCAGTTAACCGAACCATAGGAAAGTTAACTGAACCACCACAATGGGGTCTAACTTAAAATACAACATGTTTTTATAACGTCCTTTCACTGATTGTAATGAATTTGGCAAGCCGCACACAACGTCTTCTTGTGCAACAAACGCAGATTCTTCATCAGAAAATATGAAGCGGTTAGAAGGCATATTTCGTTTAAGAAATTTCACATTAAAGCCATCCTTTAGTCGCTTTAGAATTTTTGCAGCATATTTTCGAGATGATCCTTTACCATGAACTATCACAATCGCGAAGTTATTTTCCTCTAACTCATTCACAGGTTTATCATACATTTCTTCATGGTCAAGATCCATAAAAGTAGAAGAAAAATCTTCTTCATACGAAGGTTCTTCTTCTTCAGAAGATGGTGACGGTGTGCGGAAAGTCTCTCTTATTTGCTTGCTAATGACGTCTTTGTTTTCTTCTGATTACTATAGTTCTAGTCTAGGACTGTCTGTTTCCTTTTCCTTTGATTTGCTGCCTGTTCTAGTTCCTCTTTCACCGGTGTATTAGTTAATATTAAAGATTTGCCCTTCTTACGCCTTTGAAAGTTTTCTTTTCTAGGGCCTGCTTTTGCAAATGGTCGGATAGCTTCAGGTGACACAATTGCACTCACTGTATTTGGAGTTCTTTCATCTAGTCTTGTAGTTGGACCAGGCTGCGTGATTCTTTCATCTCTAGTCTTGTAGATGGACCAGGTTGCTCGTCATCTAATGTTATATTACTTATTGCAGTTCCTTCATCAATTTGAGGACGATCACTCACATATAAAGATAGAAAGTCGACGTCCGTAAACATATTCTCGTTAAAAGGAATGATTCCTGCTTTTGCAAATCCACTGCAAATGTTTTGAACAGTGAATCTTCTTGCGAATGCATCACCCATTAGCCCTGCTATATCGTATATGGTAATAGTATTACCAGGGTTATTGACCATCCATCGACTACAAGCAACATTATAATAACTTTTAAAAGGTCCAAATACAGACAAATCTAACCTCCTACCAAACTCATTCGCAAAGACGCATGCTTAGAACGGGTGCTTCCTCAGGAGCAAAAATAGGTGAGGTGTACCAGAAGGTTGCGATAACTCGACGTGTAAACCATATGCTACAGGCGGAAACCTTCTGACAGGAGAAAAAACCCGGTGAGGGACGCCAAGAGATTGGGATATAACCACTGGAGTCCTTCAGGATATCATTTTGGACCTCTACTTTATCGATCTTGCAAAGCTTGCAACTTTAGATGATTCGGATCAGGAGACATCTTATTATTCAAACCGGCTAGCATATACATTAAACAACAGTTAATTTAATACATAAATATACATTTATTTATTCCAATCCCAGGTACAAACATATACAATAAATTTGAATAATCTAACGATATTTCTCTATCACATCTAAACATTATTTAGTAGACTTCAGAATCACCTCAATTTCCCATATAAATCAACGGATATGGATTAACATCTTGAACCTCTTGTGCGGATGGTAAGGCTGGCGTTGAAGGCCTAGGATCCGAGCACTACAACCCAATAACCAATGAGTGGTTAAGAAACCTTTCCCTTTCAATTCAACTTCCCCCCTCAATTCCAATTTAAAAGTTCCGAATTTGTCCAAAATATCTTTAGTCGCGTCGCTGATATGGATCTTCAATGCTGAAAATCCAAAAAAAATCACGTTCAAATCGTCAAATTATAAAATAAGCTTACGTTGACCTGTGCTTTCCATTCTACTTGCAGTATTAACGGTATCACCGAACAAGCAGTAGTGGGGCATTCTCTGGCCGACAACGCCAGCGCAAACTGGTCCTGAATGGATGCCTATCCTCAATTTTAATTGATTTTCGGGTTTGTGTTTGATTGTGAAGGAATGGACTGCGTCTAATATCCTCAAAGCCATAAGACCTATCTCTTTAGCGTGTTCATCTCCGTTTCTTTCGGGTAATCCTGATACTACCATGTAAGCATCTCCAATAGTTTCCACCTTTTTAAGAGGATTATATTAGCGATGGAGAGATTAATATGGAATTAGTACACTTACTTTGTAAACATCGTAGAATCCGATGATTCTGTCGAAGGTGCTGTAGAGATCGTTTAGGAAATCAACAACCTGCAAAAATTATAAATGATGGATCTAATGGAGTTTAAATTAAAGAGGTTTTCTAACAAGTAGGAAGCCCTCCACAGCTCCAAGTTAAAGATTTGAAATGTGGAAACTTTCCTCTGGTGAGCATTAATTCTGTAATGAATCCGATAAATTTTCAGATAGAGAACAAGATCTCTTTGAACAATTTAATTTATCCAGTCTTAAAACCTAGAATGTGAATCTCGTTTGTTCCAGATCACTAGAAAATCTTGAAGACAATGAAAACTAACCAGACACAAATTTAGGAGTTCACAGTTCATCTAATACCTTTCATAAACGCCATAAAAGCCCTCAGGTAGTCGTACCAGTTGCTATTTCTTTATTTTTTGGCCAAACGAAGCCCTTTAGCCCAATTACATAAATATACATATATCCAAAATTTGAACGACATCGAACTCCTTTCGAAAATTGTCAAAAATCCACATTTTTTCCCAATTTGGAATTTTAAAGAAAATCTCGACCTTTTCGATTTCGAAAAAAATGTCAGATTTGGGCTAAAGGGTTTTGTTTGCCAAAAAATATAAAAATAGCACTTTGAACTCGGTTTTTTATTTCTTTATCCGATAGCAAATTTTCTCAGCTTTCAGAATATATCTAGGTTGCATTTAAGAATATTTCTCCTTCTGACCGAAAATTTGAAAAAACCAAAACGGTGCAAGATTTCGTTTTGGAAAAAATGTGGCCCCCTCTTATTGGAGTCCAGCAGGGATTTCACTTTAATGGCTGAAAAAGTAATCAATTTTATTGATTGCTTTAGATTTAGTGTGTTGATCCAAAGTGAGGTTTCTTGTTCATTTCCCCCACTGTTGAAGCTGAGGTTGTAGTTAGCCATCAGCAGTCTTACTACCTTGCTGGTAGTTTAGAACTGATGACAATGATTAAAGTGTTCCATATCATTAGAAAATTCGTTTTTAGTGGTTGTGTCAATCTGTCAATATCCATTTGTCTTGGTAAGAATTCTGTGTTATTACTTTGAACACTTCTTTCAGGTACTACTTCGATTTCGAATTGGTCGTTGGTAGAAGCAATTGGAAGTTGGTGTAAGCAATTGTGATCCTGGTACTACAATGTGGAAGTCTTTAATTGCAGAGATTGTCTAATTGTTTTAGATAACTGGTTGCCAAGGAAGGAGCTGATGAAATTCCATATATCATAGTTTGTAGTGTTGTATGCTTCAATTGCTTTGTCTTCTCCAATCTTGGAACTAGAAATGCGAACTAAACTTTATTTACTTCTAATATGAATGTCATAGGTTTGCTCAGGTAACCAGCGATTATCCATCCACAAAATACCCAGAAAATCCGAAGCTATCTATAATTTAAATTGAAATATATTGAAGACGAACTGAACTGAACTAAAACCACCTTCAGACTAACCAGAAGACACTATTAGAAGGACTATTTCTTTGTACAGCAGATTCAGTACTAGCCAGCATGAACTAGATTATATGAACGAGATTGACTTACTTGCATTGGTGTACTCTTCGTGCACAAAGCGGTAAACCCCACAATATCACTGAAATAAACGGTTACACTTTCGAATTGCTCCGGTTGAACCATCTCCCCAGACATCAATTGTTGAGCCACAGGCCTTGGGAGGACCTACAAAATTAAATCAATTTTGCTCCATATTAAAGAAGCAAAAATTTACTTGATATAAGAGCTCTTCAGATCTGCGTTTCTCCTGACTTAATTGATCGGTCTTCTCCTCGACTAAAGCTTCTAAATTGTTAGCGTATTGTTCCATCCGCCTGAGCAAATCGTCCATGAGATTTTCGCAGTATCCTCTGCCAAAATAAAAATAATAAAGCGAAATATGAAGATGCAACTAAATCAAGATTAACTAACTTCATAATACATCTAACCGTCCCTCTAATTGCTTCGAAAGTTGGTCTCTCTTCAGGATTGTCGCTCCAACAGCGTTCCATCAAGTCAAAAGATCTTCCGGACAATCCGTTCTGCCTACTACTGGACGAAACGGTGGAGCTCCTGGCTGCTACTCGTGCAATGATTTCTAAGCGATTCAACAATTATTCAGGTGTTAGTTAATAGATTAGTATTACCTTGAGAATCTAGAAATTGTCTGGCCGCTTGGAAAGGTCCTCCTCGTAAGATAATCTCTTCCAAAATAATTCCAAAACTATAAACGTCCCCTTTTTGCGTAGCTGGCGACCCTGGGATTATAGTAAGTGGTAGCAGTTCAGGTGCAACCCATAACAATTCTGTGAAAACACAGGTGATTAAATTAAATAGAAATCTACCTCAATTTACCACTTACTTAAATAGTAATTCGTATCCTTAATCGCTTCTGTGGGCGTCGTTAGAGTCGTCAAGCCGAAATCGGAAATCTTCAACACGAACCTGCCATCGATCAAGCAATTACAAGATCTTAACTTGCCGTGTACGGATACCTCCGAACCGTGTAGGTAATTCATCCCCTGCAAGAGATTTTAATTAGATTGTTTTTAGAAAGCTAAAATTCCATCCATGAAAGCGTTTAATAATTGTTCGTCTACCTTCACGACGTCGTGTATTAGTGACATTCTGAAGTTCCAATCTAGTTGAATCGCCTCGTTCTCCAAGACGTCTTTTAAGCTCCCTTTGGGGCAGTATTCTGTTAGAATTAAAACCGTCGGGCATTCGATACAGGCTCCGAGGAAACGAACTGTGTTCTCGTGCGTTACGTCTCTTACCTAAACAAACAAAAAAACAAGATTGTACCAATTTATCTGATTAAACGACACACAATAAGTATTGGAAAAGTATTTAATGTAATGGATTGAGGATGGAGTTTTTAGAGTCAAAATAACAATTCTCACAGAGTTATAATATGAATGCAAAAGTAAAAGTAACACAGGTGAGCGACCAAAAAACAGCATAGGATTTTTCAACATTTTCTTATAGATTTTGACCCCCAAAAACAGGAAAAATTCTATCACATAGATTTTTATGTGTTTGCAGTACCGTTGTTTCTGTCTAGTCATGGCTACAAGAGGTTGTGTTATTTTCCCAAACAGTTTTTTGTGATTTTGTGAGGAAAGTTTATTTTGCTTACTTTAAATTAAAATTTGGTGATCAAGATAAACCATGGGCCCCGCACAAGGTCTGTAGAAGATGTGAAGATTCATGAAATACATTTCGATTTGGAATTCCTATGATATGGCATGAGCAGAAAAACCATACCACTGATTGCTACTTCTGTTCAGTTGACGTAAAGGGATCCAATTCGAGAAACAAAAAAAGCAGCCACCTTCCAGTTTGGATGAATACCCGATACCCGAGTGAGTTGGAGAACCAATCAAGCTCAGATTTTTCTTTAGACGAAGATGAAAGGCCTCAATTATTTTCTCAAAGTGAGCTCAATGATCTAGTAAGAGAATTAGGTCTTTCAAAAGATGCAGCCGAACTGTTAAGCTTCAGATTAAAAAATAAAAACCTTTTATCATCTGGCACCTCATTTTCATGGTACGAACACGGAGAAAAAGAATTTATTCAGTTGTTCACAAAAGAAGGAAATTTAGTTTTTTGCAATGATGTGGAAGGACTCATGCATAGCTTTCATATACAGTATGACTCATCTTAATGGCGCCTATTCATTGATTCATCCAAAACTAGTGTTAAAATAGTATTATTGCACAATGGAAATAAATTTGCATCACTTCCAATGGGACATTCTATGCATATGGAAAAAAACTACATATAATGATTTGGCCATTATCCTGAAACAATCAAATATCAAGACCATCAATGGATGGTTTGTGGGGACTTCAAAATATTCACAATGCTTTTAGGTCAGCAGGCAGGCTATACTAAATATCCATGCTTCTTATGCCTGTGGGATAGTAGAGCCAGAGAACAGCACTGGACTAAAAGTGATTGGGTTGATGAAACAATTTGTAAAATCGCTGCAAAAGGATGGGGACTGTTTTAACTTTCTATGAAAGAGAGAGTTTTCACTGACCCCGACATAAGAAATCTTTTAACCGACACCCTCTTTGTGAAAAGTATGAATGAGAAGGAAAAGGAAGCTTGGGTATTATTGTTCAAGGATATAGTGCGAAAGTTTTTGGGAAATACTAAGGATCCTGGCTACAAAACCATTGTTCAACGGATGCTAGCAGCATACGAAGCTGAAAGCTGCAAGATAAGCTTGAAGGTCAATTTTTTACAATTTTCCTGAAACCTGAGAGCCTACAGTGAAGAACAGTGGGAGCGGTTTCACCAGGGTGTCCGTGATATCGAGAGAGGGTACCAAGGAAGATGGGATGTCACTATGCTTGCAGACTACTGTTGGATGCTTAAGTGGTGAGGATTCAGCGAAGTATCAAGGCAAAGAAGAAAAGGTTTAATAAAAAATATGAATAAGTATAATATTATTACTATATGTCTCAAAATAATGCGTCATTGGTTGTAGAAAAATATTATGTTTGATAATTTTGAATAAACGAGTGCTTTTACCAATTTTTTTGTGTTTGAATTTGCAAAAGAAAACCTTATGTGATAGAGAAAAATGGACATCTAAACATATAATTCAGTAAAAATAGCTGACAAAAAAAAATTGTTTGCAGACCTGTGTAATTGATAGAAAACAACAAGGAAAGAAAAGAGCAATATGGTCTTCAAATCAGGAGATCTAGTGGGCCATCTTCATATTCTACAAGAACTAGGAGAGCTGACCAAACTAAAAGATCATATGATAACTAGGTCTGATTTTGACAAACAGTTCGAAGTGGTTGTAGTAGTTGTACAAGACCGCCAATGGGCCGAGATGCAATGTCTCGATAGCCTTAGGTACAAGTCCAACAATTTTCAAGACAGAAATACATGAACAATGTGCCCAGGAATGTTCGATAAGACGTTACCAAAATGCACGCAAAGGAACACAGTTTCACTGATGTGGGTACCAGAACACTAAGGGTGCGAAGGGAACGAGATTGCCGACGATCTTGCAAGGAAAGGCTCCGAATCTCGACTTATTGGACCAGAGCCGTTTTGTGGCCTTATCAAAAGTCACTAAGAGCTAAGACTAATCAAAAAATCTCCCATTGGACTAACACTCCAAAACTAAGATATGGATTCCATCGTACGGGATCAGTCTTGTCCTGTCAATGGAAGGAAACAACTAGGCACTCGAGGATTACTACAAAAATGTATTGAGGCAGATAAACCTTCTCTCAAATCTCTCTAAGATAACCGAAATCGGCCTTAGAGATGCCATCATCGAGGGGCAACCTCTCGAAGAGTTTGGCTTCCACAGAGGCTTGTCGGCCGATTTCTAGCTACCCCAGATCTCGGAGGAAATTCGAAACGCTCTGGAGGTGCTCCAATAGGGAGCCGTTTTTCTAGATTTTGGGTCGGCCTTCGACTCAATGTGACTCCCTTTATAAGACCAACCACTACAAAATTTGAAGACAGACACAAATTTAGGAGTAGAACCAAAGAGACATCAACATTAATGGCAATTTTCCAACGATATTTATCATTGTCCACTTTGCCCATCTGCTTCAAGACGACCAAAGGCCTCAAGGAGCCGTACCAGGTACTATTTTTATATGATTTTCGGCCAAACAAAGCCCTTTAGCTCAAATTTGAAACTTTTTTCGTATTCAGCATGGTCAATTACATATATATACAAAATTTGAACGAAATCGAACGCCCTTCGAAAATTTTCAAAAATCCACATTTTCTCCATACCTCTTCTACCGCTTGGGATTTTGAAGAAAATCTCGACCTCTCCGATTTCGCTGAAATTTTGAATATATACGTAATAGACCATGCTGAACACGGCAAAAATGTCAGATTTGGGCCAGAGGGCTATGTTTGGGAAAAAAATATAAAAATAGTACCTGATACGAGCACTTTAGGAGCTGATAGGAGCACTTTAACCTAAATAGCAAATTTTCTCAGCTTTCAAAGTATATATGTCGGGCTCGTGGCCTAGTGGCTTGCACACTTGCCTCGTAGTCCGGCAGTACCGGGTTCGAACCCCGGTGCTTCCTTTCTGAGTTTGGTTTTCTGTAGTTTTCCAAATTCCACGGCAAATGCGGAAAGGTTACATCTTAAGTCGGTCTACAGCCGCAGGCGTAATAATAACTCATGGCCAGCCGATGCCCCCTGTAATTGGCGCAAGCTGTTGGGGGATGCTAAGGCATGAATTATTATTATTATTATTATTATTATATATAGGTTGCATTTAGGAATATTTCTCCTCCTGACCGAAAATTTGAAAAAACCAAAACGATGCAAGAGTTCGAGGCGAACCCAAGTGCACCGTTTTGGAAAAAAATGTGGATTTTTGATAATTTTCGATAGCCGAAAAATAAAGCCGTGATGGTGCTGAGGTCTCTCATATTGGGGTCTAGCAGGGATGTCACCTTAATGACCGAAAAAGTAATCAACTTTTTTGATTGCTTTAGATCTGAGGTGTTGATCCAAAATGAAGTTTCTTGTTGATTCCTCTACTATTGAGGATGAGCTTTTAATTAGAGCACAGAATGGATCTGGTCTAATGAGTCGAGGATCTGCGCTCCTTTTTCGCAAGGCAATAGATTCATTAATAAACAGTCCAATATAATACATCCACTTTTCGAAAAACTTTTGACAGTTTCAGTTTCAATTTTATCAATCAAGCGAAAAATTTTAAGGAATATTGGAAAAATAAAATTTCAAAAAGGAGATTTAAAAAGGTGAGTCTCACCTGTTTAATTTCCCACAACAATTTCTTATTTATATCCACCTTCTTCTTACTGATCTTCTTAATAGCGACCCTGCTCCCTTTATAGATCCCAACCGTGGTGAAAACGGGAGATGGTAACAGAGAATTACAAGAAGTTATAGATCCTCTACCGCTCCGCAATCCAAAAGACTGGGAAAATATACAATTCTCACAGTTTCCATTCAACTCAAAATCTTGCGATAACATTACCGTATAAAAATCCACTTCAGTAATCTTTTGCAAACCGGTCTTCGATCCGAAAGGTCTTCCTACCTCTAACAGGACTTCTTCCGGTCGAATCTTCCACCGCATATTATTTAAATCCGCAGCCAAACGCATATGTCTTTCAAAAAAATATGTAATACATAGAGAGACAAAGGATGTTGTATTGAAGAGACTCACCTGTATGCGATGCAGATTATGGTCGAGGCAAATGCTATGATCACTCCTATTGCGAAGCATCCATACAGAATCATAACATATGATTCTGTTTCGTAAGCATTATTATAAGGAGAGCAGTTTTAATATTGTGATAATAATTTTCTGCGAAATATAAATTGAGGAATTGACATCGACAAATCGGTCAGTTCAAAAAACTTACCATTATCTTTACAGTCTGGATGATTACCCATGAATCCACATTTTGGCACATCAGGTGGTGGGTCCTCTCTACCTCCAGGCCAATGTATCTTCTGCCCTTGAACAGTCGAATATTTCTTGTGTAATCCATAATAATGAGCGACCACTTCGAATTTTCCAGTGATCGGATCCAAATCCAAAATTGAATAATCAGCATCCCTATCGCCATTATCATCGATTCTAACGTGACCTGTAATACCTAAGAAGAAGAAAAGAAAATTTTAAGCAAATTGTAAATCAATATTTAAACGCTTCCCCCAAGTTACAGTTAAGTGCAAAATAAAATTTTCAATTTAGAACTGTAGACTATGTATACTATAGAGAAGTTCTGAAATATATAGGGGTCCATTACCGTGAAAATCTCGGTTCCACATCCTACGCGTAATTGCCAGACCGTCTCTGATATCTTCTCCCTCGACTATGGTCTCGTTAAGGGCCATTCCTAGAAGGTAGACTCCATCGTAAAATGCGCCTATTACAAAGTTCACCTGAAGTTAAAACAGAAGCGTTACATATTTCAAAAAAAAAATTGAAAAAATTGCAAATTAAATTGTACTCTCCTCTCAATTGGATACATTTATTACAACACAACTAATCTGAAACTCCTGTAAACCGTTGAAAAAATAATCTTTTATCTTGCTCTGCAACACAAAACGCAAATCGGAGAAAGTTGACTGCATTAACAAACCAAAGTGTATTAGCCAATTGATTGATTTTAATTTCTTGTTTAAATGATCAAAATGTATTATTGAAAATGTCGATTGAATTATAATATATGTGGTCTTCATGGGCAGAAGGTGGTCCTAAAGGTACTCGTTAGAGCACCACAACTAATGGTTGGTTTGATGGACTAACGTTTGAGGAATGGTTTTTTTTCTTTAATGTTGTCTAAATTGAAGAAATTGGAAGCTAAAACTGTACTCCTAGGAGATAATCGCTTGACCCATCTTCGAAAGTCATCAAAGAATGTCAGGAGAATGATACAGCTTTTGTGTGCCTTCCCCCAAATAGTATTCACTTCACCCAGCCCCTGGACGTCGCATTTTTTTCCGTCCTATGAAATGTGCATGGAGACAAATTTTATTAACCTACAAAAACACATCCAGTGGAATAAAAAATGCTACTCTACAAAAACGAGACTTTCCTGCTTTGCTTAACGATTCAATAAATGCTCTTAAATCGAATCAGTGTGCAAATTTAAAAGCAGATTTTAAGAAATGTGGTATACAGCCACTTAATGTTAATGAATTGTGAAAAACATTTCTCTCGTGTCAAATGCGGTCGTTTTTCCTTTAATTTTTTAATCAATAACGACGCATAATGCTGTAATTCTTTTGCCCTTTTGCAGATGATCTATAACGACAAAACCACGAGTACCCCAAAATACGGTGGTCATAACCTTGTTGGCTGATGGAATAACTTTTACTTTTTTCATTGCACTGTAACCGGCCAAAACAATAACTAGAAATTGTTTTGATTGAACTTTTGTTTCAGGGATATTGTGGTGTTTTCACGTTTCGTCGCAAAAGTTTGAAGTTATGCTTAAAAATGGTCAAAAAGTACTCTGTTACGCACATTCGTTTCTGGTTCACGCTTAGCAGACGCGGTACTCACCTTGCTGACAATTTTTCCATACGCAAATGTCTACTATCGCACGCGCCTTTAATCGACGATCATTTAAAGCAAGATTATGAACTTTGGTGACCACTTCCCCAGTGGTGGCCTCTTTAGATCATCCTGGTCAAACTGTCTTAAATGATGGTGCAGATTGGTCGTAAACATTATCCAACCCTTCCTTAATGTCTTTGTTTTTTTTTCTAGCGAAATGGAAGTGTTCAATCACAACGCAAAATTCCCTTTTATCCTTATTTTACAAAACGACGTAACACGTTTACTTTAAACAATTACAGGAGATAAAGGACACAACGTTTTTGGTTCAGACTTTTACAGCTGTCTTCTAATTTGTGGAATAAATTCAAATAAAATTAAGTCCAAATTACTAGAAGATATAGCAAACCTGGCAAAAGCACTAAAGATTTCTGTAACAGCAAAAAATGTAAAAGGGAATAATAAAACAAATTACTGGTAATCAGGTAAAGAAAACTTATCCAAGTGAAAAGTGTCCACCATTTAACAAAAAGTGTAAAAACTGTAGGTAGCTTAAAAATGTGCGAAGCAAGCTGAGCTAAATAAAGTTGGAATAATAGGCCAGAAAAAGTTTCTTACGAGGAGTTTAAAGTAATAGAACAAGTATTAATGCCAGATGATATCAAAATTGAAGCCACTAAAAACATGTCAATGCGAGAAGATATCAAACGTATTCAAAGATTCTTGGCCACAGACTTCACTCACTTGACAGGTATTGTGTGTGAAGTATCCAGCTATTTTGCTAAATAGCTCAATAAATAAAATGGGAGCAATGTGGTAATAAGACGCACATATGTACATGCGTCAATAAAAGCGCTGCTGGAAATCACCGGAGGAACTAACAGCACAGGAACCGCATCCTTGGAGACCATCGTGGGCCTCCCTCCGCTGGAGCTGTACGTAAAGGCGGAGACTATGGCTTCGATCCTTAGACTGAAAGACTGAAGAACTGGTTCACGGACGGATCCAAATTCTGTAAGGACACAGGAGCCGGCATTTATGGTCTGAACCCAAGATATCTTTAAGCCTGGGAGAGCATGCAACGGTCTTTCAAGCAGAAGTATTTGCTATTGCAGCCTGCGCAGAACTGATTGCAACGGGAGGCTGCACGAAAAGAAAAATAAACATCATGACTGATAGTCAGGCCGTTATCAAGGCAGTTATGAATCCTCTTACCAAAACTGGTTAAAGACTGTAAACAGCACCTCAATAAACTGGCACAAGACAATAAGGTATCATTGATTTGGGTGCTCGGACATGAGGATATTAGAGGCAATATAATAGCCGATGAACTAGCCAAGGAGGGTTCTAGGAAACACTTCATAGGACCAGAACTCGTATGTGGAATCACGAGGGATTCTACTAGAAGGGCGATTTGGTCTTGGTTAGATAAAGAAAGAGTAAGGAAATGAGGGTCAACTCCATACTAAAACGCTAATAGGGGACGGGAACACTAAGTTCTCTGAAAGCCTAATTAGACGCAATAAAAGACAAGTTCAGACCATCATTGGGTTGATAACTGGACAGTGTGCCTTAAGGAAGCATCTATGCAACACGGTTCGAGTGAGCGAACCCTGGTTCAATTCTGTGAGGAGACGATGATATTCTTCTCGGAAATTTGTCTTCCGATCAGTTTATGACTTTCGAAGATAGTCATCAAAGAATGTCAGGAGAATGATACAGCTTTTGTGTGCCTTCCCCCAAATAGTATTCACTTCACCCAGCCCCTGGACGTCGCATTTTTTTCCGTCCTATGAAATGTGCATGGAGACAAATTTTATTAACCTACAAAAACACATCCAGTGGAATAAAAAATGCTACTCTACAAAAACGAGACTTTCCTGCTTTGCTTAACGATTCAATAAATGCTCTTAAATCGAATCAGTGTGCAAATTTAAAAGCAGATTTTAAGAAATGTGGTATACAGCCACTTAATGTTAATGAATTGTGAAAAACATTTTCGGGCAGCGAAATTGACGAAGCTGCAAGAAATTCTATTGAAGGAAGTTTGAAGGAATTTTTAGAAAATAAAAGAAAGGAAATAACAGGAATAGATGGCATCAAGAAAAAAAGGAAAAAGGTAAATCTGGCTCCAGGCAGGAGTATTACCTATGAAGACTTTCAAGAGCCTCCAACATCAGGCATGCCCACAACATCAGACGTCCCTTCAACATCAGGCGTCCCATTTTTTAAAAATCAGCAGAAGGCAAAAAAAACTAAAGAAAGAAGCTCATGGTTCCGATTCCTCAAATTCCGAAAATAATGACGATGATTTGAACACTTCAGTGATCTGGAAGAGAAAAACTGTCATGAAAACAGCAAATCTGGTCTTAAATGGACACTTTCAGAAGTGTCACTTCTGAAGAAGATCACGACAAGATGATCGAAACGTCAAGTACCACAACCTTTCTACACGGCAGATAATCCGAGAACCGAAGAGCAGCCAAAATATTTTTAAGTCATCTGCGTATAGTAAGAAGTTAGAATGGCAAAAGCAGGTTGATATATTATTGATATACATAATAAACAATAACGGGCCTAAACTATCTGGACCGGCGCCCTTTTTTGAACACGAAACTTCGTAGGCTGTGGAGATGCAGAGTCTCTCCATTCCATCGATTGTTGCCTTGGTTGTCTGGATCGTAGAAATGTACCCAAGTTTCATCCATATTAACAATACGGTTTAAAAAGTCTGCATCATTTTCAAACCGAGTATAGTTCGAGCGTGATGTGTTTCAATTAAAAAAAAATCCTGTATATTATCATACCATTTTCTTGTTTATAACTCAAACTACATAATAGTTTTTGAATAGGAGAAAAAATAATAAACTTTATGGCAGTGTTGGGCCACCCCTGTATCCGATTCAATACACTCCGAAACATTTAACATAATAAAGTTTGAGCTGGTAGGTAATGAAATCCGTAATGAGGAGCGTTCTCCTTCCAGCTTGAAATGTTCAAATTATACAAAGTATTTCACTTGACTAAACAGTCGACGTTTAAACTGTGCATTTATGGCGTTCGCAGCAAAGAGATATTAGAGTGGATTTAGGTCAGTAAATCCAATATTTTCTCTTCCTCCTCTATACATAGACCTCGTCCGTCATTGTATTGAAAAATTGATGGTCTAGAAAATATTCTGACGTTTCAAGCTGGGCGAGATTTTAGCATATTATACCGATGTGAAAAGAATCATTAATTCCCCGCTAATTCCCCCGATTCGATGACATGAAAGGATGATAAACGAATACTATACTAATACGGCAAATAAGCAATAATTACACAATCACACTGAACCAGAACCAATTAAAGTGGGTTTGTTATGTAATGCTGACGATGGAGAAAAATCAAAATTGATGAAGAAGTTAATTCACAGTAGTTCCAGAAGTAAACCGAATATTATAAGCTCCATAAGTATGCTAATTGTTTGGCCTAAACCAGGCCAATCAACAACGATTTTGGGATCTCTAAGAAAATAAAGGTTTTTCGCTCAAATGTTAAATTTTCTCATTTCTTAATTTCTTGCAAAAATTAAGAACATATTCAATTTTTGAAAAACTCTGATGATCTATCTATGCTAATTATACATACCATTTCGAAACAACATTGAAAAATTCCTGTTTTCTCAGCTATATTAGCAAACCCTTGCCACAAAATCCCTTCCACCCTTTTGTTTTATTTGTATCAACCCATTCTATAATACGACTTCCATTTTCTATTTCATCCCTCTCATTGTCAGTTAATTCTTCAAAATCTAAGCTCATCGCTACTATCATGGCTACCAACTTTCTTTTAAAAACCCGATGTCAATTATTTTATATCTCATATAATAGAATTCCTCAAATTTTTCACCTCAACTTAAAAAATTGACAAACTCGAAAAATTTTTGAAAACATTTAGAAACTTGCAAGAAATAGAAAAATTTAAGAATTTTTTAATGATATCCGAGTGACAAAATCAAATCAAAATATTAGACTAAAAAGTATTCGAGCAAATCTTTGATGAAAAGTTTGACTAAAAACAATACTGTCATTAAATAATATTTGACCCAACATATTCAACCAAAAAAAGCTCAACTTAAAAATATTCGAATTATAACGATTCAAATTAAAAAAATGTAACAATTGAGAAATTGCATTGAAACACCCTGCAAACGATTACAATGAAAATAGATCAAGCTTTAGAAACGGACCACATAGTTTCGACCTCCCAGGTCTCATCAGTGTAACTCTAAATGCACAATCTAATTTCATTCTAATTTCATCTCAGTTTTAATTGCATAATACATTGATTCCCAAAGTGGACCAGGTGGACGCCCTGGGGTCCACGGGAGATTCGACGAGGGTCTACGTTGGCGTCGACAAAAAATTGGCGTTTACAATTCGTAAGTGGGGGTCCCCGAAAATTTATTTGGTTTCGATAGTGAAGAACTAAAATTTTGGCTTGACTTTACCTATCAATGTAATCAGATAATATTTTAAGACAGTTAGTTAGCGACTGTTACTTGTAAAAACTTGCATATTCCATATTCAGTACAACGTGTCGAGACTTGCAAAACGCCGCCGCCGTCCGCAGCCCCGCGAGATTTTAGAGAATCCAGATTTAAAACAAAACCTGATCAACTTGAAAGTAGACATCGCGTATTTGATTTTTGCTTAACAAATTTAATGACATTAACTTACAATTACAAGAGGACAGCCTCAATTTAATAAAAACAAAGGGTGTAATTTCAGGTTTTCTTGGAAAATTGTAATTTACGAAGCAAAATATTAGTCGGTGGGAATTTTTCCAGTTTTCAAACTTGTCTCAGGTAGGATACCTTGATGAGGATTCAACATTTAATTGTCCTGCATGATGACTTCAAAATCAGATTTGAAGATATTCTGACAATGGAAATACCACCATGGATCATAAATCTATTTGATGAAACGGAAGTGCAGAATGTGATATTACAAGAGGAGCTATTCAAGCTTAGCACTAATGAGGAGCTGAAGGAGAAATTTGAAATGGGATATCAAACATACGAGGGAGCGTTTTTATATTCGCGGAATGAGCGGGTTGTAGGGGGGTGATTAGGCGCATTGGGAGCGTGGCCTGTGCAGCGACTCATAATTAATATAAATACGAAGTTTCATTGTTATTAGACAGTTAGTCTTTGAGCTATCGTCAACCAAGTAACATAATCAGGAGTGAAAAGTGAAATATGGAAAAAATCGAATATCGTGCCGTTATAAAGCTTCTTACCAGGCAAGGAAAATCAGTCGCGACCATAGTGAATGAGATGTCATTGGTTTACGGCGACTCTTGTCCAGGAAAAACCATGGTGTACAAGTGGCATAGTTTATTTAAACAAGGAAGGGCATTGAGGTGACCACGCCAGCACTTATCCAAAAAGTTGAAAAAATTGTACTCGAAGATGCTCGACTAAAGAAGAAACAACTCGCAGAAATGGTTGGAGTATCCGATACAACAATTTTTAAAATCTTACACGATCATCTCGGCATGTCTAAGGTCAGCGCAAGATGGGTGCCGAGAATGTTTAACAAGCCGCCGCAAAAACAACAGCGCTAGAGTGTTCGCGTGCATTTTTGGACCTCTGTAATGAAGACAAGGATGGTGTATTGAGTCGAATTGTTACTGGAGACGAAACTTGGGTTCATCATTAAACCTGAGTCCAAACAAGACTCCATGCAGTGGCATAAAAAGGACAGCACCTCCCAAGAAATTTAAAGTGTCACAATCAGCTGGGAAACTCATGGCAACGGTATTTTGGGACTCGGAAGGAATATTGTTGATTGATTATAAAGGTGTTTCTATAACCGGAGAATATTACGCTTGAATATTAGAGCGACTAAAAGAGGCCATTAAAGAGAAAAGACGGGGAAAATTGACGAAAGGTGTGTTGCTTTTGCACGACAACGCGCCCATCCACAAGAGCCGCGTTGCGTTAGCTGCCCTGCATATGGTGGGCTTCGAAATTGTGAATCACCCACCCTACAGCCCAGACCTGGCCCCGAGTGATTATTACCTGTTTCCGAAAATGAAAAAAGAGCTGCTGGGTAATAAATTTACTGCCGATGATGAAGTCAAGGAGGCAGTTTCGGCGTATTTTGCAGATAAAAAGAAATCATTTTTTTATGAGGGTATAAATAAATTAATTGAAAGATGTGAAAAATGTATCCGTCTTGCAGGTGAATATATTGAAAAAGAAAAATAATTTGGTTTTGTTATTTCCACCCCTTATCTCCCATTCCGCGAATATAAAAACGCTCCCTCGTACATACTTATTTGAATAAATACAACACAACAAAATATACTTTTTTTTTTTTTTACTTTTACCACTCCGAATGGGGAATTTTCTAAATAAAATAAGTGAGAACTGATTGGTTTCCTGTGCTGTGAGTAGATGTCAAAAAAGGAAAATTGGATGAAAACACTTTTTTGATTGGCCAACTTTACTTTTTTGACATCCACTCACAGCACAATCAATTAATTAATCAACCAATCAATTCTCACTCTTTTTTTCGAAAACTATTAATTCGTGGTTGGAACTCAGCCGCAACGCAAATTTCCATAGTTAGATCTAATCTTCGCATTTTTGGTCGAATTTTGGAAATATCGTAGAAATGTAGCTGCAGGGAGTCCACCGGAACCAGTAAAAGTTTTAAAGTGATCTATGAGAAAGAAAAAAGTTTAGGAACCTCTGGCATCATACCTCCGACAATGGACTTATTTCAGAGTGATTTTCAACAATATACCATGAGTGTTTATTACAAACATTTTTTCGGTTTTGAGCAAAATGATTTGATGAAAAGTATTTAACCAAAGATTTGTGGTCTGAAAATACTCGACTCAAAACTATCGGAACTGTAACAATTCAAGTCAAAAAATTAACAACTCAAAAAGTTAAAAAAAATGCAGAAATTCAAACATATTAAGTTTCTTAAAACTCTAATCATTTCAGGTTTTTTAATGTTTTGGGTTCCTTAAATGTTTTCATTTTAAATTTTTTCATTTTTTTTGTATTTTTGCAATTTTAAAATCCCCCCATTTTAACAGACCCGATCGATTATGTTTAGTAATGGTTGCCAAACGTGGACATCATCTAAGAAGACGACAAAAGCTGAGGCCCCCACAAAGTCCCGATTTGAACCCCCTATAGACCTGTGGAAGGGTTGAGCAAGGCTAAAGAATGCCTAGAAAGTTTCGAACGATGATCAACAGCAGATTTTCGATGTAAAAAGATATTCGAAAGGTAAATTTTACCATATGGAATCTTATTTTTATTTCACCTTCATCTACTTTCTCCTAACATAAACCAGCCCAATCAACTTACAACAAACGCTCCTCGTATCCTTGTTATAATTTTATTAAAGCACTTATTTCCCAAAGGAAGTAAAAATCAAACCTAACGCTATACGTCTATATATATGAACAGACATAAAACCGAAAATACAGCCACTTATTTCTGAAGAGTCCCTTCATTATTTGTTCAAGTTATTACTTCACGTATTTTTACTATTACGACCACCCTGTTATTCCTTTTTCTATTACTTTCTTTTAAGGATGAAACAAGATATATTTCTTATCCGAGCTCTGTTTTTTTGTATTACATTCATACATACATACCTCTTCACCATCGCTAATCGTATAATTATAATCCAATTGGGCCCTTTCCTTAACCTTATCCGAGAAATCCTGAAATTTATCGCTAGTCGGTTGCAGCAAAGACACCCTTAACAACGCTTCGTACGCCTTTCTAGCTTTAGAATCGTATTTATCGCCAGTTTCCCAATCGTGATCTCCCCAATAACTACCCTACAAAACATAATTCTAATTTCTAAAAGAAAATTTAATTTTAATCTAACCTTGAAAATTTCGACATCCAAAAAGGTCCAATCACCTTTAGTCATGCCCAAATCGTGAGCTGATAACATAAATTTACGAACTAAAGCTCCTCGGACGCTTAAGATTAAAACTGAAACCAAAGATGTTCGAAAAAATATAATTTTTTTGTTAAAAACGGAGTTATATTTACCCCTAGCATACATGCTAGCATCCCTTAAATAATTATCGTGATCCTCATCATCGTTCCCATCCAATTCCCTAACGAATGTTAGCAGGCCTAATTTTTTTAAACCGTATTCCAAATTTTTTCCTGCAATTAATCAATGAATTAATTACAAAAAAAAAAGAAGAGATAGAATCAGGGCAAAAATTAATGCCCCAGGTGAGGATCGAACTCACGACCTTAAGATTATGAGACTTACGCGCTGCCTACTGCGCTACTGAGGCACATTATTACAAGTTTACCTATCAGGTAGATAACTGGGATATCCAGAGGGAAAAATCAATAATTACATAAAAATAATTGTTAAAAATTATTTATAATATAATTATATTTTATAACAAATTTAAATCCGCCTATTTTTAATTTTTTTTTTAATAGCAAATGTAATAATAATTTTCTCTTTAATTAAAAATTAATATTAGTCGTTTTATGCTTCTTATCCATAGAGAAAATAAACATTTATGATGGTGCAAAGTTTAAAATATAATTTAAAAAAAAATCCAAAAAGATCAAGCGACGAGGATGGGATTCGAACCCACGCGGGCAGAGCCCATTGGATTAGCAGTCCAACGCCTTAACCACTCGGCCACCTCGTCATGAGATCTGATGCTGTATTAAATGCCATATCTACAATACGACAAAACGTTTTTACCGTTGTAATATTTGAATTTATTACATTTTATTTATAATCAAATTAAAATTAAAAATTACAACAAAGAATTGTCCTAAAACTAGCATCTATGTACAAACACATCATACATTGTTGTCCGCAAATGCAGGACAATTTCCCCTTTTTAAAAGGATATAAATTACTGTTAGAATTCCGATAAAAAAATCTATCGAATTATTTTGTTACGTTTAACGAGATTTTTGACTAATCTTTAGATTTTGAAAAAAATAAGTTATATATTGTCAATTATTGTGATGCTAATATGTCAATTTATATTATCTGTCAATGTGACAGCTATGATTGACAGTCCAGTTACAAAAATGCAAAAATTGAGAAGAGGAACTAGCTACAAACTAACAAATATTTGATTTTATCATTCGTATTAAATTTTGATATTTTCTTCGCAGTTTTTTCAGTGTTAATATCTTTCAGCTCTATAAAATCAAAATGTGATGAAGAAACTGTGATTACAAGCATGTAATTCGGAACATGTGGCTCAAAGGATGCAACTCAAAATATCTGACTCAAAAAAAAAGTGACTGAAAATATGTGACTCAGGACATGATTAAAAACAATGTAGCTTGAAATATGATTCAAAGAAATAGCTACTAAAAGATGAATGTTATTAAAAACAATGTGATTGAAGAAATGTTATCGAAACTCAAATATCGTTTTTACAAAAGATGAACGAAATGTGACTCTATCAATCCATCAATTTTATTATTCGACAAAGACGCTTAATAAAAGTTGAATTTGATTATCGTTTTTACCGACATAACAGACCAAACTGTCACTTTTGAAAGATAATTCAATTTCTGACGTATCCGTTCAGTTAAAACTGCGTCTCAGTTCTCAGTTTCGTTTGATTATCGCTCTTACCGACATAGCAGACCAAACTGTCACTTTTTAACAGATAATTCTGTTTTTAACGTATCCGTTCAGTTAAAACTTCGTAAATTGCTGTTAATGTGTCAGTCAAAAAATCTGCTGAATCATTTTGACTAAATTTAAACATCGTAAACCAAGTTGAAGGTTATTATCACTTTGTGATGCAAATATCAATGTATTATCTGTCAATATGACAGATAAGTCCATATGACAGATGGAGAACAATTTTGTACAAATGCAAAAAATAGGAAAAGGACAATTTTTGTTTGGCCGCGAATTTACAAATTATATTTCATTTTATCATTCTTATTAAATTTTGATATTGTCTTCACAGTCTCTTCAGTATTACTACCCATTTTAAAAAAATGTGACGGAGAGACTGTGACTAAAAGCATGTAATACGGAACATGTGACACAAAAGACTCAAATAATATGCGACTCAAACAAAAGTGGAAAAAGATGCAATAGAAAAAGTGTAGGTATTTGAAAACATAATTCAAAAATGGTACTCGAAATATGATTATTACTAAAACTGTTGCACAAAAAAATCTGATAATAATATGTGGCCGAAACAGAGTGACTGCAAAACAATGTTATTTAAAAAGTGTGACTGAAAAAATGTGATTATAGAGAGATATAATTAAAAACATGTGACACAAAACATGCTCCTCCAAAGATGGGGCTTTAAAATATGACTCAAAACAATGTAAATGACGAGATGTAACAGAAAGGTGCTATTAAAACATGATTACGAATGACAGAAGGATGTGATGTACAAAACGTCACTAATTCATTCATTAGACATAACTGTTTATAAAACAGTTTTCGTTTCTTTTGCAACAGTTCCTGACTGGTGGTCTAAGACGCTAGTACAACATGTTTCATTTTTATAATAAATTTTAAAAGCGCTCCATAAAATGACGACCACCCCATTGAGCGTGTTGCCTGACTACAGAGTTCATCAGAAAAAATAAACTGATTATGAAATAGTTACGGCTGATAAATTTAGCTAACGTGATTGGAAACAGTGTGACTGATGAAAATAAAGGAATGTAAAACTGACTCATCGTAACATGTGATTCAAAACCTGTGGCTGAAAATATTCTCAAAAGATGTTACCTGAAATATATGACTGTAAACTGACGAAAAAATATTACTCGAAAATACGCTGCTAAAGAAATACGATTGAAAACAGATCACTCCAAACATGCACCTCGAAAGATGTAAAAAACAAAACATTTTGCTAAATATATTTCTCAAAAAAAAGAACTAAATATAATATGTGAAAGATTTATGAAAAAAGTGGCTGCTAAGCAATCAAACTCTAAAACATACACTTCAAAAGATATGGCTCTAAAGTGAGTCTTGAAGCAATGTGATTGCAAAGGTGTCCTTAAAAAAATCGTGTGACAAAGGATGTGATTTAAAAAATACTATATTCAAAATTGAGTGAAATAACATGTGACTGAAAAAAATGCGACTGAAAACAAACTTATTATTAAGAGAAATCCCGAAAATGTGACTAAAACCAATGTTACTCAAAAGGTGATTAACAGAGCATGTTGCTGAACGCGTATTATTCAAAACATCTAACTCAAAAGCTTTATTTTATAAATAATCAGAGATTTAACCATTTTTAATTTTATCATTTAACAGAAGTCGCTTAATAAAAGTTCAATTCGATTATCGCTCTTACCGACATAACAGTCGAAGCTGTCACTTTTGACAGATAATTCAATTTTTGACGTATCTGTGCAATTAAAACTGCGCCTCAGTTCAATTTGATATCGCTCTTACCGACATAACAGACCAAACTGTCACTTTTTGACAGATAATTCAGTTGTTGACGTATCTATTTAGTTAAAACTGCCTCTCAGTTCAGTTTGATTATCGCTCTTACCGACATATACCTTATTTCAAAAAGAGAGAGACAACATTCTGAACAGACTCACAGCCTAAATTACAATATATAATTTCTAAGATAAATATTATGTGACATTCTCGGGTAAGTAGGGTAAAAAAGAACTAATCTACAGCGAAAAATAAATAAACTAATGTAATAATTATCGTTAAACTTTAAATACAGCTGTGGTGTAAACAATGTCAGAATATTTGACAATGGACAGCAATAACAGAACGTTGCATAATGTGATATTGCTTTCAACCAATAAGAAATAACTATCATTTGGGTATGTTCAGAATTTTGTCTCTCTCTTTTTGAAATAAGGTATAACAGACCAAACTGTCACTTCTTAACAGATACTTCTGTTTTTAACGTATCCGATCAGTTAAAACTGCGTCTCAGTTCAGTTTGATTGTCGCTCTTACCGACATAGCAGACTAAACTGTCACTTTTGACAGATAACTCAATTTTTGACGTTTCTGTTCAGTTAAAACTGCGTCTCAGCTCAGTTTGATATCGCTCTTACCGACATAGCAGACTAAACTGTCACTTTTGACAGATAATTAAGTTTTTGACGTTAATAATCATGCTTACCAACTGTTAACGAAAATAAATCTGATCTATCCAATATCAAGGCCACGTGTTTCCATCCGAATTGCTTGAAGATACTGGCGAAGACCAATTTCAATCTGCATTGACAGTAGGACATTCTCGTCAACGTCTGATATTTACTTTTATCTTTGAAGATCCTTGTAACTAGAAACGACAGAAAAAATAAAATGTAAATCGAATTATAATTTCTGTCATTAATAAATTTTCAAACGTCAAAAACACGTCCACTTCAAGGAAATTATTACGCCACATTGTGGTGGCTATACAATTTAAATACTGCATTACTGAGTATATAATTGCATTCGTCTGAATAGGATTTTAATTGGCTATCTACGTATCTAATTATTGGGTCATTCATCAGATCATCAGTCATCGCCACCTGTTAATTGTAATTAAAATCAATATTTAAGATGAGGTCATGTTTAATGTGTCTGCAATTTTATAAATACGACTATAATAAAATATGCGATGTCGTATACTTACTGCTGTGTCGTTTTTATTTCTAAGACGCCCCAATATTCCAGATGTCACAGATAATTCCCCTTCAGATGGTGGCTACTCAATAGAAAGCTTCATCAATATTAAACAGGTCGAGACAAGACGATAAAAAAATAAGTTTTGTTGTGTCACAAAAAAAATTGTGTTGATTTAGATTATTTTCTTCATCAATTTTTTTTTTTAATAATTTTAACTTACTTGATCACCCATTCCGGTTATAATTGGGGTGTTCCAATATGCAGCTAATCTCGCCACCGGTTCAAGAGCAAACATGCAAGCCGGACCTACGAAAGCTATCACATCGTCGCGGAAATGCATATCCGCCGCTAAACCAGGAGCTCTAGCTCCACTACACGAAGGATAACTAAGAAAAATTAATCCCAATATATATTATTATTATATAATAATAAATAATTAATATATTTCATCAAAACAATTAAAAAAATGTTGTGCCGATTTAATAAAAAAATACTGTCAGAAGTGGGATTCGAACCCACGCCCTCAGAGAGGACCAGAACGCTCGGGACCCGTATGCGAGTACGGGCAAGGTTAACCTTGAGTCTGGCGCCTTAGACCGCTCGGCCATCCTGACAGATATTTTGTGTCGTTAGTTAGAATCCATATAAATCGTATTACATAAAAAATAACTTTAAAAAAAATTAATTAATAATAAATGTAAACAAGATATTATCGAGTAATAATAATTGATTAATTACAATCTCGATTTAAAATTTAAAGCATTAAAATTTTATATTTAATCGAAATAACTTGATTTTATATAATTCGATTACGATTTTTTATCAAATTGTACAAAAATTGTTTAAAACTATTCAGAATATATTAAAAAATTTGTTTAAAAAATCACAATCGACGAGGATGGGATTCGAACCCACGCGGGCAGAGCCCATTGGATTAGCAGTCCAACGCCTTAACCACTCGGCCACCTCGTCAACTATTTATAGATTACGGAAATGACAATCACAGGAACACACTTTTGAATTTTAATTTTTTTTAATAAAATAAATTTAAAACTTAAACCGTTTTATTCGTTGGATTTTCTTTTATCTTACGTTTAAATTGGAAAACTTTACCTAGCTTGAACTTTTCTCAACTTGATTCGATGTTGCGAGAGAAATCTGTCGTTCACTTCCTCCAGGGCGAGATCGACGGCTGGACCGCAACGTTCCAAATCGAAAGGGGAATCGAGATGGGACGCCATAAGAACACCCACGTTATAATATTTATAGTTAATGTCAGGTGCGGTTAAAAATGTTTCGTAATTGTCGCCGTTGCATTTTGTGAAGTTCGAGAATAAAATTTGTAATGCTAGTCCGGTTAAGATATTGCGATACATTGTATAAGTTTTATTTTACGATATTCTCTTTGATAATTAGTTAATAATTGACATCATTTAGTGACGATATATCTTAAATGTTGTTGTGTAAGTACTAAAGAAAACTGTAAAATGAATATGGTAGACAAGTAATAGAAAGGTAGTCAAACTTTAGGGTTGATCTAAAATTATCAAGTTTCGGTTTTGAGCGCCATTAGGAAAATGCGGCCAATTTTGAAGTAACGTATGGCTATAAATGTTTATGTTGACACGCCTGATTTTTTAATTTAAATGTCAAAGTTTGACAGCTCGGTACAAAGTATTGACTTTAGGCCTGTTCGTTTGAATTGCTAACTTTGCCAAAAATAGCAAGTGAGTGAAACAGCAATATATCAGTTTCAGCGGAGAAAGTGAACTGTTGTCAAATAAATTGACAACAGTGATTTGAGCATCTTATGAGCAACGTAAACGAACAACTTTATGTTGACACGCCTTTTTCATTGTTGGCTACCATGAAAATTTATAATGTCAAAATGTTTGAAGCAACTCTGTACAAAGTATTGGCTTTTTACCACCCTGCAATTTCAGTTGTACTATGTAGTTCTTAATTTCAGTTGTTGGCTTGCAATGGTTTTATAGTTGTAATTTTTTATAATTATTTGAATTAGCAATAAGCGATTTACAGAAGGAAGCATACATTTAAAGTCAATAAATAATTATGCTGAAAGTGAATCATCTAAAATTTTGCGATCGAAATCAGATTAGTGTGACAAACTTAACCAAAATTTGACAGTAGCTGTCAGCTTCAAACATTTACGGACACCCGATAACTTTACATATAAATTGTTTAAGTGAAAGGTGAATTGAATCACTATAAATTTTAGTTGGGAACACTGAGTACTATAATCATAGCGCGAACAAACTTGCAAGCAAACAAGTAATCAAAATATGCCAGGCAAACGAAAACAACAAATGACAGAAGGCACGTATTGTTCAGTGTAGCTAACTGTAGAATGTAAAAATAAAGCGAACTAGGGATTTTTATGCTACCACTACACTTCACTTGAGAATGCTCGCATTGTATGATGACAATCATGACAGTTTTTTGGTTAATTTTATAGAATTTTAATTGGTAGACGCGTAATTATCGCCGTCAGTATTACAATAATACGTTTGTCACTGACAGCTGTCATAATTTAAAATTATTTCAGTGTCATCAATCTTACTAAAGAAAATACCTAGAAAACAACCTGTTCAAATCATGAAACATTTTGAAGACACTACCACTGTCCCCAACTATTAATAATAAAATATTCCCATAGTTTTAGACTGGTGATGTAAAAAATGGCGCGTTTATTTTTCGTTTTAAATTGTGAGAAATTTTAATCTAATTAATAGATAACCTATTGCCTGTAATTCACGATGATATTATCAAATTTTGATTTTACAACACATGTTCTATTCGCTACTCTGAAACACAAAAATTGTTAAATAAAATTTGGAGGGTGGACACCGATGGCCAGATTATTTTATCATCTCATCTTCGAGCTACATAGATAGATCTAACCTCAAAGCGGGTAGTGAAGGAGAAGAGGATGGAGGCTGGATTAAACCGGTGGGACAGGAAAAAAGATTATTCATATCAAGAAATTACCCGTCAAATATCGTGCTAATTCGTAAGCATAGATGAGGTTAATTTTTCTAGATTGGCTGAAAAGTTAAAATAAGGAATTCCAACGCTAGTCCAGATCCGTAATTCTGATTTTAGACAATTGTGCTGCTCATTCTAACACCAATACTCTAAAGAACATAGCCCTTGAATATCTGTCACCAAACACAGCACCACTGAACCAACCCTTAAGGTTTTACTGCACACGGACGAAAATGGTTTCATATTTGACAATAGATTGACGAAACTGGTAGATGATCAGTTTCTGAGGTGTGGTCGGATGATGAGGACGTTGTAGCATTATGGTGCTGGTATCGAAACAGAAAAAAGAAACGAAAATATTGTGTTCATCCCCTAATATAAGACAGAAGTCACATTAGTTATGTAGCAATGGCCAAAAAACTATATAGAGATCCGGTGAAATTTCAAAATTTTTATCGAATGGATACTTTTCTACAGCTTCAACGAGTTTTGAGTTGAAAACTTCATCTTCCGGCATCGTTTCCGGTGTAAATAATTTCTTTTGACGTCACGCTGACAGAGGGTTGTGAGAAACTTTAGTTAGTACATGCAACCATCCATATTGTGCAGTTATAGTTGAAATACAATTTTAAAAAATTTAATATAGATCCGGTAAAATTTTCAAAATTTTTCCGAATGGTATTGTTTCCGTGCTTCACTTTTCCGTAAACACATCTCTCAGTTGTTTGAATCATAGGGTTTTACAAAACTAGAGTTTTATTTCATCAAAGTAGTTTTACAAAACCGGTTTCGTCAGTGTGCAGTCTACCTTAGACATGGGCATTATTAAAACGTTAAAAACTAAATAAAGAATTAAACTGGGAACAGCCAAAGGTACAAGCAGTAAAATTAGCAATCAACAAGCCATAAATTTTGTATTGCCTGTTGCAATTTTAAATTGAACTCACTCAAATTTGTATGAAGCCACGAAAAAATTGATGATGATATCAACGATGACATTTCCTTGAAAGAGACAGGAGTTCAAAATCTAGATGAATTCATCGATTAAGTATCAATAAAAGCCGCAAATATACATTTCAAATTGTGATTAAGCATATTTAATTTAGGTTTGTCACTGACAGCTGTCACAATTTGAAGTGCAATTTAAAACTATCGCAGTGTCGTCAATCTTACTAAAGAAAATATGTAACTATAAAACAGCCTATTCAAATCATGAAGACACTACACCACACTGTCCCCAACTATTAGTAATAAAATATTCCCATAGTTTATTGCGATGTTCTATTCCTTGTTCTGAAGCACAAACATTGCATAAAATTAGGAGTGTGGACATCGATGGCCAGATTATTTTGTCATCTCGTCTTAAAAAATATTCCCGATCTAACCTCAAAGCTGGCAGCGTGGGGGAAGAAGATGAGGGGTATTCCGGTGTTCTGGAAAAAAACATTATTCATACATTCGAGGACTTGTTCTTTTACAGGACTGCACATTAAGAAATTGTCTTCAAATATCTATGCTAATCCCAAAGCATTGATGACGACGTCAATTTTTCTAGATTGGCTTAAAAGTTGGAATAAGGAATTACAACGCCAGTCCAGAACCGTAATTCTGATTCTAGACTGTTCATTCTAATGCCAACACCCTTAAGGATCATATTTATTAGTTCGTTCTTAAGGTTGTGCCGATGATTGACCACGCGATTTTGACATATTTCTAATGACATTTACGTCAAAATCGTGTGCTCAAGCATCGGCACAACCTCAAGCACAAACTATAAATATGACCCTAAAGAACATAATCCTTGAATATCTGTCACCAAACACAGCACCACTGACTCAACCCTTAGAAGCATGGGCATTATTAAAACGTTAAATACACAATTAAAGTGACAGCCAAAGGTACAAGCAGTATAATTAACAATCTAGAAACCATAAACTTCGTTACAGACAGCTGAAGGGAAAGCCCAGAAAAAATTGATGATCATGTCAACCCCTATGAGAAGCTGAAAATGTTTCGTTGCCATTCGAAGCACGAAACTGTATCGAGAAATTAAAACCGTTTTCTTTGCAGAATCCGAATGAAGGTGAAATCCTTTAGACGTATCCTTATCGTCTGCTTCAATTTTATTAATGTTAGCAATAAGTCGATTACGATAAAAAAAAAATAAAAACAAAGTGCTATAGATCCTTGTTATAAAAGACGTCCGAATTTCGAATCTAAGTCCATTGGGTCTGAGCAGCATGATTAAAAATTGGAAGGTTTCAAATGAATTCTCCTTGTCAGATCACAGGATTATAGAGTTCACTTTAAAGGGATTTGACTCCTCAACGTACCATGATGGGAACCACAGGATCTGTATAAAATCTGTTTAAGGGATAACCTGAACCAGATAAATATAGACCAGATTACACATTTCTTCAAGCTGGAACAGGATATAGGGTGACTTAGCGAGGCGATAACAGAAGCTTTTGTGGAAGCAAATTCTGGCAAATCTCAGATCTAAGGTCCGTCACCTGTTCAATAAAGCAAAGATTATTGACGGCGATTGGCAGAGGTATAGAGAGAACTTGATTGTACAGAAGAAGGAGATAAAGAAGGATCCACTTCGGTAGCAGGAAGGCTTCACAGAGCCATGGCAAAAGATGGAACAGGACCTGTGATGACCCCGAGAAAACCAGATGGTAGCTACACAGTAGGGGGGAAAGGAGCTGGCTAACCTTCCTTTGTAATAAGCAAACAGATCTGGAAGAGATCTGGATTCATCTATTATTCCACTACGGTTTCAAAGTTTACTTTTCTTACAATATTTGCAATATTTTCTATTAAAATGCACGTCCCATAAATAATCTGACAAATAAACGACGAACACTAAGAGATATCACTTCATATTAATTTAAATTTAATTTCTTCAAAATCACTTTTGATTTAAAATTTTAAGACTACGTTTCACGAAAACTTTTCTAAAAAATCTATCCGATCGCGACGTGGAAACATCGCAAAAAAAGAAGAAACAAACCTAAGACCGATTTTCAATACCGTGAACTTGAACTTGAACAAGTTATTCTAACACGGCAAGCACCGGCGGATCAAGGATCGGAGGATACTACACTCACGCTGCTGTGAACTCACGTCTGCTGCAGGAGGGATGATAGTTGATGTGTTGACCGATAAAGCGGGAAGCAGATCTAGATAGGATGCGTGTACAGGCGCCGCATGGACCACCTGCTGCTGCGTTCCCGTGTGATTAGTGATTTTAGTGATTAGACCGCACGATGTCATCTCGCGTGTAGTTGCATCGTCCGTCGCGTATCTGGAACGACCTCAAATCTGTTTTAAGTTAATGCCTTGTTTTCGTGTGACGCTTTCGTCCTGTAATGAGACGAATTAGTTCAAGAGAGATTTAATGGAATGCCGTTCGTGTTTAATCTCGTTAAGGGAAGTTCTCTCGTTTAATTAGTGTAATTTATCGTTAAAGAATTATTTCTGTTGGAGGTTTTAGTAATACCACTAATACATAAGAACATTTTTTATATTTTTGCAAAACAGTGTTCTTGATATTTATTTTTTTGAAATTTTGGAATCTTATCTTTCATCTCGTGCAATAGAAATATATAAGTCATAAGTACAGTTTTAGAGAAAAGATAACAGGCAATATGAGGAGATTTCATGAGAGTATCAAAAGCCTCAGCAAGCAGGATAATAACCCGAGTTAGCAAGAGTAATTGCTGCTCTGTCAAACCATTATCTTTCTATGTATAGATATCCTGCCGAAATGGATAGAACAGCAGAGCAATTTTATAATATTGCGAGATTTCCAAAAGTAATTGAAGCCAGAAGAAAAATGTAGTAGAAACGCAGTAACAATTCTAATGAAAAAAGAAATTTAAATGTTTTAAGCTTTAGATTTTAGATTAAGTTTACCAGTAATAATGAATATTAAAACAGGATAGGCTATCTAACGTTTGGAATTTGAAACACCGGCTATATTGATTTTGACAGATCGAATGACGTTTACGAGTTGACAGAAAATTAGTTTGACGTGTGCAAAATGAGCCCAAACTGTAAGAATTTACGGAATGACTGAAACTGGATCATATTGGACAAGGAAAATCGTTCACGTTCTCGTCCAATGCGTTCAGCCGAAAACATCGCTGCTGTTGCCCGGAGTGTACGTGAAAATCCATCAACATCAAATCATCATTGTTCTCAGGAACTGAACATTTCTCGCACTTTTCTGGAGAAAAAATTTTGTATAAAGACTTTGATATATGAAGGCTTACAAGGTTTATAGTCTAAGAATTGAATCCTCATGACCATACGATGCGTTTCCGATATGCTCAATGGGCTGGAGATCGCTTGGCATTTTTACCAACAAATTATCTTTTTTGTACTCGCTTATCAAAACATGTTATTTCCCGGTTGGCATTTGTATGCGGTAAATTGACTTTCCGCACAAGTGCGGGAAGTAAAAATTGCATTAAAGAAATAAATCATTATTACAGTAATAAAGTTATAGTTAAAACTTCCGCCACATATTATTGGGAATTTGAGACAGGCCCGCTGCGTGCGGGCGTGCACCACACAAAGGTGGCATTTTCAAGAGGGGCGGCATTGGTAACAAAATCATATCGAAAGGAAAACAAAACATTGTCATAATTTGCATGTCTACAATTGTACAAGGGACTGAAGGGCGGTATTTTCAAGGGGCGGCATCGGAGACAAAACATATCGAAATGAAAACAAAACATTGTCATAATTTTCATGTCTACGATTGTATAAGGGGCGGCCTAATCGGTATTGCACGCGGGCGTTCAAAAGGCTAGCGGCGGAGCTGATTTGAGGTGTTGAAAATTGCCCATCTGAACGTCGTATAATTGGTCTTACTTTTCAAAACTCAAAGGTATCGTACTCAAATTTTGGGGGTGTTATAAACCAACTACATAATTATGAATTGGAAAGGAGTTATTTTCAACAAGATGAAGCGCCACCTTAGTTAGCCCATGATATATTGCGATATCTACAAAAAATAAAAATATTTTGCTGACAGATTTATTAGAAGAGTTTGTTGACCATCACGGTCACCTGATCAAATTCCTTTAAATTTTTGTCTATTTATGTATTTAATAAATAAGTACACGTAATGCATTTTTTTCCCAAACGCCAATTAAATTAAACATATATTTTTTTTAAATATGCCCTCCGGAAGTGGAGTCGAACCACCAGGTATAGCTATCGCGGCCTACCGCAACACCGCTGCGCCACCGGGCGGCTTCGACAGCACTAATAATCTTCACAAATTTACGCGAACGAGATGTTAATGACCTGGGATAGACAACATTTTTGACACCGAAGTGTATTAATACACTTCGGTGTCAAAAAAAATGCATTAAAATCGACTTCACAATTTGGACGAACTACAAGGGACAGGAAATCTATAATATCAATCAAAACCAATTAGAAGGAATATTTGACAATATTAAGAAGATACGAGTAAATTTATGCTTGGAATCTAATGGGATCATTTCGAGTATGAATTATAATTTTCCTTTAAATATGTTGTGCTAAATTTTGTTGTCTGGTTAAAACTAAATAAAGCAGCTACCTAATAGTTTCCAGCCGATTTTTCAGTTGATTTAGAGAGCAACCCAACAAACATTAGTATGATGGCCGGCTGCTGGTCTTGTTCCGGCACTGATGGTTCGCTTCTGGCTACGTCAATCTAGCGCCAAAGAACGGATAGATTTGCAGCGTTTGAATAACCCCGCGTCGCGTAGCGGTTCATTCTGTTACCTGTGCGAGTTTGTTTATGTTTGGCCATCGGCCGAGGCCGAAGTGGGACACACGCGTCGTTCCACTGCTTGTGTCCACTACGTCATCGTTAGCCCGATAATGTATCTTACGACACGGTTACGTGTCGTACATTTATTTGCTGGTAACTGTTAGTTATCCATTGCGCTCGGCTGAGAACTAGTTTACTGTCGCAATCGATGAGATAGGTCTTCATTGAGGGACACTGATGAGGTCTAATAGATCGAAACTACGTGGCTGTCCTAAATAAAATGAGTGATTGTACATATTTGAAATAATCGAGTTTTAATGGTCTGAAAACATCCTGTATATAATACGCTAATTGTAGAAACTATAGCAGCAATGTGAAGATTTGTTTTATCCATAACCTCAATTTCAAAGACATGATAGTCGGACGGAGTCATAACTGATGAATAAGGAAGTGTTGGAGTAATTCGAACCCGAAATCACGAATTGTTTGCCTAGAAACATGTGATTTGGTCTGCAAAAACGAACACCTTTGGATAACTTTTCGTGTTTTCTCTCCGTAATTTTTTCTTGCCAATTGGTCAGTAACGTCGAATAATAATTCTCAATTATTGTTCCACCTTATCAGGAAATCAGTCATGATTATTCCATGGCAAATCCCAACACGAAACTTCTTAGGCATTGTAGAACCAGAGTGTCTCCATTCCATCGATTATTATTTTGTTTCTAGTTCGTAGAAGGGTACCCAAATTTCATCCATAGTAATACGACGGCAAGAAATCTGCATCATTTTTCAAACCGAACACACCGAACGTGATGCTTTCACTCTTGCACACTTCTGGCGTCAACACTCAGACATTTGAGGATCATTTTACAGAAATTCTTTCATGTCCAAATCGAAGTGAACTATACAGGGTTTTCAAACTTAAGTCGGCACTATTGCTAACTTTGTTATTATTGGAGCTACAAAGTTGGTTAAATAGACAAACTAGTGTCGTTTTCAAGCAAATTACAATGGCATTAAAAAAAATAATTGACGTACTGGGTCACGTGATATTGTGAAAAATGTAATTTTTTTAAATGGGACATCCAGTATATAGTTCTCACGGTCGACAGAAAATTTAATTCTGAACAAAAACTTTCCTATGAACTTTTATCCTAAAGTCAATAATAACACAGAGTTATTGATGATTTTTCAAATTTGTCAAGGTGGCTGTTATTTCATAAACAAAATTCGATTGTTTGCAAATGTCATCAACATTGAAATATTGCATTAAACCTCTGTCAGTAAGCAATTAACATTTTGTGTTTATTGATGAAAAAAAAAATGCCTTTCACGCATTTAGAAAAATGTGATATGATGGAATGTTACATCGTTTGTAATAAAAAAATTCCCTGCAAGCTCGTGAACGTTACGGTGTTTTATTTCCTACGCGCAACTTGCCAGATCGAAAGTACTTTGCTTTGTACCGTAAGTTTCGATCAAATGAAAAATGTGTTCAAGAAAAACTAGAACCAAAAAACAATTTATAATAAGTGAAGCAACTGAAATTAACGTCTTAGCTTTCTTTGAAACTAATCATAATAATGCAATTAATGATTTAAAGGAAAAAAGTGGACTATCTTTTGGGAACTATGGCCCACAATATTCTAAAAAACATAAGTTTGTGCTGTTCCAGATACAGACCTATTCAGACGCTGGTACCGGGAGATCAGAAAGACGGACTCAGTTTTGTCAGTGGTACATTAATCAGAAGTTAGACTTAACCATAATTTTTTAGCGTTTGGTTCTTTGGAGTGACGAATCAAATTTCTCCAACAGGGTTATGTATAACAGGAAGAACAGCAGCACTACTGGAGTCGAAAACCCGATGCTTTTCCGTCCTTGTAATCCGCAGAGACGCTTTAGTGTTAATGTTTGGTGTGGCTTGATTGATTCAAAATTGTAGGCCCCGTATTTTATCAAGGTGCATTAACTGGCGAGAGGTATGTCCGAAATGTTAACCGCTACCCTTGGAGAATTCTTGGATGACCTGAATTTAATGGATAGACAACAGATATTCTTTCAACAAGATGGCGCTCTGCCCATAATGTTCGCCAAATTCATAACTTATTACATGACCTTTTTGATGGCCGATATCTATCAACTAACGGGCCTATTCGTATGCCCCTCCCCGATCACCGGACATAACACCTTTGGATTTCTTCTTTTGGGGATTTGTGAAAAGTGCAGTGTATGAAAGACGGTATGATACTCTTGAAGATCTCCAGCAAAGCATCAGCATGCTATTAATAATATTGATGGTAGAATCATTGCTAAGGTTACTAGAAGCGTTAACAGGCGGGTTCAAAAGTGCTTGGAGCAAGAGGGTGATGTTTTTGAGCATCTGCTCCTGAATTTAAAATTTCTTGTTTTTTTTTATTTTCGAAACTAATAAAATAACCAAAATAAACAATACTGTTTTTAGTTTCTGTAAAAACAATCATCAATAACTGTTATTATTGACTTTTTAGGATAAAAGTTCATAGGAAAGTTTTGTTCGAATTAAATTTTCTGTCGACCGTGAGAACTGTATACTGGGTGTCCCATTTAAAAAAATTACGTTTTTCACAATATCACGTGACCCAGTACGTCAATTTTTTTTTTTAAATGCCATTGTAATTTGCTTGAAAAACTACACTAGTTTGCCTATTTAACCAATTTTGTAGCTCAATAATAACAAAGTTAGCAACAGTGCCGACTTAAGTTTGAAAACCCTGTATATAATGGATGCGTTCTATAAAATATTCGGTGCCTCGGCAATTGAACGGTCCTAACAAAATCATGGAAAACCGCCAAAAGGGTATTAAGCATATCTTCATAAATCTGCTTACCTCTCAACCATTTGAAATACAGGTAGGTACTTAATGATAGGCCGATACCTAATTTTTCGATTTTCACAATTTCGGTCGACATCGTTTCTTTCAAATTTTATTGCGCAACTTTGGTCTGAGTTTTTGACGTGAAACTTTACACTGAGACACTCCTAATATGTTAGTTGTCGTTGCTATGAGTATCTTTACTACAAAACCAGTCAGGCTAACTAGATATCAATATATCCTCATATGTTAAATAAAACAACTTATTTAGGTAACAATTTTATTTCTTAAAAAAAAAAACGAAAAAAACAGTCTGTCTTACCTGCACTTGTCTTCAAAATGTCAACAACAAAAAAATAAAACGAATATTAAAAAAAAATTTCGAGTTTTATTTTGGTTGATCGGCAAAATAGTCTTTCATTTACATCAGTCACATAAAAAAAACTTAACACTTATCATTAACAATCAGCATTATATTTTTTCATCGTTTTCTTCGTCTATACTCGCGTTAATCACGACTGGATAATCCAAAGCATATTTAGCCCGATCTGCCCAAGGTTAACTCGCCCAATAACCATGCCATCCTGTCTTTTATTAACATGATAGAGGAATAATGAATGCAATGGAACAAATTGTTGTATCCCTAGAATACAATTTATTAATAACACCAAAAAAAAAAAACATCAAACTAATCTGAATACCTTAACTAATTCGTAGATTTCTTCTCCAATTACAACCCTGTAAATGAGTGGCGAGTCCGAACTGAATCAGCAAACTTTGATTTGTTAAATTCGGCAATTTCTCACCCTGTTTCAAGTAATGATAACCGCTAAACGGTTTCACATCCGGTTGATTAGGTAGAGGTAACAATTGATATCTAAATACGAAGCGAACAAATGCATCATGATCTAAAAATAAAATTTAAAAACACTGCAATGATGAAAAAAAATTAAATTTACAGCGCTATCTGTCGGTAAAAATTGTCCCATTCTTTTCCGTTAAAACTACTCCAGCTATTCCATCGGAATTCACTCATACAACCACCTTTCGCTAACTCTCTGATCCTCTTCACTAAGTATTCTTGATTCGGTGTCAGTTCCAGGAAAGGGACTATTGCAGGCAACGTAGGTATGAACTGCAATACTAGGGCGGTTTTGCGCGGTTTTTCTAATGCGATCTAGTCCGACTTTACCCATTAGTATATCGGTTAAACCGTGCTTTTGGAGAGCGTCGTCGATATTGTCAAATTCCTTTATTAATCGCATCAGAATCGTTTGGGAAAGCCACTGCAAATAAATCATTAATTGACACAAACAAAAACAATACTGTAATTGATTTTAAAACAAGGAATATTGGGTATATAAATTAGTTAATACAATAAGACTTCAGTAAAACGAAAATTTTGGGAAGGTACTTTAAAAAACACTCGTCAAATTAGTCAGTTCTGTGAGAAATTGATGAAAGATTACGACATGTCCCTGCGGCACTCCTGACAGTCCATCACTCGACTTCATTGATTCATAATGCCTTTATAGAAAGTCCTATTTGGTTTTCAGAGATCTATCATCTAGGTTTTCGAGTGGAAATGATTGAGCAATCATTAAAAGTTTCAGCATTGGTTCGTCTATTGTAGCAGCCTTGCTATGTGCCAAGTGAATGGTAGCTCAACCACACATCATAAGTACTGCCCTAGCTATAACCAGCTGCTCTTACCACTCCCACCATCTTTCATTCTTTTAATGTTTTGCTGTAGCCTTCCATAAAGACTAGTTCGAAACTTCTTTTACATCTTTAGATGTTTTTGTTTAATCTAGTTTTATCGTGTGCGTCTCTAGTTGTAATTTAATGTACAGAATGTGGCATCTTCCTGGGGATCGGCTATTGATTTTATCGAAAAATATTCTTAGTAAAAGATATCTAGAATGAAGTCCTCTATGTTGTCGCCTCCAGGACGAGCTCCTTCTGCACAACATTATGCAAGACGAACAATTCAACATGGCAGTCCCATTTTCAAATCAATCTGAAATCGTTAAGCTAGTTTTTGTCTTACTTTCCACAGGGTGTGCCTCACGACTCTGTTCTGGGACCACACTCTTTAATTTTCCTTCATAACCTCCCAAGCTGCCCCCTCCCCTCCCACCACACAAGCACCTCTAAATATTGTATCGATCGTAAAATTAAAATAAAAAGCAAATTTTGAACAAACTTAACATAACTACGTACCATTCTTAAATTAGCATTCCACTGTGTTAACGTGACAATATCCACACTCAATCGTCTCCAAGTTTCCATACCTTGCGAAGGTGAACCGATGGGGAGCCTTTATCGTCAGTTTTCGGACTGTTAGAGGAGCTAGCTGTTTGCGAGATAAGATTGTTAGACACGTGTTGTATAATCGAAATCACTGTTTCGAAATCATTAGATTGTGGAAAAAGGCCGTAATAATAATTTGGGATACTAGGTGGAGGTATACAGGGTGTCGGAGCTTGGTTGAAAGTTAAAGGTAATCCTGGAACATTAGGATAGGGATTAACGAGGAATAAAAATTGTTTTCGACGCAAATAACTTACTCGTAGTCGCTGGAGATAATTGATATTGCGTTAAAACTTCAAGAAAGTCAGTATCTTTAGGATTTTCGTCAGGATCGACCAAAATGTACTCAAAAGCATTCGTTGTTGCGTCGGCCTGGTCGTAATATTCGCTTTCTTCTCGTTAGCTTCGAATCCTTCAAATATGTTTGTAAAGACGACTGATTCGATATGAATTCGATTCCGGAGGTATCCTGTCGAAGTCTTTATCGGTGATACGTTTTGACTTTGCGGCGTTCCACACGAATATAACCACGAGTCGGATTTTTACAAGGATAATTAAAACCTGAAATATTTGTAAATATTAGAATTAATCCAAAATATATATATTTCGAAGGATTTACTGCTATTTGGAGTTGAGTTCGTTAACCAACTTAATGCGGAGGTGTTCTTACAACGCCAGTCCAGATCCCATAAAGACCCTAAAGAACATAATCCTTGAATATCTGTCACCAAACACAGCACCACCTCACTCAACCCTTAGAAGCATGGGCATTGCATTAAAACTAAATAGGTACAATTAAACTGGCAATAGCCAAAGGTAGAAACAGTATAATTAACAATCTAGAAAACATAAACTTCGTTACAGACAGCTGAAGGGAAAGCCCAGAAAAAATTGATGATCATGTCAACGATAACATTGCGTGAGTTTAAAATCTGAAAGTTGGATAAGTTGCTGCGACGAAGGAAAATCTGATGAAATGAAGGAGAAGCTGAAAATGTTCGTTGCCATTCGAGCACCGGAAACTGCATCAGAAAAAACCGTTTTCTTTGCAGAAACCGGAATGAAGGTGAAGTCCTTTAGACGTATCCTTATCGTGTGCTTCAATTTTATTAATGTTACTTATAAGTCGATTACGATAAAAAAAAAGAAAACAAAGTTCTATTGATCCTTGTTATAAAAGACGTCCGAATTTAGCCAACATCTGGTATCCTGCAGGGTTCGAATCTAAGTCCATTGGGTCTGAGCAGCATGATTAAAAACTTCGGAAAGGTTTCAAATGAATTCTCCTTGTCAGATCACAGGATTATAGAGTTCACTTTAAAGGGTTTGACTCCTCAAGAACCTACCATGATAGGAACCACAGGATCTGTATAAAATCTGTTTAAGGGATAACCTGAACCAGATAAATATAGACAAGATTACACATTTCTGCAAGCTAGAACAGGATATAGGGTGCCTTAGCGAAGCGATAACAAGAAGCTTTTGTGGAAGCAAATTCTGGCAAATCTCCAGATCTAAGGTCCGTCACCTGTTGTTCAATAAAGCAAGATTATTGACGGCGATTGGCAGAGGTATAGAGAGAACTTGATTGTACAGAAGAAGGAGATAAAGAAGGATCCACTTCGGTAGCAGGAAGGCTTCACAGAGCCATGGCAAAAGATGGAACAGGACCTGTGACCCCCGAGAAAAGCCAGATGGTAGCTACACAGTAGGGGGAAAAAGAGCTGGCTAACCTTCCTTTATAGTAAGCAAACAGATCTGGAAGATCTGGATTCATCTATTATTCCACTACGGTTTCAAGGTTTACTTTTCTTACAATATTTGCAATATTTTCTATTAAAGTGCACGTCCCATAAATAATCTGACAAATAAACGACGAACACTAAGAGATATCACTTCATATTAATTTAAATTTAATTTCTTCAAAATCACTTTTGATTTAAAAATTTTAAGACTACGTTTCACGAAAACTTTTCTAAAATCTATCCGATCGCGACGTGGAAACATCGCAAAAAAAAGAAAACAAACCTAAGACCGATTTTCAATACCGTGAACTTGAACTTGAACAAGTTATTCTAACACGGCAAGCACCGGCGGATCAAGGATCGGAGGATACTACACACTCACGCTGCTGTGAACTCACGTCTGCTGCAGGAGGATGATAGTTGATGTGTTGACCGATAAAGCGGGAAGCAAGATCTAGATAGGATGCGTGTACAGGCGCCGCATGGACCACCTGCTGCTGCGTTCCCCGTGTGATTAGTGATTTTAGTATTAGACCGCACGATGTCATCTCGCGTGTAGTTGCATCGTCCGTCGCGTATCTGGAACGACCTCAAATCTGTTTTAAGTTAATGCCTTGTTTTCGTGTGACGCGCTTTCGTCCTGTAATGAGACGAATTAGTTCAAGAAGATTTAATGGAATGCCGTTCGTGTTTAATCTCGTTGGGGAAGTTCTCGTTTAGCATTAGTGTAATTTATCGTTAAAGAATTATTTCTGTTGGAGGTTTTAGTAATACCACTAATACATAAGAACATTTTGTATATTTTGCAAAACAGTGTTCTTGATATTTATTTTGAAATTTTTGGAATCTTATCTTTCATCTCATGCAATAGAAATATATAAGTCATAAGTACAGTTTTAGAGAAAGATAACAGGCAATATGAGGAGATTTCATGAGAGTATCAAAAAAGCCTCAGCAAACAGGATAATAACCCGAGTTAGCAAGAGTAATTGCTGCTCTGTCAAACCATTATCTTTCTATGTATAGATATCCTGCCGAGATGGATAGAACAGCAGAGCAATTTTATAATATTGCGAGATTTCCAAAAAGTAATTGAAGCCAGAAAAAAAAATGTAGTAGAAACGCAGTAACAATTCTAATGAAAAAAGAAATTTAAGTGTTTTAAGCTTTAGATTTTAGATTAAGTTTACCAGTAATGATGAATATTAAAACAGGATAGGCTATCTAACGTTTGGAATTTGAAACACCGGCTATATTGATTTTGACAGATCGAATGACGTTTACGAGTTGACAGAAAATTAGTTTGACGTGTGCAAAATGAGCCAAACTGTAAGAAATTTACGCGGAATGACTGAAACTGGATCCTTATTGGACAAGGAAAATCCGTTCACGTTCTCGTCCAATGCGTTCAGCCGAAAACGTCGCTGCTGTTGCCCGGAGTGTACGTGAAAATCCATCAACATCAAATCATCTGATTTGTTCTCAGGAACTGAACATTTTCTCGCACTTTTCTGGAGAAAAATTTTGTATAAAGACTTTGATATGAAGGCTTACAAGGTTTTTAGTCTAAGAATTGAATCCTCATGACCATACGATGCGTTTCCGATATGCTCAATGGGCTGGAGATCGCTTGGCATTTTTACCAACAAATTATCTTTTTGTACTCGCTTATCAAAACATGTTATTTCCCGGTTGGCATTTGTATGCGGTAAATTGACTTTCCCGCACAAGTGCGGGAAGTAAAAATTGCATTAAAGAAATAAATCATTATTACAGTAATAAAGTTATAGTTAAAACTTCCCGCCACATGTTATTGGGAATTTGAGACAGGCCCGCTGCGTGCGGGCGTGCACCACACAAAGGTGGCATTTTCAAGAGGGCGGCATTGGCAACAAAATCATATCGAAAGGAAAACAAAACATTGTCATAATTTGCATGTCTACAATTGTACAATGGACTGAAGGGCGGTATTTTCAAGGGGGGCGGCATCGGAGACAAAAACATATCGAAATGAAAACAAAACATTGTCATAATTTTCATGTCTACGATTGTATAAGGGGCGGCCTAATCGGTATTGCACGCGGGCGTTCAAACAGCTAGCGGCGGGGCTGATTTGAGGTGTTGAGAGTGCCCATCTGAACGTCGTATAATTGGTCTTACTTTTTTTCAAAGCTCAAAGGTATCGTACTCAATTTTTGGGGGTGTTATAAACTAGCTACATAATTATGAATTGGAAACGAGTTATTTTCAACAAGATGAAGGTAGTCCATAACACATGGGGATATCTAAAAAAATATTTTGCTGACAGATTTATTAGAAGAGTTTGTTGACCATCACGCTCACCTTAATTACTCACAATTAAATTAAACATTTTTTTTTATATGCCCTCCGGAAGTGGAGTCGAACCACCAGGTATGGCTATCGCGGCCTACCGCAACACCGCTGCGCCACCGAGCGGCTTCGACAGCACTAATAATCTTCACAAATATATGCGAACGAGAAGTTAATGACCTGGGATAGACAACATTTTTGACACCGAAGTGTATTAATACACTTCGGTGTCAAAAAAAAACTTAATAAATAAAATGCATTAAAATCAACTTCACAATTTGGACGAACTACAAGGTCAACTATAGGACAGGAAATCTATAATATCAATCAAAACCAATTAGAAGGAATATTTGACAATATTAAGAAGATACGAGTAAATTTATGCTTGGAATCTAATGGGGTCATTTCGAGTATGAATTATAATTTTCCTTTAAATATGTTGTGCTAAATTTGTTGTCTGGTTAAAACTAAATGAAAGCAGCTACCTAATAGTTTCCAGCCGATTTTTCAGTTGATTTAGAGAGCAACCCAACAAACATTAGTATGATGGCCGGCTGCTGGTCTTGTTCCGGCACTGATGGTTCGCTTCTGGCTACGTCAATCTAGCGCCAAAGAACGGATAGATTTGCAGCGTTTGAATAGCCCGCGTCGCGTAGCGGTTCATTCTGTTACCTGTGCGAGTTTGTTTATGTTTGGCCATCGGCCGAGGCCGGTGGGACACACGCGTCGTTCCACTGCTTGTGTCCACTACGTCATCGTTAGCCCGATAATGTATCTTACGACACGGTTACGTGTCGTACATTTGGTTTGCTGGTAACTGTTAGTTATCATTGCGCTCGGCTGAGAACTAGTTTACTGTCGCAATCGATGAGATAGGTCTTCCATTTGAAGGGACACTGATGAGGTCTAATAGATCGAAACTACGTGTCTGTCCCTAAACAAAATGAGTGATTGTACATATTTGAAATAATCGAGTTTTAATGGTCTGAAAACATCCTGTATATAATACGCTAATTGTAGAAACTATAGCAGAAATGTCAAGATTTGTTTTATCCATAACCTCAATTTCAAAGACATGATAGTCGGACGGAGTCATAACATGAATAAGGAGAGTGTTCGAGTAATTCGAACCCGAAATCACGAATTGTTTGCCTAGAAACATGTGATTTGGTCTGCAAAAACGAAACACCTTTGGACAACTTTTCCCGTCTTCTCTTCGTAATTTTTTCTCGTCGAGTAATCAGTAACGTCGAATAATAATTCTCAATTATTGTTCCACCCTTATCCAGGAAATCAGTCATGATTATTCCATGGCAATCCCAACACGAAACTTCTTAGGCATTGTAGAACCAGAGTGTCTCCATTCCATCGATTATTATTTTGTTTCTAGTTCGTAGAAGGGTACCCAAATTTCATCCATAGTAGCAATACGACGGCTTAAGAAATCTGCATCATTTTCAAACCGAACACACCGAACGTGATGCTTTCACTCTTGCACACTTCTGGCGTCAACACTCAGACATTTGAGGATCCATTTTGCAGAAATTCTTTTCATGTCCAAATCGAAGTGAACTATACAGGGTTTTCAAACTTAGGTCGGCACTATTGCTAACTTTGTTATTATTGGAGCTACAAAGTTGGTTAAATAGGCAAACTAGTGTCGTTTTTCAAGCAAATTACAATGGCATTAAAAAAAAATAATTGACGTACTGGGTCACGTGATATTGTGAAAAATGTAATTTTTTTAATGGGACACCCAGTATATAGTTCTCACGGTCGACAGAAAATTTAATTCTGAACAAAAACTTTCCTATGAACTTTTATCCTAAAGTCAATAATAACAGAGTTATTGATGATTTTTCAAATTTGTCAAGGTGGCTGTTATTTCATAAACAAAATTCGATTGTTTTGCAAATGTCATCAACATTGAAATATTGCATTAAACCTCTGTCAGTAAGCAATTAACATTTTGTGTTTATTGATGAAAAATGCCTTTCACGCATTTAGAAAAATGTGATATGATGGGATGTTACATCGTTTGTAATAAAAATTCCCTGCAAGCTCGTGAACGTTACGGTGTTTTATTTCCTACGCGCAACTTGCCAGATCGAAGGTACTTTTTACTTTTGTACCGTAAGTTTCGATCAAATGAAAATGTGTTCAAGAAAACTAGAACCAAACAACAATTTATAATAAGTGAAGCAACTGAAATTAACGTCTTAGCTTTCTTTGAAACTAATCCTAATAATGCAATTAATGATTTAAAGGAAAAAAGTGGACTATCTTTGGGAACTATTTACAATATTCTAAAAAAACATAAGTTTGTGCCGTTCAGATACAGACCTATTCAGACGCTGGCAGACCGGGAGATCAAGAAAGACGGAGTCAGTTTTGTCAGTGGTACATTAATCAAGTTAGACTTAACCATAATTTTTGGCGTTTGGTTCTTTGGAGTGACGAATCAAATTTCTCCAACAGGGTTATGTATAACAGGAAGAACAGGCACTATTGGAGTCGAGAAAACCCGATGCTTTTCCGTCCTTGTAATCCGCAGAGACGCTTTAGTGTTAATGTTTGGTGTGGCTTGATTGATTCAAGAATTGTAGGCCCCGTATTTTATCAAGGTGCATTAACTGGCGAGAGGTATGTCGAAATGTTAACCGCTACCCTTGGAGAATTCTTGGATGACCTGAATTTAATGGATAGACAACAGATATTCTTTCAACAAGATGGCGCTCCTGCCCATAATGTTCGCCAAATTCATAACTTATTACATGACCTTTTTGATGGCCGATATCTATCAACTAACGGGCCTATTCGTATGCCTCCCCGATCACCGGACATAACACCTTTGGATTTCTTCTTTTGGGGATTTGTGAAAAGTGCAGTATATGAAAGACGGTATGATACTCTTGAAGATCTCCAGCAAAGCATCAGCCATGCTATTAATAATATTGATGGTAGAATCATTGCTAAGGCTACTAGAAGCGTTAACAGGCGGGTTCAAAAGTGCTTGGAGCAAGAGGGTGATGTTTTTGAGCATCTGCTCTGAATTTAAAATTTCTTGTTTTTTTTTATTTTCGAAACTAATAAAATAACTTAAAATAAACAATACTGTTTTTAGTTTCTGTAAAAACAATCATCAATAACTCTGTTATTATTGACTTTAGGATAAAAGTTCATAGGAAAGTTTTTGTTCAGAATTAAATTTTCTGTCGACCGTGAGAACTGTATACTGGGTGTCCCATTTAAAAAAATTACGTTTTTCACAATATCACGTGACCCAGTACGTCAATTATTTTTTTAAATGCCATTGTAATTTGCTTGAAAAACTACACTAGTTTGCCTATTTAACCAACTTTGTAGCTCCAATAATAACAAAGTTAGCAACAGTGCCGACTTAAGTTTGAAAACCCTGTATATAATGGATGCGTTCATATAAAATATTCGGTGCCTCGGCCCAATTGAACGGTCTAACAAAATCATGGAAAACCGCCAAGGGTATTAAGCATATCTTCATAAATCTGCTTACCTCTCAACCATTTGAAATACAGGTAGGTACTTAATGATAGGCCGATACCCTAATTTTTCGATTTTCACAATTTCGGTCGACATCGTTTCTTTCAAATTTTATTGCGCAACTTTGGTCTGAGTTTTTGGCGTGAAACTTTACACTGAGACACTCCTAATATGTTAGTTGTCGTTGCTATGATACCTGTACTTACAAAACCGGTCCAGGATAACTAGATATCGATATATCCTCATATGTTAAATAAAACAACTTATTTAGGTAACAATTTTATTTCTTAAAAAAAAACGAATAAACAGTCTGTCTTACCTGCACTTGTCTTCAAAATGTCAACAACAAAAAAATAAAACGAATATTAAAAAAAAATTTCGAGTTTTATTTTGGTTGATCGGCAAAAATAGTCTTTCATTTACATCAGTCACATAAAAAAAACTTAACTTACTTATCATTAACAATCAGCATTATATTTTTTTTTCATCGTTTTCTTCGTCTATACTCGCGTTAATCACGACTGAATAATCCAAAGCATATTTAGCCCCGATCTGCCCAGGTTAACCCGCCCAACCATGCCATCCTGTCTTTTATTAACATGATAGAGGAATAATAGAATGCAATGGAACAAATTGTTGTATCCCTAGAATACAACTTTATTAATAACACACCAAAAAAAAAAAAAAAACATCAAACTAATCTAAATACCTTAACTAATTCGTAGATTTCCTCTCCAATTATAACCCTGTAGTAAGGTGGCGAGTCCGAACATTGCTGAATCAGCAAACTTTGATTTGTTAAATTCGGCAATTTCTCACCCTGTTTCAAGTAATGATAACCGCTAAACGGTTTCACATCCGGTTGATTAGGTAGAGGTAACAATTGAGTATCTAAATACGAAGCGAACAAATGCATCATGATCTAAAAATAAAATTTAAAAGCACTGCAATGATGAAAAAAAAATTAAATTTACAGCGCTATCTGTCGGTAAAGAATTGTCCCATTCCTTTCCGTTAAAACTACTCCCGCTATTCCATCGGAATTCACTCATACAGCCACCTTTCGCTAACTCTCTGATCCTCTTCACTAAGTATTCTTGATTCGGTGTCAGTTCCAGGAAAGGGACTATTGCAGGCAACGTAGGTATGAACTGCAATACTAGGGCGGTTTGCGCGGTTTTTCTAATGCGATCTAGTCCGACTTTACCCATTAGTATATCGGTTAAACCGTGCTTTTGGAGAGCGTCGTCGATATTGTCGAATTCCTTTATTAATCGCATCAGAATGGTTTGGGAAAGCCACTGCAAATAAATCATTAATTGACACAAACAAAAACAATACTGTAATTGATTTTAAAACAACGAATATTGAGTATATAAATTAGTTAATACAATAAGACTTCAGTAAAACGAAAATTTTGGGCAGGTACTTTAAAAAACACTCGTCAAATTAGTCAGTTCTGTGAGAAATTGATAAAAGATATTGGTCTTACGACATGTCCCTGCGGCACTCCTGACAGTCTATCACTCGACTTCATTGATTCATAATGCCTTTATAGAAAGTCCTATTTGGTTTTCAGAGATCTATCATCTAGGTTTTCGAGTGGAAATGATTGAAATATGTAGGCTAAGCAATCATTAAAAGTTTCAGCATTGGTTCGCCTATTGTAGCAGCCTTGCTATGTGCCAAGAGTGAATGGTAGCTCAACCACACATCATAAGTACTGCCCTAGCTATAACCAGCTGCTCTTACCACTCCCACTATCTATCGTGCTTTTAATGTTTGCTGTAGCCTTCCATAAAGACTAGTTCGAAACTTCTTTTACATCTTTAGATGTTTTTGTTTAATCTAGTTTTATCGTGTGCGTCTCTAGTTGTAATTTAATGTACAGAATGTGGCATCTTCCTGGGATCGGCTATTGATTTTATCGAAAAATATTCTTAGTAAAAGATATCTAGAATGAAGTCCTCTATGTTGTCGCCTCCAGGACGAGCTCCTTCTGCACAACATTATGCAAGACGAACAATTCAGCATGGCAGTCCCATTTTCAAATCAATCCTGAAATTGTTAAGCTAGTTTTGTCTTACTTTCCATGGGTGTGCCTCCGGACTCTGTTCTGGGGCCGACACTCTTTTTAATTTTCCTTCATAACATCCCAAAGCTGCCCCCTCCCCTCCCACCACACACACAAGCACCTCTAAATATTGTATCGATCGTAAAGATAAGATAAAAAGCAAATTTTTAACAAACTTAACATAACTACGTACCATTCTTAAATTAGCATTCCACTGTGTTAACGTGACAATATCCACACTCAATCGTCTCCAAGTTTCCATACCTTGCGAAGGTGAACCCGATGGGGAACCTTTATCGTCAGTTTTCGGACTGTTAGAGGAGCTAGCTGTTTGCGAGATAAGATTGTTAGACACGTGTTGTATAATCGAAATCACTGTTTTAAAATCATTAGATTGTGGAAAAAGGCCGTAATAATAATTTGGGATACTAGGTGGAGGTATACAGGGTGTCGGAGCTTGGTTGAAAGTTAAAGGTAATCCTGGAACGTAGGATAGGGATTAACGAGGAATAAAATTGTTTTCGACGCAAATAACTTACTCGTAGTCGCTGGAGATAATTGATATTGTTCGCTTCAAGAAAGTCGAAGTATCTTTAGGATTTTTCGTCAGGATGCGACCAAAATGTACTCAAAGCATTCGTTGTTGCGTCGACACAATTAAAAATATTAGCTTTCTTCTCGTTAGCTTCGAAATCCTTCAAATATGTTTGTAAAGACGACTGATTCGATATGAATTCGATTCCGGAAGTATCCTGTCGAGGGGTCTTTATCGGTGATACGTTTTGACTTTGCGGCGTTCCACACGAATATAACCACGAGTCGGATTTTACAGGATAATTAAAACCTGAAATATTTGTAAATATTCGAATTAATCCAAAATATATATATTTCAAGGATTTACTGCTATTTGGAGTTGAGTTCGTTAACCAACTTAATGCGGAGGTGTTCATCGGAGTCGTCGACATTGAAAGATTAGGCGTATTAATTTCAGGTGTCGATTGTATCTTATTAACAGGTGTACCTTTAAATTTAAACGGAATTAATTTCGATTTAACGTAGATTGAACGACATACCTGGAGTTGATGCGTTTAAGCAAGTATTCATTAACGGTGGACTGCTAACTCTGCCTGGCAAATTCAATTTTAAATAACGACCAAAATGATACAAAATATTCAATAAAAGTATTATGGCACCTACATATTCAATATATTGTATGTAAGACGTGTATAAAGGGCATGTATGTATTCTAAAAACCGCAAAATAACAATAATAAACAACCTATTCGTGTATCTACTTACATATCGTATAAAATAACCGCTAATAATCCTATATTTATCGTACCCTATATTAAACTAGACTTAGATTGTTGCTGTTTCCGCTGCTGATTGATAGCCTTCTCTAAAAGGGGAGCTTTCACTCCGTTTATCACATTTCTATTAGGTGTTATCCGCCTGAAAATGCCGCGTGATCTAACCTATATTTTGAGTTCACAATTTATATGACGAATACGTACGTTTTATTATCCATGCTATAAATTTAGAATTTTGGAATGAGATGGTGGTCGAATTGTTCTGAAAATGTGGAAAATTTGGGGAAAACGGATGAATTTGACGTGAAACATGAAAGCTGGCGCGTTGAAATCAAAAACTTGACAGTTGTTGATATGTATGAAGTTAGTTGGAAAACAAATTTGAATCTTTTTTTTTAATTTTTAAATAATTAAAAATGAATGTTTAAAATTAATTAGATCGCAATTAAATACTACGATTTTAATTTTATTTTACATAATTAAAGTGAATTTAAATTTAATTAATTAAATTGACTAACATGAATTTAGTCATTAAAACCAAAAATTTAAAATTCAAATTAACACAATTTTTAAGTAAAATTTAATAAACTACTTAACACTTAATACATTATAATAATAAATTATCATTTCTGCGGAAAATTCTTCAACATCCGATTGAGTTGTTTATGCGATAAATCCTTATCGCCCATGATTAAGGAACCTTTCGCTTCCTTTTCTTTTCGAGTCCGCCTGTTCGTGGAGTAACTGCGGTAGCATTTTTGAAAATTTTTAATCTCTTTCCCGCACAGTGATTGATTAAATTCGTGCTCTTTCAAGCAGGCGAACATCACTGACATTTCGTAGATACAGCACACATCGCTTTGATTGTCACCTTTACCCGATACTCTAGATTTTAATCGTAAGGGGAGGATCTCCTGAAAGGGCACAGGTTCGCTGGGCATCTTTCTCGCTAATAATGCGGCCAAAATTTTCATGGTTATGTCTAAGTAGATGAGTCTATGAGAGATGATGTTTATTATTATTCGAATGATTTTAAAAGTAATTTTGTGGATTTTACTTACTTTAATTGAAGTAATTTGAAATATATTTCTCTTATTATCAATAATATAGGTTATATTTTATTACATAGTTTACAGGTTAAGTTTAATCTGTCAAAAATTTTGATGATAGCAGCTCCATCTATCGGAATTTATTTTAAGTTAAACTGACAGCAGTTAAACCTGTTAAATTTGTTGCTTACTCGTAAGGCGATTTTCACATCGATCATGGAGGGTAATTTAATATAATTTGAATTAATATTATTTAAATGCTACTAAAATGTATTATCTATTTTAATAAGTAATAAGCAAATAAAAAGCATAAAATACAAACAATTTTTATTGCGATTCACTATGATACACATAAACGTTAAAAATGAACCGTTAAATCTACACAGAAGTAAATGAGAGAGAGCACTGAGCAAATAATACAGCTCTCCCCTGGACAAAAATCTCTTTACATACTTGCACTGTTTACTTTTAATTTTAACATGAAATACGGCCGTGATATTTTGCGATTTAATCGTAACACATTTTTTGAGATAAAATAGGGAAAAAGATCGTGAAGATAGTCAGTGCATGTTTCAATTTGGCCGCTAGTTTATCGCCGAAGAGGAAATGCGCGTTCTTTTTTTTGGTAAGATGGGGAAATATGGGTCAGAACTGTATTTAGATAAGGAATTAACAAGTCTTCGTCGTTTTACAGATCAATTCCGTGCTCCTCTTATTCGATTACAGTCTTGGGAATATCTTCAATAGAATCGACGGGGATTGTCAACCGTCGCATGTTCATTGTCTTAGTTCGAATACTTTTACTTATTGTTGGAAAAGGGGTGGTGTAACTAGTTTGCTGTCCTTCGTGTTTAATTGTCCGAGGAATTATATCTGTGATGATAGCAAGAGATACGCGTAAGTATTGTTCTTTTTTTAAATTGTTTTTTTATGAAGTTTAATCCCTTTAACTAGAATTTTAAAAGGTGTTAATGCTTGTTATTTAGTTTCCAAATCTAGTTAAGTTTAATGTAAATATTACACTACATCGTGTTTTTAAAAATAATTAAAACCTTTTTCTTTTAAATTGACTGATAATGAATAGAAAGTCATGCTGTATTTATGAATGAAATTCTGTATTTGAGGGTCAATCATTCGGAATATTGGTGAAAGTTTAGATCGTTTAGGAGTATTTTAGTAGGAATTTCGCTCCTTTTCAATCAATAAATAATTAAATGGGCAACTGGAGTAACTAAATAAGTTAGTTTGCTATTATGTTTTAGCGGTTGGTAGCAATGGGAATAGTCTCTTTACGTCAGATTTGTGTAATATCTCGCCAGTTTTGGCCCATGGTTAAATATCTAGAACTTACCGCTCTATTAATTGTACTTCCTTATATTGTGTTGTAAACACATTAATTCTTCTAAATCATAATTTTTTTACTGTTTTAACAGGTGTAACTGTCAAAATATTTTTAGATGTGACAAATGTAGCTGTCAAAACACATCTGGCAGCTGTGAAGGATGTCAAATCAGTTTCTTTTTACGATTCTTATAGCTATAACTGTCAAAATATTTCCTTTCCATGATTAAATATCTAGAACTTACGACTATTAATTGTATTTCCTTATATTGTATTGAAAACACATTAATTCTTTTAAATTATAATTTTTTTACTGTTTTAACAGTTGTAACTGTTAAAATATTTGTAGATGTGACAAATGTAGCTGTCAAAACACATCTGACAGATGTAAGATGTTTTTTTTACGGTTCTTATCGCTACAACTGTCAAAATACTTCTCCCCATGGTTAAATATCTAGAACTTACCACCATTACTTATTGTATTTCGTTATATTGTATTGTAAACACATTATAATTCTTTTAAATTATAATTTTTTTACTGTTTTAAGAGGTGTAACTGTCAAAATATTTTTAGATGTGACAAATGTAGCTGTCAAAACACATCTGACAGCTGTGAAGAATATCAAATCAGTTTCTTTTTACGGTTCTTATAGCTATAACTGTCAAAATATTCCTCCGCCTCTTCCCCTCCCCTCCCCCCATGGTTAAATATCTACATAGAACTTACCACTATTAATTGTATTTCATTATATTGTCTTGTAAATACATTAATTCTTTTAAATTATCATTTTTTTACTGTTTTAACAGTTGTAACTGTCAAAATATTTTTAGATGTAACAAATGTAGCTGTCAAAACACACGTGACAGCTGCGAAAAATGTGTAAAATCAGTGTTTTTTTACGGTGTTCATAACTATAACTGTCAAAATATTTCCCCCATGGTTAAATATCTAGAACTTACCACTATTAATTGTATTTCGTTATATTATTGTATTGTAAACACATTAATTCTTCTAAATCATAATTTTTTTACTGTTTTAACAGGTGTAACTGTCAAAATATTTCTAGATGTGACAAATGTAGCTGTCAAAACACATCTGACAGCTGTGAAGAATGTAAAATCAGTTTTTTTTACGGTTCTTAGAGCTCTAACTGTCAAAATATTTCTGATAAGTAATGTGAAATTCATTGTTTTTATAAATTTGACAGTTGTAACTGTTAAAATTTTTCTGATAGCTGTCAAATTCTAAAAACAATAGTTTAAATTTGACACTTATACACTTAGTTTTCTAATGCACGTCAGATATGCATTTGCTTTCCATCATTAAAGTTCTGTTGCCCAAAAAAGGATAAATAATTAAAAAAAATTCTATAAAATGTTTTTTCATTCGTAGTATATGTAATTATTTTTGTCGCAGATGTGTTAAAAAACCAACAGAATCTGCCCAACTTGAACTCGAACCGAGATTACCGACGACAACTGAATCCAAATTAATAAAAGGCATCCTCGAAAGTTTACCTTCAAACGATTTGGAGAAAGATGATTCTGCGATTTTACGAGAAGATTATTTAGATATCCCAGAAGATGATGACGTATCATCTGATGACCTTTACTATCGAATCAACAATCCATCAGCAGTCATAATAACTCCACCAGGTTCCAATCCAATTGGCATCTCCAATTCCGCATCTTCCGTGGTGATAACTCCGGATGCAACAGATTCATCACCGTCTGATTCTGTTATTATAACTCCAGATAATGGTAATAGCAATTCTGGTTCTTCTTCTGTTATAATAACTCCAACTACAACAGCACCAGATAATAATGATTCTGTTATAATAACTCCAACAACACCTCCTTCTTCACCGCCAGGATCAATTATTATAACTCCAGAGACAACGTTATCTCCTGGATCTGTCATTATAACTCCAAATAACACCAATTCAAGCTCTGATTCTTCCGTGATTATAACTCCGACTACAACTAGTTCTGGAGGCATCATTATTGTTCCTAATAGCTTGGAAGGGGCTAAACTTAGACAGTCTATTGTTATAACTCCGGAGACAACTGATTCATCACCTTCTGATTCTGTTATTATTACTCCAGATAACGGTAATAGTAATTCTGGTTCTTCTTCCGTTATAATAACTCCAACTACGACAGCACCAGATAATAATGATTCTGTTATAATAACTCCAACAACACCTCCTTCTTCACCGCCAGGATCAATTATTATAACTCCAGAGACAACGTTATCTCCTGGATCTGTCATTATAACTCCAAATAACACCAATTCAAGCTCTGATTCTTCCGTGATTATAACTCCAATTACGACTAGTTCTGGAGGCATCATTATTGTTCCTAATAGCTTGGAAGGGGCTAAACTTAGACAGTCTATTGTTATAACTCCGGAGACAACTGATTCAACACCGCCTGATTCTGTTATTATAACTCCAAATAATGGTAATAGTAATTCTGGTTCTTCTTCCGTTATAATAACTCCAACTACGATAGCACCAGATAATAATGATTCTGTTATAATAACTCCAACAACACCTCCTTCCTCACCTCCAGGGTCAATTATTATAACTCCAGAGACAACGTTATCTCCTGGATCTATCATTATAACTCCAAATAACACCAATTCAAGCTCTGATTCTTCCGTGATTATAACTCCGACTACAACCAGTTCTGGAGGCATCATTATTGTTCCGAATAGCTTGGAAGGGGCTAAACTTAGACAATCTATTGTTATAACTCCAGAAACAACGGATTCATCACCTTCTGATTCTGTTATTATAACTCCAGATAACGGTAATAATAATTCTGGTTCTTCTTCTGTTATAATAACTCCAACTACGACAGCACCAGATAATAATGATTCTGTTATAATAACTCCAACAACACCTCCTTCCTCACCGCCAGGATCAATTATTATAACTCCAGAGACAACGTTATCTCCTGGATCTATCATTATAACTCCAAATAACACCAATTCAAGCTCAGATTCTTCCGTGATTATAACTCCAACTACGACTACGACCAGTTCTGGTGGTATTATTATAATTCCAAAGATCGTTTATAAGCCTGAGCTTCGGGAGTCTATAATTATAATTCCTGAAACGACTGTAAATCCTGGCTCTATTATAATCACTCCAAACGATAATACTACAACGAATGGATCTGTCATAATAACTCCGCCTACTACGACCATAAAAACACGTGAGTTATGATTTATGATCAAACAATCTAATCAAACAACAAAATATTTTTGTTTTTTGTTTTTAGCGACGATAACGGATATTCAACCGAATTGTACTGGTGTAGGTTATTATTGGGGACCATCTTGCACCCAATATTATGAATGCGTGACGGTTTGGTGGTGGTACGAGCCGAGATTGAGGACTTGTGGTAGCGGACTTTGGTTCAGTTATTCTGCTCAAATTTGCGTGAGTCCTACTCAAAGTGAATGCTGTTGTTGATTTTATTATATTTTATAAATTGTTAGGTATTGTAAAGAGTGAATATAATTCTGTTAAAATTATTGTAAAATTGTAATTCAACTTTCAGTAAAAATAGATACATAATAGACTAGTAACTTTTTATTTAAGTACATGAACAAACGAGTTTAAAGAGACATGCTCAGAACAAAGGAAACAACATAGAAGCTAAACAACAAGGTATTTTAAGAGGACTGGTCAAAACTACAAGAAAAGAAACAGAATGATTTTATTTTAAAACATTTTCTGATGGTGAAAATTAAAAAATTTGCAAAGAAGAAAAGAGAAAAGAAAGTTACACTACGACGTAGTGATCTATTGTGCCTCCCCTTGCATGAGCTGTAAACTGCTGGGGTTTGCCCGCTTTCAGAGCTCTCGATCCAGTCTAGGAAACTGCAATAACTGTGATGGTTTCAGAGACGTTATTTCTTCTTCGTCTATGACGTTTATGCCGAGATAATTGGCTGGGGTTTCAAGGTGAAGAAAACCTGTGAGAATGCGGAGTCTGTTTCTGCTTAGTTCTAGAAAGCTCTTTGCTCTCTATACTTGTTGTAGTTTCTAAGGAATGTCTCAAATTAGAGAGATTCACGCATAGTGATACTCTGAGCCTCTCCTCTCTATCTTTGAGTGCTCTTTTAAACTTTTCAGAATTTCTCAAGGTTGTTCTAGATTCGTTTTATATTATTTTCAAGTTTCAATTCTCTACCATGATGATGATTGATGAAAAAATCGAGAAATTTTGCTGTAATGTCCCCTCCCTACTTTTTTAAATGGAAGTTTCCGTAGCTGTCACCTATCACTCTTAATGTTGAACATTGAACTTTCGAGAGAATGTTCAATGTACAGTAGAACCTCGATTATCCGTGCTGGTCAGGACTGAACCAAGTCCGGAAAATCGAAAAGCACGGTTAATCCGCACCTACTTATTTTAGTCAAAAAAGTTATTTTACAAATTATTATGACTAGGTACTTACCGTACTACGAAAAAATATCTAACTTGGAATAAATATAAAATTAAGCTGGTAAAGTTTATTATGGCAAAGAAAATATCAAAAAAAAACAATATAAAATTCTCAAAAAACAATGCAACATATAGATATAAAAAAATCAAAACATGCTTTTCTTATTACAATAATTGTGTAAAAAATTAAATCAAAACTTAATTAAGAAAAATAATCAGTTAATTTCATTTGTTTTGTTTTCTGAGTAAATTCATTTTTATTTCTTCTTTCATTTTTCGCAAATTTAAAACGGTGCTTATATCTGTTTCTTTTTGTTGTTGAAAATACATCAGCAACTTCTCTACGGAACTAGCTGCTTCATTGTGGGACACTACAATATTTGAATTTTCTTCACTGGCACTTTCATTTTCTACAGTTCCACTTTGTACTGTGCAGATGCATTAAAGTCTTTTTCCATTTCACGCATTTCTTCTGCTGTCATATGTTGGAAACCTCCATCATTTTCATCGCACTCTAACCAGTCTTCTATTTCTGCTTGTTCCAAGTCTTTTAATTGGTCGACTTGTGTAACTACAGAGCTTATTTCTTCCGTGGAAGTTTCAGGCGCAATTTGAAATTCTTTCGCTTCGGATTCACTGTGAGTCATTATTTTCGAAAACGTACGTGCAACATGTGAACTTTTTACATTATTCCAAGCATTTGCTAGAAAATAAACAGCATCTTTAAGATTTAAAGATTTCCAAAAATTCAGTCACACTCTCCCAATAAACTCATCATCAATTTTTTCTATAAAATCTTTTCATGGATTCTATAACCCCCGATCCATTGGCTGTGCTATTGAAGTAACATTTGGTGGAGAAAAATAGGCAAAAATATTTCCATCGTCTGATTTCAAAACATCTTGACAAGGATGAGACGGGGGATTTGTCGAGGAGAAGTAGGGCTCTGGGAGGTAAACGCTTTTTTTCACAAAAAGCTCGAACTTCTGGAATAAACTTCTTATGGAACCATTCTTTGAATATTGACTGGTTCATCCACGCTGAATGTTGGTGATAATATACTACTGGTGGTAACCTCAAGTTTTTAAAGGGTCGAGGATTTTTGGATTTTCCCACTACAGCTAATTTTAGTTTGTGCTCACCAGAAGCATTGGCTATATTCAGCCGGACTCATCGCTGGCAGCGTTGACCTAAGCAATTGCATTCAATACAATGCTAAAGTCAGCGCTGAGGCTAGCGGACGCCATTTTTTGCAGAGGAAAGAAAATGCGCTGCGGAAGTAAGCGAAAGGGGTGGGGAGCCTCAAAATTTGAAATTTAAAAATATGTATTACAGACCATGACTTTAGCAATGGAAAATTAACATGGATTAAAATAACAAATGTTTAAAATTTTCGAGCTGTAAGTTGTAACTAATAATTTGTACTTACTTTGCTCATACATACATATGTACACTTTGACAATGTAGAATTTCTTTAGCTTAAATAGAGAAATTACACTAACTTATACCAAATTTAATGATTTAAATTGCAATTTAACATCACTAGATAAGTTCTTATTTGGGTTATGATCAAAATGACAAAATTTCAAACAGTTAAACTATGTAATCGAGCATGCGACAGCGCTAATATTCATTATACACCATTCAATACGACCCAGCGCTGAGTTCCAGCGATGACACTCTCAGCGCTTAGTGATTAGTCCGACTGAATATAGCCATTGAAGATTTGAAGATAGAGAACTGCAGAAGTTTTTGGTGAAAAAATTATTTAGAAAAAGTTAAAATTGTAGGAGATATTGCAAAACGATTCAAGGCGTTAACGTGGAAAGCAGTATAAGTTGTACGATGTATACGAGGATGGTACGGCGAATTGACGTGCACCGTTTGTATTAATTTGCATTCTGCACGAATAATTGAAACCAGGATAATCGAAGCTGTTTGCTAACACGTTTAATCCGCAGCACGGTTAAACCGCACACGGATAATCGAGGTTCTACTGTACTTCCAAAAAATTGAGAAAAACCACACTTAGCTGTCGTCCGCTTTGATCAAAATTTTAAGTTGTTCGAGGTATGTTCCATATTTTCCAAAATCTCAATTTTCTCTTTTTTGTAGATTTTCCGGAGAAAATCGAAATTTCCCTGACCCCTCTCACATTTTGCAAAAATTGAATTGTTGAGAGTTGTTACAAATTAATCTGTACCATTTCCGAATTTCTATATTTTTCCAAGGTCGTAATAATTTTCAACTTTGCATCTTTTGCGAAAAAATCCAATATTACATTTACGACAAGTCTCAACAGTGCAATTTTAGTGATATGGCAGGTAGGGCAGTAAAATTTCGTTTTTTCATGAAAAACTTTCCATCCAAGTCTGTTCTGTATTGTCCAAAATTTCAATTTTCAAGCTTACAACATATTTGGTAAAAAATTGACAAATTTCATTTTTTTTTATGTGTGGTGGGTGCTTAGTTACAGTGAGTCCGTAAGCTGTATCACTGCAACTCTCACGGTGTAGTTTGTGTGTGTAAGTTGTGTTTAGTGGCTTTGTGACAGCACCATATCGCCTTTTATAATGCCGCGCTGTTAATCACTTTGCTCCCAACAGCAAATGGCAAGTCGATCCGGGATTAAACTCCCTGAAAAAATGTCACCGTCCCTCCAGAGAATTGAACCCCGGCACCTATCGTCCTCCCACAACGATAGTCAGCCATCTAACCACTGCGGCCATCGACCCGTTAAGTGCATTATTTATTTTTGAAATAGAAGCGTTGAATATCTCGCCAGTTTCCAGCGTGTATACGGATCTGATATCTTCCCATTTTGGGCATAGGAAGAGTGTGTGCTCCGCATCATCGACGGCTCCGCAATAGTCACATGTGTCAGAGTCTGCTCTACTTCTGTCATGAAGATATTTTCGGAAACAGCCATGGCTGGGTGACGTAATAATCCACTTCCTGTTTCGGTCTTTCCATCCACTGTTTTACGTCTGGGATTAGCTCTCGGGTCCATGCCCCGTACCTGCCACTCATCCATTTTTCTTGCCATCTTTGATAGAGTCTTGCCCTTCCTCCCTTTCTAGGATCAGAAGTTCAATTGGGGGAACCCCTGCGATCACACCGACACCTTCCGCCAATATAATAATAATAATAATAATTCATGCCTTAGCATCCCCCAACAGCTTGCGCCAATTACAGGTGGCATCGGCTGGCCATGAGTTATTATTACGCCTGCGGCTGTAGACCGACTTGTTATTAGATGTTACCTTTCCGCATTTGCCGTGGAATTTGGAAAACTACAGAAAACCAAACTCAGAAAGGAAGCACCGGGGTTCGAACCCGGTACTGCCGGACTACGAGGCAAGTGTGCAAGCCACTAGGCCACGAGCCCGACAATATGGTTCTGTAGGCGCTGCTGATTCTTATATTTGTTAACTTCTGTATCCGTGTAAGTCTTGCAGTAAGCTTCTGATTTTTTACGACTTTACTCCAAACCGGCGCTGCATATAACAAGATAGAGTTTAGCACTCCACTCAGTGCTCCCATCGTTCTCTCGGTTCTAGAAACGGTGTGCTTGATGTGGGCAGCGAATGTACACTTTGTGTCGAGCCACACACCGAGGTATTTGGCTTCCTCTTGTATGGATATTTTACGCCCTTGAATCTCAAATTACACGCGTCCAATCTTTCTCTTAGTCGAAAGAAGGAGCGCTTCCGTCTTTTCTGGGGCAAGCTGTAATCCTCTCGCATTTATCCACTCGGTGACCTTCAGTATTGCTGTATTAGTGACATTCATTAGGATTTGTTCCCCTTTTGCGACCACGACAAGTCCAACGTCATCGGCGAACCGTACGATTTTAACACCGTGAGGCAGCTCCATCTCCCCAAAGAGTGGGGCCTAGAACGGAGCCTTGATACGCATGGTTTGCTTCATTCCTTCTACTTCTAGTATGATTTGTCTTCCGTTTAGGTAGGAGGCGATTATACTAATCAGTCCTTCATCGATACGTCTAGCTCTGAGTTCGTCGACTATTAGCTGCCACGAGGCAGCACTGTTAAATGCGTTTTTGTCATCGATTGTAATAACCGCGCACAGTCTTCTATGTCGGTGTGCGAAGGCTGCTGCTTCCTCTGTTCTTATAGCATCTACTGTCTGCCTACCTTCTCGAAACCCATACTGATTTTCCGAAAGATCACCTGTTCTCACCAGCTCCGCTTTCAGCTGAGCTAATAATAGCGGTTCATATAGCTTTGCTTCCACATCCAGCAGGCATATAGGTCTAAAAGAGTCGAGCCTGTCGATGGGCTTGTCCCCCTTCCTGAGCAGTGCCAGCTTAGCTCTTTTCCACCCAATCGGCAAGGTCGAAGTGTTTGCTAACTCATTCATAACTGCGAGCATATATTCCGGTCGATCCGCCACCACCTGCTTGACCACCTCTGCTGGAACATTTCCAGGGCCTGGGGCTTTGTGAATTTTCAATTTGCTGCTTGCTGCCTGTAGCTCGGTCGTCGTAAAATCTACGAAGCTGGCTCCTTCAACACACGTAAACGTAACCTCCTCATGAAGAGGGAACAGGTATTTTGTAATTTCTATTGTCTTCGGCATTGTCAAACTGACTTTTGGCGGGTATCCCAACATTCCTTTCATAGCTATTGTGTAGCCATCCCCCCACACATCACTGTCGACGTTGTCACACAAGATCCTCCATTTTGTCATTTTGGCCGCCTAGTCTGGGTATACTAAAGCTGACACTTGGCACTTTCAATAACATAGTTGATATTGTTAATAAAAAGAAGAAACAGGAGAGGACCAAGGTTTGATCCTTGCGGTAATCCAGAAGAACGCCAAAACGTAGCAGACCTCACACGAAGATATTCTACAAATAGCTCTGCTGCTTTCAAAACCACATGCTATAATTTTTTGTTTTTGAAAACTTCAGAGTTAGTCCAGGATTATTTTGTACAGTTTCAAGTTTCAACTATTTACTCTAAATATAGGAACAGTTAACTTTTCTATAAGAAGAAGAAAGAAAACTTACTAACAAAATAAATTTCCATTTTTATCTGACAGCTCAATTTGAGTTTGTTTAAAATCTCTGTTTACTTTAGGATGTCTAGCAGTTTCAAAACAAAAGCAGGCAGATATTTATGTTAATTATGTTTCAAGGTTAAAACAACCTCGGGCCCTAAATATACATACATATATGTATAAATATATATTTACCTTGTAATTTTAGTCATACTGTTATCATGTTAAGATTTAAAAAAAAAACAACAAAACTACAAAAAAATATCTCATTTAATCGAATCGAATTTACCAAAATTAAGTTCGATTTTGCAAAACTGTAAATATGTAATTATTACTTCATCTCACGATACCATCATCATCATGAGGCGACGTGGGTCTCCGGGACATATCCATCCGCAGGTACACTTTACTTAAACCGTAATAATCAAGACATGAAAATAATTTTTTCTCTCGCTGTAATACCAGTTGACTGTCTGAATACACATCGACCGAAGCGAGTTTAATTAAAATAATTGGCAAGTCTAAATAAAAAAAACGGGTACTGTTTTACAAACGTTCGTCGTATACGAAATGCTGGGATATAATTACATATATTGGGTTGGAATCGAAACGTTTTAAGGTAAATCTGTCGAAAAAATCGATATTTTTCATGACTATTTAAGGTACCGGTATTATACAGTGTGGAACAGCCAAAGGGAATAAATTCGATAACAAATAAATGAGGGTGTATTGGGGAAAACGCTTGGACACGTCGATTTGTATTTTTAAATGCGCATTTTTTCCAAGAAAGAAAATTATACAGGGTATGTCATGTGGCAGTGGCCAATACCAACTTTCTTATTTTAAATGGAAACCCCTGCATATTATTTACTTTTTGGGTTCTTCGGAAAATTCTAGACATAATTCATGTACAATGTCCCATACCTATCTTCAACTGTTTCGGAAATATTAAGTGTTTTCAGATTTATTACGAAAATTAACATCAAAAAAAGAAAATTATTTTATTTCACAAATTCGCTACATTACACTAAAAACCTAATAAGTTATACTGATTATTTCTTAATAATGTAAAAGAAAACAAAAAACATTAATGTCAAGGTAGTAAATGTTCGAAATGCTCGCCGCGAACGTCTTGGCAACATGCTAATCTGGTATAGAAATGTCTTTTAACATTACTCAACATCTCAGGCGTGGCTGATCTAATCGCAAGCGTGATTCGTCTTTTTAAGTCATTTAAGTTGAGGGGTTTAGTTTTGTATACAAGACTTTTGACATATCCTCACAAAAAGTAGTCTAATGGCGTCAGATCAGGAGATCGTGCTGGCCATTCTATCGATCCGCGCCTCCCTATCCGCCGATTTGGAAAAATTTGGTTCAGGTACTGCCGGACATTGATTTGGAAATGTGGCGGTGCTCCATCTTGCTGAAACCATACTGTATTGGCAGGAACTTGTGGGTTTGCTGGATTAGGATATAATTTTGCGAAAGTTGGCACGACATTATTTTGGAGCAGTTCTAAATATTTATCTCCATTCAAGTTACCATCAATGAAAAAGGGACATACGATGTGATTTCCAACAATACCTGCACCATGAACTTTTTCAGGATATAGCGTATGTTCCTCTCTCATCCAGTGAGGATTCTCATTAGACCAATAGCGGCAATTTTGACGATTAACATGGCCGTGAAGTCTAAATGTGCTCTCATCAGAAAATAAAATATCTTCTAATTGGACCACATTGTTATCTAACATTGCCATAATCTGTTCACAAAAATACGTTCTCCTATCGAAATCGTCTTCCATGAGCTCCTGAGTTGGCATCATTTTATAGGGATGCATTTTACTTTCCTTTAATACTCGAAAAATTGATGTGTGGCTAATGTTGAACAGTGGGGCTGCTTTTCGACCAGAATTATGTGGGTTTTCTTTAAACTCAAGCATAATATCCAATTTCGTATCATCACTTACTGCATTGGCAGCTACTTTTTTAATATGTCTTACATGACCATGCTCGCAAAACTGTTTTTCTATTTTGCTAATTGTTCCTTGGGATACAGGCGGCAAATTTGGAAATTTTTCGTGAAATAAGCGAGAAACTTCCATTTGTGTCCGTGTGTTATCTCCATAACCAATCATTTGTAGAATGGTTATTTTGTGCATTTCTGTTAAATGAACCACTTTTCTGATATTATTACGTACAGTTAACGAAATTCAAACGACAATAGCACTGACACTGATCACTACTGTCATGCAGGCAGACAACATGTTGCTATGAGTTTTTACATATTTCATACATTTTTTCATATCAGTAAAAAGGAACGCAGCAATGGTTTTTGCTTACTTTATCAATATCAAGAGCTAAATGGGAAATAGATTTTTAGTGTAATGTAGCGAATTTGTGAAATAAAATAATTTTCTTTTTTTAATGTTAATTTTTGTAATAAATCTGAAAACACTTAATATTTCCGAAACAGTTGAAGATAGTATGGGACATTGTACATGAATTATGTCTAGAATTTTCCGAAGAACCCAAAAAATAAATAATATGCAGGAGTTTCCATTTAAAATAAGAAAGTTGGTATTGGCCACTGTCACATGACATACCCTGTATAATTTTTTTTTTGAAAAAAATGCGCATTTAAAAATACAAATCGACGTGTCCAAGCGTTTTTCCCAATACACCCTCATTTATTTGTTATCGAATTTATTCCATTTGGCTGTTCCACACTGTATAAAGGGTTTTCCAATAAAAATGATATAGTAACGCTGTCACTACTTGTCATTTATGTTCACTAAACTCTAGCAAATAATTATGGCTAAATACTCTCTCCAAGATCGTTTGGTTATTGTCCAAAAACTTTACGAAAATCATCGTTCTTATGTGAATCCTTTTCGCGCACTTTACGAAAACTTTGGTCTGAATAATCGCCCTTCTGTGCTTGTCATTCGTCGCATCTTTACGAAATTTGAAACTAATTTTACTCTTCACGGCGTAAAACTACCAGTAAGACGCCGAAATGCCAGAACTGTTGAGATTATTGATGCTGTAAGAGCTAGTGTTGCAGAAGACCCAAATTTATCAATTCGTCGTCGTGCTCAAGAGTTATAGGACTTAAAAAAACAACAAGAAAAGGAATGAAATGTAATCGAAACATATAAACAAGATAATCAAGTTGTATAAGTTACAAAAGTCAGAAATTGCAAAAAAAAATCGAGAGGGAGTAGAACTAGAGATCAAAGCGATAAGAAATTGGGATAGCATGGAATTAGAACAAATGTGGACAACGTTAAAACAAATTATCCTGGAAACAGGAGAAATAACACGAATAAACAAAAGAAAGAAGCAGATAAGATGGTGGACGCAAGAAAGTTAAACTTAAGAAAAATCTGTGGAGATAGTATCTAAGTACCAAATCGAAAGGGAAATACGAAAACGGAATTGATCAACAAAGAAAAAAACAAATCATGCGAGGAATTCGGTAGTAAAATGAAAGCAAATATAGTAGAACAAATCAGAAATTCTTTTACAAAGTAGTTAAAATCCCCCAAAAAGGAAAGCAACAAGTAATAAAACAGGTAAAATCAAAAAATAATCAAATGATAACTAAAGATGCAGACCTTATGGAAAGATGGAAAGAATACCTTCAAGAACTTCTAACTGCAGAAGATGAACAAACAGAGAGTGAAGAAAATGCTAATGTGCCGGATAAGAATGCAAAAGATAGATATATAGACAGAGAAACAGTCGTAGAAGCAATAAAACATCAGAAATGATGCAAAGAAGGCACAAATACTGTTACAAAATTGTTTAACAAAGTATGGATGCAAGAAGAAGTACCAAACGACTGGAAGATAGGAATAATTGTGTCGATATATAAGAAAGGAAACAACCGAAACTGCGCAAACTATAGAGGGATCACCATACTAAGTATGTAAAGCCTATGAATTCATACTAGAGAGAAAATTGAAAGAACAAACCGAACAACAATTCTTTACCCTTAAACAGTTCATAGAGAAAACAGGAACAAAAGACACAGAAGTTTAGTCGAAAAAGCATTCGACAGAATCTTCAGAGTCTGTATAGTAACAACAAAAATTATATCAGGAAAGATAATTTGGAGTCAAAGATGTTCGATGTAAACGATTAAGACAAGGAGGTGTATTAAGCCTGACACATTTTGTATTGGTTATGGATGATGTCATTAAATCAGTAGAACATAATTATAAAAACACCTACAGAAGAATTTATTAGTGTGAGAAAAAGTATTGAAGGAAAGGAACCTAAAGATAAACACGAATAAAACAAAGGTGATGATGATAGGTGAAGAACAAAAGCAACTTAACATTCGATTAAATGAAGAAAAGAATATAACAGGTCGAAGAATATAAATATCTAGAGATATGGATACATTTTTTTTTAATGTGTGGTGGGTGCTTAGAGAGAGAATGAAATAATAGAAAGAGTAAATAATTCAGCAAAAGTATATCATAGTTTGAATTGATCTGTAATAAGGAAGAGAGAAATTAGTAGAAAAACAAAAATCACCACCTATAAAACCATTTTTATACCAACCCTGGTGTATGGAGGTGAGAGTTGAGTATTAAACCACTCACAGAAAAGCAGATTGCAGGCGATGGAGATGAAATTTTTAAGAGCAGTTAAGGGTGTTAGAGAAAAGACAAGATAAGAAATAAGAAGATAAATGACGAATTAAATGTAGAACTAGAATATAATCTAATAGAAAGAAATCAATTGGACTGGTTCTGACACGTTAATCGAATGCAACAAACAAGACAAATGGAACAGATATGGTAGGCAAAAGTACAGAATAAAAGGGAAAAACCAAAAAAGACCTGGAATAATGAGGTGGCCTCAATATTGAAGAAACGAAACAAGAATTGGACTGAAGCGATAAGAATGACAAAGAATTTCAGATGCAGCGCATTTTTGATTAAGTGGTTGAAAATAATCCACAACAGATTCACGTGAAGCCTTTGCATCCCCTGAAGGTAACTGTATGGTGTGGTTTATGGTATGGTGGTATCGTTGGACCATTTCTTTTTCCAAAATGAGGTTAGAGATTCAGTTACAGTGAATGGTGAACGATACCGACAGATGTTGACAATTTTTTTATGGCCAAATTTGGATGTGCTTGATTTAGAAGATATGTGGTTCCAGCTAGACGTTGCTACATGTCACACTGCTCATGAAACTATCGCCATACTGCAAGAAAGTTTGGATAAAGGATAATTCCAAGGAAGTCAACTTCCTTCGCTGGCCTCCAAGAAATTGTGATTGGTCTCCTTTAGATTACTTTTTGTAGGGTTATTGTAAGGTTTCTGCAAACAGGCAACAAACACTTGATGCTTTGAGATTGAACGTTATTGAACTATTGAGCTGCATTCGTGAGATTACGCCCGATTTATTGCACAAAGTCGTTGAAAATTGGATTCGTCGAATTCACTCGTGTACACGAAGCCGATGTGGATTTCCTTTCATTGCCAATTTCAGTTTGGTCGTACGGTGCCAAATCAGGTGAATACGATGGATGATGCCTTTTTTTAGTCAAGAATTCACGTACCATGACGGGCTTTGTGTGATGTTGTATTCCTGTGCAACAAAAACCAACTGCCTGACTGTTGATATTCCGGTCAAATTCTGGCTATTGTGAACAACTGCATTTAAATTGAAGAAAATAGTCAGAATTGTTTTGATTTTGCTCTTCTGAAAGCGAAATTTCTTCTTTTTTGGCTGTTATGATGACTTGCATGTCGGACTCTGACGTTCTATTTTTGGCTCGTATAGACAACAGCACGTTTCATCACATGCTTGCCGAATTCCTTTGGGACTTTTCTAACATATCTTTGCAAAGCTGAACTCTCCAAATTCAAACTTTTTGGTCGTCTATTAGAGGGTGTGGCACGAAGCACGTACAGATCTTTTGTTTGCCCAAATCTCCAATCAAAATTCGTTAGACTGTGTTTTTTCCTCTTCGATGAGGGGTCGCTGCAAAGAATTTCTTTGACTTTCTGTATGTTTTCTTCATTACGAGTGGTTTTTGGCGTCGCTGCTTGGTCATCGTCTGCAAGGTCCTCACAACCGTCACAGAATCAGCCAATCAAACGGAAAACACATTTTTTAGCGTTTCGTACGTTTCTGCACCATTTTTACCTAATTTAAAACAGAATTTAATTTTCGCTCTTTGTTCCATGTTGGTTTTTCAACCGCCGCCAACAAATACAAAGTGACTTTCCATAAAATGTCAAACCACAGTGAAATATCAACCAAATTCGCTCAAATTTTGAGGTTAAGTAGATGAAAAGTAGAATATGCACCTATCATCATTCACTTATAGATGTCGTTGCGCTTTTTTCGGAGATATAATTGCTGTACCCTCCTTGGTTATCTGCCTCTTCTGCAAAGGTCCTCTTCTTCCAGTTCCACTTCCTTCATGGATGTCCTTCTGGTGGTTCTCGGGTTCCTGGGTTGTTGTGGCTTCTTGGAGTCTTCTGGGTGGATCTCCCTCGCTGTTGGTATCTGAAACTAACGAAACAGAGGTATTATTTTGTTAATCAATCATCACCGCGTCACATTTGTCGGAGTATCTCCGTTGTGGTGCGGTGCTTGGTGGGCCCCACTGATTTCTGCGCGATAGCGCTACTCATCGCTGGGTTGCTGCTCGCGTGGGCCTTGCCAAAGAATCCTTGGTTGAGTTTCTTCAAGAACTCGTTCAGGTCCTGGACGGATGCCGCTGTAAGTTGTCGGAGGACTACCAGCGATTTTGTACTCGGACTAGTAGAAGGATGTAAGATGGAGCCGTCGTGGCCCAAGCTGGGCTGGCGTAGGTTAGGATCGGGCGGATGTGGGTCTTGTACAGCATCGCGCCCGTTTTGGGATTGAGTTTGGGGTTACCGAGGTTAGGATATAGCTGGTGCAGTCGACCGATGGCCCTGTTCCTAGCTCTACCTAGATGCTCGGCGAAAGTTAGCTTCCGGTCGAGGATCATTCCCAGGTATTCATTCTTCTCGCTCCAGTCAATCTCCGTCCGAAGAACGGTGATTAGAAGTTAGTTAAATATGGAAATACGGCGAAAGTTAAATATGGAAAAAATCGAATATCGTGCCGTTATAAAGTTCCTTACCAGGCAAGGAAAATCAGTCGCGACCATAATGAATGAGATGTCGTTGGTTTACGGCGGCTCTTGTGCAGGAAAAACCATGTTGTACAAGAGGCATAGTTTATTTAAACAAGGAAGGGAATCTCTTGAAGACGACCCGAAGCCGGGCAGGAGCATTGAGGTGACCACGCCAGCACTTATCCAAAAAGTTGAAAAAATTGTACTCGAAGATGTACTCGACTAAAGAAGAAACAACTCGCAGAAATGGTTGGAGTATCCGATACAACAATTTTTAAAATCCTACACGATCATCTCGGCATGTCTAAGGTCAGCGCAAGATGGGTGCCGAGAATGCTCACGCCGCGCCGCCGCAAAAACAACAGCGCGTAGAGTGTTCGCGTGCATTTTTCGACCTCTGTAATGAAGACAAGGATGGTGTATTGAGTCGAATTGTTACTGGAGACGAAACTTGGGTTCATCATTATGAACCTGAGTCCAAACAAGATTCCATGCAGTGGCATAAGAAGGGCACAGCACCTCCCAAGAAATTTAAAGTGTCACAATCAGCTGGGAAAGTCATGGCAACGATATTTTGGGACTCGGAAGGAATATTGTTGATTGATTATAAAGATAAAGGTGTTTCTATAACCGGAGAATATTACGCTTCAATATTAGAGCGATTAAAAGAAGCCCTTAAAAAGTAAAGACGGGGAAAATTGACGAAAGGTGTGCTGCTTTTGCACGACAACGCGCCCGTCCACAAGAGCCGCGTTGCGTTAGCTGCCCTGCATAAGGTGGGCTTCGAAATTGTGAATCACCCACCCTACAGCCCAGACCTGGCCCCGAGTGATTATTACCTGTTTCCGAAAATGAAAAAAGAGCTGCGGGGTAAAAAATTTACTGCCGATGATGAAGTCAAGGAGGCAGTTTCGGCGTATTTTGCAGATAAAGAGAAATCATTTTTTTATGAGGGTATAAATAAATTAATTGAAAGATGTGAAAAATGTATCCGTCTTGCAGGTGAATATATTGAAAAAGAAAAATAATTTGGTTTTTTTATTTCCACCCCTTATCCCCCATCCCGCGAATATAAAAACGCTCCCTCGTACAAGCGTTGACAATTATAGTGATATTCAAAACAGAACTAACACAACGTAACGTATAATACCGTTTGATTTATCGTCTTATTTTATCGTGTCCACTACGATTTCTGTTAAGTTATGCACACACGAAAAAAAGTTAATAACATTCCTATTACACATTCTAATGACATCAAAAGTTTTGTATCTACATATTATAATAAGACTAGGCGATCTTGATAGATTAATTATAATTATGACATTCATTTAGGATTACATCTTTCTCTGATCTAAATACATGTCTACTTACATTAAAAAAGAGAGTATTTTAAACGCGATGATAGTAATTAGTGATTAGCAATTCTAGCGTGTAATTTTTTTTCACCCGAAGCATACTAAATCTAATATATACAAGCGTTTCTGCGCTTAATGACGGCAATTGATTTAGTAAAAAATATTTTGTCTCTTTGGTATTGCAGTCTTTGTCGTGTTAACTAACTTCTACAGAAATGTCGTTATTTATTTTGTAAGAATAGGTCGTTCATGTAACGGACTTCCATATTTATTGAAATATTCTTAATATGTTATCATAACGTAAGCAGAATTAACACAAAACGAAAGAATTATTTACAGCTAACGGTAAGGAAAGTAATGAAGCCTTTGTTTCTTGGTGTCTTCAAGTAAAAAATACTCTTACTCAAGTGTCGTTAAGTTTTATATGCTGAAACCAGAAAGTTCAAGCTCGTTCAAGCACACAGATGATAACTATCATCAATATATTTGATGATAGTTTTATGTAAAAAAATGAAAATATAATTAAATAAAAAATTGTTTGATTCAATTGATACTAGTTAATTCAATATTATACTGTGGGTTTTAGGGCACTCCAATGCTAAAAAAAATGGTGAAGTAGATGAACTCGCAAAACATTGCAAGAAGCCAATTTGCATTTTTAATTGTAGGTACTAGATCGTATTTTGGGTATACTCACTCTCACTCAAAAATGAGTCTGGGACATATATTTCTAACTGGTCATTGTCCTTTAACATAGCAGACTAAAAACATCAAAGGATCAAGATACATATCGATTTGTTGTGAAATTAATAATAAATGTTCTGTGGACTGGAACTCTTGCCCTCACACTTGCCAAATGTCCACTAATCCTAAATTCAATCACACTAACTTGAGCTTACCGGATTTCTGTTGCTCATGATTCTATATCAACTCCATCAAGTTCCTTAGCAGATTACGCCAACACAAAATGATATTGACAATGATGTTAAGAGATCAATAGAGCAGTTCTGGCGAAGAGTTTAGTGATAACAATAACAACCACTACCTGTTCATGCAAGCTCTAAATTGTAGGAAAATAATTTACATGGTAATATGGTAAGTCTTCCATAATTTTCTTAAGAGGATGAATTAGCGTTCTGCAAAATACGTGCCATGTGAAATATGATGTCAAAAAATGATTCTGCACAAGCGAAATCTGAAGGAAATCCTCCTCCATCATGGCAATGGGCTTGCCTCACTACAACTTGCTCATTCTGTACATTTAAAAGAACGCTACTAGAACTTGAATATGATTTTTAGTACCATCACCAGATTATAGGCGGAGAGGACGATGCTGCAGTAAAAAAATAAATTTTTTGATGTTGTGTGACAGCTCAACATTACACATATTACAAGATCATTTGGTTCTCTGAGGCATTTTGGCTCGGCTGGTTTGGTTTGATCGATAGATACGTCTTTCGGCACTTTGATCTTATACCAGTTGTTTACCGAAGGAAATGCTGATCTTCTTCTTAAATTATGCTTCAGCCTGTTTGTATCAACGAGATGTATCGATGAATTGCCACAACAATAGATGATTCCGCCATTTTTTACTGTTTCCGGCAAGCATGTCATTTTCAATACGAGCCAAAAACAAAACGTCAGAGTGCGAGATGGAAGAAGAGCAGAAGAGGAAAATCAAGAGAATGCTGACCGTGTTCTTCGATTCAAAAGGAATTGTTCATAGTGAATTCGTCCCAGAAGGTCAGACAGTAAACGTAGAATATTATCTGGGAGCTTCGCAACGATTGTGGACCAGAATTCGACGAGTTCGACCGGAATATCGGGAGCCAAACAGTTGGGTTTTGTTGATCGACAATGCACTAACGCATAAATGGCATCATTGTTATCGATTATTCATGGTATTCACCTGATTTGGTGCCGTATGACTTCTGGCTATTTCCCAAACTGAAATTGCCGATCAAAGGAAATAATGTCGATCCATGGTGTAATTCTCTCATAATCATAGATGACACATCTTCGCTTCGTATTATACGCGTAATTGATCGTGTTATTTTCTTTTATGACGTATACCATTTCATAAATTCATCTTCTTTAATTATTTTCCTTTTTCAAAATGTTGTGTGCATGGCTAATAAAAGACTGCATGATTTAACTGCACTGGAAAATGGTATGTTTGGATGTTTGTCTATTTGTAGGATAAAACATTAATGTACATACATGCATTTTAGCCCATCCCTGTATAACCAGCGAAAAACATGCAAGTAATATAAGCAATAATTTGGAAACTGACTCATCAGAGGAAGATCCTTTTGCTGATAACTCTGACGATGATCCAACATGATGAACACAATCATAATAAAGAAAATTTGAGTTCATCAACAACTAAGCCTAAAGCAAAGCGTAGAATTAAGATTAAAGAAAAAAACAAGTAAGAAGAGAAAACGAAATGTGGGTGAATGGGTCGATGTTAAGTCCAAGAAGCTCCTAAATCTTGGGTTACAGCACAAAAATAGGAAACGGAAAGTAATAGCCCAAGAAAAATGGCTGAGGCCTGCAAGAGAGGTTGTAGACCGAAGTGTTACGAAAGTATTAGTGATGAGGCAAAAAAAAAACAACTTTCATGGAGTTCTGGAACGTAAGAGATCATACCAGGCAGTGAGACTACATAGTTAGATTTGTACGTCAGAAAGAAAAACAACAGGTGACAGTCTCTAACGGTAAGCAGTCAAGCAGATAATACAGCAGGGAGTATTTTATAAAAAAGGAAGACATTGAAACAAGCGTATGTAAAGCGCTCTTGAATACTCTAGGCATTTGAGAGACTTGGGTAACGACTGCCTTGCCAAAGGTTCAAAACGCAGGAACAATAATTTCTGATCTGCGTGGAAGGCTTAAGAATCGTCCTAATGTCATAAGCAACAGTATCAAGGACAGTGTAAGAAAGCACATTAACCTCTTCCCGAAAATCCCAACGCATTACATTAGAAAGGATTCCCAAAAAATGTATTTAGAAGACGGACTTACCTAGTATTCTAAAAATGTTTCGGCTTTATGAGTAATTTTGTACGCTCAACAATGAGTTAGCCAAGTAAGAGAAGTTAAGTTATCAACTGAATCGGAAAATGTGTATTTTAAATATGATTATGACAATTCTGAATAGAAGATACTAAAAATCAAAAATGGGGGAAACATAAAGGCCGTCGTTCTAAACCCCTAAGTAGTAGACTAGAGCAGTTGTACGACAATTATCTTCCTATATATATATATATATTAAAATGTTCTGCTTCAATTATTAATTCGAGTGGCTCGACACTGACCATAGGTAATATTTTGGCATCGTGGTCTCGTACCATACCAACTATCAAATTCATTTGGCTGGCCGTTTACGACCTTCAAAAATAATAAAAATTGAAAAACCGTGGATGGGATTATTAAAACGTCGTGATTCTCTTATTTATTCGAGTGCCTCGACACCGACCATAGGTCATATTTTGGCATGATGGTCTCGTACTTCACCAACCATCAAATTAATTTGGCTGGCCATTTACGACCTTCAAAAGTAATAAAAATTGAAAAACCGTGGATGGGATTATTAAAACGTCGTGATTCTCTTATTTATTCGAGTGCCTCGACAGCGACCATAGGTCATATTTTGGCATGATGGTCTCGTACTTCACCAACCATCAAATTAATTTGGCTGGCCATTTACGACCTTCAAAAGTAATAAAAATCGAAAAACCGTTGATGGGATAATTAAAATGTTCTGCTTCAATTATTAATTCGAGTGCCTCGACACCGACCATAGGTAATATTTTGGCATGATGGTCTCGTACTTCACCAACCATCAAATTAATTTGGCTGGCCATTTACGACCTTCAAAAGTAATAAAAATTGAAAACCCGTTGATGGGATAATTAAAATGTTGTGCTTCAATTATTAATTCGAGTGCCTCGACACCGACCATAGGTAATATTTTGGCATCGTGGTCTCGTACCATACCAACTATCAAATTCATTTGGCTGGCCGTTTACGACCTTCAAAAGTAATAAAAATTGAAAAACCGTGGATGGGATAATTAAAACGTCGTGATTCTCTTATTTATTCGAGTGCCTCGACACCGACCATAGGTCATATTTTGGCATGATGGTCTCGTACTTTACCAACCATCAAATTAATTTGGCTGGCCATTTACGACCTTCAAAAGTAATAAAAATTGAAAAACCGTGGATGGGATTATTAAAACGTCGTGATTCTCTTATTTATTCGAGTGCCTCGACACCGACCATAGGTCATATTTTGGCATGATGGTCTCGTACTTCACCAATCATCAAATTCATTTGGCTGGCCGTTTACGACCTTCAAAAGTAATAAAAATTGAAAAACCGTGGATGGGATAATTAAAATGTTGTGCTTCAATTATTAATTCGAGTGCCTCGACACCGACCATAGGTCATATTTTGGCATGATGGTCTCGTACTTCACCAACCATCAAATTAATTTGGCTGGCCATTTACGACCTTCAAAAGTAATAAAAATCGAAAAACCGTTGATGGGATAATTAAAATGTTCTGCTTCAATTATTAATTCGAGTGCCTCGACACCGACCATAGGTAATATTTTGGCATGATGGTCCCCTACTTCACCAACCATCAAATTCATTAGCTGGCCGTTTACGACCTTCAAAAGTAATAAAAATTGAAAAACCGTGGATGCGATTATTAAAACGTCGTGATTCTCTTATTTATTCGAGTGCCTCGACACCGACCATAGGTCATATTTTGGCATGATGGTCTCGTACTTCACCAACCATCAAATTAATTTGGCTGGCCATTTACGACCTTCAAAAGTAATAAAAATCGAAAAACCGTTGATGGGATAATTAAAATGTTCTGCTTCAATTATTAATTCGAGTGCCTCGACACCGACCATAGGTAATATTTTGGCATCGTGGTCTCGTACCATACCAACTATCAAATTCATTTGGCTGGCCGGTTACGACCTTCAAAAATAATAAAAATTGAAAAACCGTGGATGGGATTATGAAAACGTCGTGATTCTCTTATTTATTCGAGTGCCTCGACACCGACCATAGGTAATATTTTGGCATGATGGTCTCGTACTTCACCAACCATCAAATTAATTTGGCTGGCCATTTACGACCTTCAAAAGTAATAAAAATCGAAAAACCGTTGATGGGATAATTAAAATGTTCTGCTTCAATTATTAATTCGAGTGCCTCGACACCGACCATAGGTAATATTTTGGCATGATGGTCCCCTACTTCACCAACCATCAAATTCATTTAGCTGGCCGTTTACGACCTTCAAAAGTAATAAAAATTGAAAAACCGTAGATGCGATTATTAAAACGTCGTGATTCTCTTATTTATTCGAGTGCCTCGACACCGACCATAGGTAATATTTTGGCATGATGGTCCCGTACTTCACCAACCATCAAATTAATTTGGCTGGCCGTTTACGACCTTCAAAAGTAATAAAAATCGAAAAACCGTTGATGGGATAATTAAAATGTTGTGCTTCAATTATTAATTCGAGTGCCTCGACACCGACCATAGGTAATATTTTGGCATCGTGGTCTCGTACCATACCAACTATCAAATTCATTCGGCTGGCCGTTTACGACCTTCAAAAGTAATAAAAATTGAAAAACCGTGGATGGGATTATTAAAACGTCGTGATTCTCTTATTTATTCGAGAGCCTCGACACCGACCATAGGTAATATTTTGGCATGATGGTCTCGTACTTCACCAACCATCAAATTAATTTGGCTGGCCATTCACGACCTTCAAAAGTAATAAAAATTGAAAAACCGTGGATGGGATTATTAAAACGTCATGATTCTCTTATTTATTCGAGTGCCTCGACACCGACCATAGGTCATATTTTGGCATCGTGGTCTCGTACCACACCAACTATCAAATTCATTTGGCTGGCCGTTTACGACCTTCAAAAATAATAAAAATTCAAAAACCGTGGATGGGATTATTAAAACGACGTGATTCTCTTATTTATTCGAGTGCCTCGACACCGACCATAGGTCATATTGTGGCATGATGGTCTCGTACTTCACCAACCATCAAATTAATTTGGCTGGCCGTTTACGACCTTCAAAAGTAATAAAAATTGAAAAACCGTGGATGGGATTATTAAAACGTCGTGATTCTCTTATTTATTCGAGAGCCTCGACACCGACCATAGGTCATATTTTGGCATGATGGTCTCGTACTTTACCAACCATCAAATGCATTTGGCTGGCCGTTTACGACCTTCAAAAGTAATAAAAATTGAAAAACCGTGGATGGGATTATTAAAACGTCGTGACGCTCTTAATAATTCGAGTGCCTCGACACCGACCATAGGTCATATTTTGGCATGATGGTCTCCTACTTCACCAACCATCAAATTCATTTGGCTGGCCATTTACGACCTTCAAAAGTAATAAAAATCGAAAAACCGTTGATGGGATAATTAAAATGTTGTGCTTCAATTATTAATTCGAGTGCCTCGACACCGACCATAGGTAATATTTTGGCATCGTGGTCTCGTACCATACCAACTATCAAATTCATTCGGCTGGCCGTTTACGACCTTCAAAAGTAATAAAAATTGAAAAACCGTGGATGGGATTATTAAAACGTCGTGACGCTCTTAATAATTCGAGTGCCTCGACACCGACCATAGGTCATATTTTGGCATGATGGTCTCGTACTTCACCAACCATCAAATTAATTTGGCTGGCCATTTACGACCTTCAAAAGTAATAAAAATCGAAAAACCGTTGATGGGATAATTAAAATGTTGTGCTTCAATTATTAATTCGAGTGCCTCGACACCGACCATAGGTAATATTTTGGCATGATGGTCTCGTACTTCACCAACCATCAAATTCATTTGGCTGGCCGTTTACGACCTTCAAAAGTAATAAAAATCGAAAAACCGTGGATGGGATTATTAAAACGTCGTGATGCTCTTATTAATTCAAGTGCCTCGACACCGACAATAGGTAATATTTTGGCATTATGGTCTCGTACCATACCAACCATCAAATTCATTTGGCTGGCCGTTTATGACCTTCAAAAGTAATAAAAATTGAAAAACCGTGGATGGGACAATTAAAACGTCGGTTTTTCGATTTTTATTACTTTTGAAGGCCATAAACGGCCAGTCAAATGAATTTTATGGTTGGTATGGTACGAGACCATAATGCCAAAGTATTACCTATGGTCGGTGTCGAGGCACTCGAATAAATAAGAGAATCACGACGTTTTAATTATCCCATCCGCGGTTTTTCAATTTTTCTTTATTCTGAAGGCCACAAACGACAAGCCAATTAAATTTCGTTGTTAGATATATAAAATAGCTTCCACCAGAGAGAATTCGGTTAATATATTATGGATTGTAGAAAATTTATTGTAAAAGTTGTAAAAAAACCACGATCGTATATGTTATGTTGGAATTACTACTTCATTCGAACTTCCGTTACGATAGAAGTGTGGTTCGAAAAGTGTGGATAACTTCACGCAACCGTAAATTCTTGGAGGTAGGGCGTTCTTGATTTTTAGTTTTTCTGCTTGTAAGTTATTGATTACATTATTGTTTTCCAAGTTTTTTATTAAGTTATGTACTTATTTGTTTTTGAATTTTGGTTGTTGGATCAGTTTTTAGTTGGACATAAGTGTTATTGTTTTCAAGGAGTTCTACACCACCATACCAAACAAGATTAGGTGTTATAAACTTTGTTTTAACAAACGCTATGGTGTAAAAAAATACTACGCTTTCTATACTAGTGTAATTAGGTGTAATATAACAAACAAATCTAATATCTGGGTCTGCTTGCAGCTTATGGATGCTTGCAGCTTATCCATTGTCCAATATTCGGGATTAGGCGCTTCGTCTACTGGGCTTTCTCTATATCATTGTTCCACTTACTTTGCCACTCTCTCAACGCGTTTTCTTGGACCCTTCTTAACGTTTCGTTGTGTTCCTCGTTCTTGTGACTGTATGTACATATATGCCCGTTCATGTACCATAATATTATTGTTTCCATCTTTTCCTGTGATCGCAGTAGTTTATTCATGATGTCAGCCAATAAGTTTGGGGCGCAATTTGAAACTATTTTCACCGCTTCAGGGGGAATCGTGTCGGGTTCGGGAATCTTGCCATTTTTTTATGCTTTGGACGGCATCTTTTATTTCCTCCACTCACTCAAAATGTTATTATATTAGTTCCTTGTTGATACATTCGTCATTAACGGTATTATTAATATCGTTCAAAAAGAGAAATCGAGATTTCGTACGACTTAATTTTTCCCATTTTTAAGAACGAAATTATGCAATGATACACTTACCTAATAAACCATGGGAAAATTTTAAATGGACACAAAGCGGTTAATCTCACGATAAAAGTAAAATTCTCTCCGTGTTCCGAATCTCTTTATCTCAAATCGCATCAGCTACAAATCTAAAGTATACGCGAACTCCCAGAATTATTTTGACAAGTAGGAGTAATTTTTAACTTAAATTTCTTACATTTTTTCAAATTTCACCACATAAATCCCGACTTAAATTAAATAAAACAAAACTCACACCTTTAAAATATAATTTTAAACATATTTGAATACATTCTTCATTTTTGAACCACATCGTATAACACGAATTCCCACAATTTAACAGTAGCACACACCTAATTCATCCACATTAACGAAATTTCTCTTCCTACTCTATAGATTGTATATATGTGTAACACGCAACATTATAATGTTGCATGTAATGAACAAAGAGATAATATGGTGGGGCGTCTACGTACGCAAGACTTGCATCTAGCGAAGAGTCTACAAGAAGACAACCACCACATACAACGTATTTTCCTATTCTTACGTCGTCGCTCCAGAGTGTTATTATTCCGGTGCGTGTAAATTTTGTGGTGGCACTCCTGGCATATTAAAGATTCCCCCTCGCGACGACATGGATTACTTTCGCGAAGACAATTTTGAACATTTTTTAAAGATATAATTCGATTATATTTTTCAAATGATGTGCTTAAATCGAACGTGCGTCCGTGCATTCTGAAGAGAAGTTTCGTCGAGTATTCGAGAGGTTTATTTTTGCTGCGACCTTGCAAGGTAAGCAACATTTTGTTTGGTACAAACCACCAACGCTTGCACTTGACATCTATCTGTATACGATTCTAGACGATCTATAACCGTACTTGACCTTTTCCATTTATGTAAAAGATACATCTGTAATATGGAATAAAATTTTCTGAACTCACATTAAATGGAATTTTTATGCAAATTTATGCAATGTGTAATAGTGAAATGGTGAATTTGAATTTTAGATTTTAATATTGGGAATGTTTTTAGTGCAAGTTCTGATTTAATTTGGATGAGTTTAGATGCATTTTTCTTTCTAAAAGAAAGCAGTTTAAATGTCAATAAACTCGACTTATTGATTAATTTGTTTATAGCTATTATCTACTAGATTGAATGCTTCTTCATTAAGTTTTATTTGCTTATATTACATATTATCTTCTAAGACTATTCACCAAACTTTCTTAAATCTCTTCGGTGATAATAGAGCTTCGTGAAGATTCGTGAACCAAACCCAGGAATCAGGTTTTCGTTTTTATCTTCCTTGGCTTTCTTGCTGATATCTCTTTGAGCATCTTTTTGCATGGAGAATTGAAGTGAAGAAAGCTTTACGACGTCTTCTCTTCGAAGCATCAGGAACCGGTGAGAGTTCTGTAATTACAACTATAAAATAGTCAGCTGATTAGTCAATGACAACTTTTGTTTAGCAGTAGTTTGAGAAGAAGTTGAAGGTGTCGGTCCTGACAATTGCGAAGATTAACTTTCGTTAATGTTGGTCACATCTGAATCAATGAAATCTATATTGCTGAAGATATTTCTGTTAAAGGGGTGAATGCCTGTACAGCGATAGCCACTAACTGCAATATCCATTCGAAAAACTCGAGTAAAAGCAGAAGCAACACACCCTGCAATCTCGTATTCACTAATTATTATGGCAGGATTCGATCTCATCCACGAGGAACATGCATCATTATAAGCAGATTTAAAAAGGCTTCATCAAAGTACGATCAAGTGGTTGTAGCTTGTGGGTCGTATGAGGTGGTGTGCTCAAGATGTGGATATGATTTTTTCCTGGTAAATTCAATGACAAGCATGTCCGTCAAGAATCCCATAGAGGAGTTCTGGATTCTCTGCTATGGGATTTGAATATTTCAAAAACTGATGCATCCATTACAAAAATTCATCCAACCGTTCGGTTGAGCTTCACCTACCCTTTCGTTTCTCATTCCTTCAAGAGCGTGAAAATACGAAAAAAACAATAATGGTACGAACTGACGAATCAGCGCTCATTCCAAAAAGTACAGTCACATTCTTCCCAAGCTCTCCAGAAGTAAGTTTCCCAATTTGTCTTTGGTTTTTAGTAGCTAGAATTTTACCAAGTTTTTGGGCAATGCTAACGCCAGTCTCATCGCCGTTCTAGGACAGTGGAATTAAATCTCTGCATCAAAGCCTCAAGGCCTTCGTAGAATCGGTCAACCTGAGGTCTGTTCAATCATCGTGCCTAGTTCTAGCCTATTTGCCAAGTCTTTAACGTGTTCTGCCAATATTTTTTCGTGTTCAAGTCAAAAGGTATTGTGAAAACGACCCAAAAGTGGCTAAATGGACATCTCTTTACCATCTTTAATAGCACTAATTCTGTCAACCACACGGGTTAACAAGCTTTTGTTTAGAACCAACTTATTATTGAAATAAGTTCTGATTGCAAGAATTGCCTATCTCCAGCGGGTTTCGGCGAGTATATTCTTTGGGCGCCACTGTACATAAGAATGGGGTGTACAGTCCCACATCAAATGTTGACAACACAATTTATAAAATATTAACAATGTTTTATTAATAAAATTGGAATGAATAATAAATGATATTACTTGAAGTGCTCACATTTTTAAAATCTTAAAATAAAATATTCCTTCAAGAGGATATTTAAAAAAAACATAACCTGCGGGTGGTTGAGGTGGTGGCCCCACAACTCGACTCTTTTTCTGGTGACAGTCCAATGGCCGGTACCAGAACTGATCCTCGACGGCTGTCCTGGCACCTCTTCCCTTGGAACCTGTACACACAGAAAAAGAAGCAGTACTTGCTCACAAAATAAAAATCCGCGTGACCACACCAATAATGAATTAATTAGTTAATCCATTAATTCTTATAATAATTCTAAAACTAGATTACTCTAGGTCTGTTTCTGTTAATTTGAACATGTGCTAGCACTATTACCTAAGAATATTTCTAATCAAATATTTATCTTAATAAACCGAAACTAACCTGTGACTTTTTAAATTCAGGTCCTAATTTTTATTTAGGGGATATATGCTCTCTCTCTCTCTCTCTCTCTCGTATTAACTTCTTCAACTATCCAACAACCGACACGTGTGCGGATTCTTCTTCACGATTGACAGAAATTCACCTAAAACCAGGAAAAAAAAACAGCAAAAGGCGCTCAAAAGTAACGTGAAGCCTTTCAGGCCCATAGCTGTGTAATGGATTCCTATTCCTTCCTATTTCTTGCTTTGTTTCTCCAATTTGTTATTTGCTTTTCTTTTAAATCTTCGGCGATGGCTTCACTCCATTTTCTCCTGGGTCTCCCTCTCTTCCTTTTACCCTCCGGTTCCTTCTAGTCTATTGTTTTCACTACTCTCTCTTCTTCCATTCTTTCCAGATGCCCTGCCCATTGTAATCGCCTTGATTTAACCACATCGCTGATCTTTGGTTCACCAAATATGTCGTACACTTCCTGGTTCGTCCGTCTTTGCCATCCTACTTCAGTTCGTTTCCCTCCAAAAATTCTTCATTGTCACTTTGGTTTATTTCCACATGTAATCCTTTTTCTCTTCAGTCTTCAGTTTCTGGTCCAGGTTCGTTTAGCAACTCTTCAAAGTGTTCTCTCCACCTATCAGCTACCTCCTTTTGGCCATAGATTAAATTTCCTTCTTTATTTTTGTAGTGGACTGTCCTTCCCTTGTAGCCTTTTCGAATTACTTTGGGTAAACTTATAAAAAAGTCTTATTTCGTTCCTTTTATATTTATTCTCCATTGCTCTTAACTTATTCCTAACAGCTTATCTCTTCCGCTGCCTACGTAATCTTTTAAGCTTTTTTCTTTGTTCTTGAAAATCATCATCCATTGTATTCATCTGATTTGTTTCCCATCACTTCTGGCTATTGCCCAAACTGTAATTGGCGATGAAAGGACATCGTTTCGGTCATCCAAAAGACTTCGACCACCATACTAAAGGCCATTCCAGCAGATGAGTATAAAATATGTTTGGAAAAACTTGTTGACCGTTTTCTACGCTCTATTGACTCCGAAAATTATAAATGCTTTGTATTTGATCGTCTTGCAGTCTTGAGTCGTCTTGAGATTATTATTTTTTAAGCTGAGTGATTTAGTAATGTGTTTATCCTAGCCATAATTGTGCTTGGGAGGCTTGGAGCCAGGTCTTGGACAGTCTCTGGTGCATTGGCACGGTGACTTACGTGTTGAGATTTGGACTAATTATTCCATTCATTGGAAATTCAGTAGTGATGTTGGAGGTTCAAGGGTGAGCATTATCTTGCACAAGAACGATTTTTTTTAAGAGAACCTAGATAAGCACAATTTGCGCACAAACACCATTCGCAAAAAGCAACATATGATGATCGAAAATTGTGCTTACGTAGGTTCTGGTATTTAAATACCTAGGGAGTTAACTCTAAAGCGATCCATTTCCTGCACCATGACAATATTGAATCGTTCTCCAGACACGAAATCGTCCATCGCATAGAGTCAAGCGAAACCTGGACTCATCCGCAAAGAGCCACCCCCTTAATAAGGGTGTCCGATTTCAGAAAATACCGAAACATGTGTTTCATGAATCGCGTCAAACAACATTAATACCGATAAGTTTCAAATAAATTTAGCCGTAAAAACGTTATTTTAATACAATCTTTGCCACATCATTTGACCTCTTTGGAGAGGCTGGAGAGGGGGGAGGAATGGGGCTTCGAAAAATTGCATTTTAAATGATGTCTACAGTATACAGGGTTTCCACGGCCAAGTGGGACATAGGGAGAATACATGTAAAATCGGTTTTCGGTGAATATTATCTCCCTAATACTACTTCATTCAAAATTAAGGGTCGCATATTATAACTGGGTTAACAATGAATCTCCACAATCATAGTACAAAGAAATTTATTTTAATAAAGCCAAAAAATTATTATTTTTAAATCTATTGTTCGTGAATTCCTAAAAAGGCTTTTAATACGTGAGTTAGTGCAAGCGTCCGTGGCGTAATGGTTCGCGCGACGGCTTAATAACGCAAATGCAAGGATTGTTTAGGGTTCGAATCCCGGCAGATTAATTTTATTTTTTAATTTTTATATCCAACAATAATGCTACAAATTCAATAACACTACAAAAATCAGAGATTTTGAAGATTATAAAATCGATATTTTGAGGATTAAGGTAAATAATGAATAATTTATTAGTTATTAAGGCGTCGCGTTAACGTCTGCGCCACGGCCACTTTCACTAACTGACGTATTAAAAGCCTTATTAGGAATTCACGTACAATAGGTTTAAAAATAATAATTTTTTTGGATTTATTGAAATGACTTTCTTTGTACTATGATTGTGGAGATGTTCATTGTTAACCCAGTTATAATATGCTGCCCTTAATTTTGAATGAAGTAGTATTAGGGAGATAATATTCACCGAAAACCGATTTTACATGTATTCTCCCTATGTCCCACTTGGCCGTGGAAACCCTGTAGTATCAACACCCTGTTAAAATCATAAACATGTTTGGTTGTATAATTTGACAGCTGTTTTACAACTGTCATACTTGTCAAAACAATCAAATTCTTCTAGGATTCTAGACCAAAAAAAAACCACAATTGAAACTGCTGTTAAAAAATATTTATGATTCCGACAGTAGGTATACGATTTGTGGAAATATGCTGGGAAGTTTTTTTTTTAATTAGTAAAATAATCGCTTTAAGCTTGGTATTATCGTTTGTAAAAGGACATTAACTCAAAGAGAAATTACATATCAATTTTCTCTACAAAATTAATTGGTCGTTTAAGTTAATAATTACCACAAATCATTATTTATTTCTTCGAGAATATTTTTGCACATAAACATATAACCCGTCAAAGTTAACATAGCTTTTTCTGCGTTGGTACTTCGTTTTTTGTATACACAGAGACTAAATACGCGTGAAATTATAATTGAAATAGCTGGTTTAGCGTAGGAAATCGTTTGAAATTGAAATTACACGATTTCTGCCCCGAGATGTATTACCGCAATAGGTAATGCTTTAACGGACGAATCATATATAATATAACAACTAGAAACTCATAAAAGCATCTTGTTGTTGATTATTTTTACAAATGTAAAGGAGGGACAACGATTAAAGATCCTATTACCGACTTAAGTGTTTATGTAAATGCCTACAGATAATGAGTAAGTACTCACGTTGAGCTTGCACTTAAGCATATACGTTCGATGCTAATTCATTTCGCTCGATGCTGATTGAATCGAAGAAAACGTGTCCTTCTCTATTGTGTTCTTAATTATCATCAAATTTTTCGCGTAGATATCTCAAATATAATTTTATAAAATCGTATATTAGAGAGATGTTGTCCATTTATATGCTAATCGAGACATCTGTCGATAATTATTTGATTTGACAGGTGGATCCTATTGATATTCATGCTGTGTAAGATTACATAGTGGAGTTGATTTTTCTAATATAATCGAATATAAAAAAGAAATGAGGAAAAATAGATGTGTGTTCTAATAGGATTATCTACCGTACCGTTTATTATTGATACGAGGTAATAAAATTTGTGATAATGTTGAATTAATTTGCGCAAATTCTAATTTTATTAGCACTTACGATTTTGACAAATTGTTATTGCTGTTTTAGAACGGGATTTCTCTTTTTTTTTTCTTTCTGTGATCTGGTGGAATCTAATAAATAATGTAAATAAATTAGGCCTCCAGATAACACAATGATTTAAGGTAAGTCACACCTTTTTAGGTTAAAATTGGTCGCAGTCAAATTTGAAAAAAGGATGTCGATCGAAATTATCAAACACGAAAAATTCGAGTATCGAGCACTTGTATTGGCCAGTGTCTGTGTCCGTCTCTCGAAAATATTAATGCAGTTTATGACATGATTTTCAAGCTGAAGCCTATGCTTATACAGGGTGTCCATTTAGTGCGCCCGCGGACGATGTCTCATAAATGTGTAATTGTAGAGAGAAATGTTTAATATAAGAAATATTTGATTTACAACGATGCATTTCCTAAAATTATTGTTGACTATACAGGGTGTTCGGTTATTGATAAACGATGTCTAACTTTAAAATTTTAAATGCAACCCCCTATATATTATTTTATATTCTGATGATTCATAAAATTCTACATAAAAATGGTCTAAAACATTTTCCCCAAAACTTAACAGTTTCCCAGATAAATGATATTTTTTGAAAATTCATTTGCATCATCTGCGTAAACATTTAATATCTCACTCAATGTTCGATATTAAAAAATAATATTTGTCAGCATTTTAGATGATATTTAAACGTATCCATCAGCGCTCTTGAAATTTTATTTTTTCTTTTAACAATAATAAATCAACGCGTGCGATTAGCGAAAGTGTAATCAATAATATCTTCATTTTTTTAAATGGAACGGTATGAGTACTTTTGCATATTTAGTTTAGTTAGCTCTCTTAATAACCTTCAACTTTTGTAATAAATGTGCTATACCTATTTTTCATACTTTGAGAGTTAATAAAGATGTTCCAAGAAACCGCGCGAATGCCACATTCTGTGCAGTGTATTATTTAATAGTAGGCACTAATAGGGTGAGAATTGTCACCGCAAATCGTGTTATGTCATAATATTGGATAGTATGTATTAAAGGATAATTTTTCTGCAAATTTATTAACTAAAAAAAGTGAAATAATATTTTTAATTTTCAAAATGCCTGCCTTGTTCTAATATATAGCTGCATTAGATGCTGATGAGGGAGCGAAGCAAAATAAATTAAAAGCCTTTTGGGAAGGATTCAGCATTCTGGATGGCATTAAAAGTATCAGAGATGCATGGGCTGAAGTTAAGGAATCCAATCGCAAATGGTGTTTGGAAGAAACTTTTGCCGTCCTTAGTAGATGACTTCGAAGGGCGTGGCGAAATAGTAAAAACCATCAGTGCAGATGTTCTGGAAATTGATGCAGAACTCGAACTGGAAGTACAATCTGAAGAGCTTCTGGAGAGCCCTAGTCAGCCATGAAGTGATGCTGATCTTCTGGAAATGGAAAAGCAAAACCGATTACATCACGAACAGGAAATCGCACCCAGGTTGTACACGGCTCCAACATAGCTGATAATAAAATTGTTCTATTCAAAAATTGTTCCAAAGCAGGGATTTTTGTGCAACCAACCTCCTTCCAATGAAATTGTCCACATGGCACTAAGTCTCAGATGAAACTGGTCTTTGCTAAGTATTGAGCGGTGTATTAGAAATTTTTCTAGTTGTAGATTTATCATCTTCGGATATATCATCACTTTTATTTTAATTCAATATTTTTTTTATTCGTAAACACTTCTTGGCTTGACAAATTATGGGTGTAATGTCATTAATTCGACGAGGTTTTTTTTCTATTGGCTCTTTACCATTAATTTATTCACCAGAGAAGTACATAATGTGATTATTCGTCTTTACACGATTGTTTTGCTTTTTCTAGATCATTTATAGTAAATACACCATCACACGTCTCTTACAATTGTTCATTTAGGTTTTACTTTTTGCTTATAACCTTGTTTTTAAGAAAAAATTATTAATTATTCTTTTAGAAACTATTTGCTTAAAATAATTCTCTTGTGGTTTATTACTTCAATCACTGTCGCATTCTGCAGAAACTACCAGTTGAGGGTGGCTCCGAAGCACTCTACTATGATTGGTAAAAATTGTTTATTTTAAATGAGAACCTGTTACGTTTCTATCAAGTTTAGTCACCATTCCTCACCGTGCTCTTCAAATAAGGCGTTGGTTGAACCATAATTATCGTAATGAGTGGATCGAATGAATAGGTGGTGGTCACCTAAACCACCCCATTTTTTCTTCCGGGAAGATCTCATATTGGAAACGTACAAAGTCAACAAAGTCGGCAAGATTCTAGCATTACAAAAATCCGATAATGATCTTGGACAATTGTTTGCCGATAAGGTCTATATGTTTGGTCCACTTCAGCCTATTGTCTGTATGTAGTTAGACCCAACTGCTGATCTTTTTTTGACTTCATTTTTTGACGCTTCCTCAGCAATTTTCAGATATTTCTCAACTATATTTGTAAAAATTAATGATATCCAAATGACCACCACGAATTAGGGAAAGCTCGGGAAAAGTGGCCACACTAAGAGATTTTTCGATGACATCGTAATGTAATTTACAACAGCTTATCCATCCTTCCCTATCTTCTGATTTTGAAAATGCTTCATTGCAGTAGAAGCCGTCTGCGTCGTCATCCATCATTGTCATCGTCTTCTTCTTTTGTTTAGATAAACCTTGTGTTATTGTTGAATTTTACTTTTCTTTCTTTTTTAATCACAATCTCTTGTTCTTTCTTAATTTTTCTCTCCGATCAATTCAGCCTTATATGGGTTGGGAGTGATAATGGGATGGTGGTCTTTCCTTTTTTTACAGTTTACACTTCTTTGTCTTTGCTATGACTTGGGCGAATGTGGAATTCTTTGGATGTGTTCAGAAGCGATTCTTATCGGTTTTCTATTTGTATATCAAGTGTTAAAATGTCCACATTTTCTGTAGATTGCAGTTGGATGCTGATATGGTCCCGGACTTGTACATCCTCTAAGGAAATATCAGATATCTCAGCAGAAATAAAATCCTGTTCGGTGAAGATGTTTGGGTCTAGATGATAGAATCCCCCATTTTTTAAACCCCTTTATTGCAGTGTTGGATACAGCTGCACGTAGAAAGGCCTCGTTTAAAAGTGCACACTCTCCCAGGATTGTTTCAAAGATACTTTCACACGTTACAATGGAGTGGCAAAGAGAAACAGCCATTGTGTTGTTTACGCTAGCCTTTATTGCTGTGAATTCTAAGTTTTTAGTAAGGGTAGAATGTCCATCCAAGATTAGTAACATAGAATGTTCAGAGGCAGGCTAAAGAATTCATCAAAGAATACATGCCTAAATACACTGATGACCTTTTAAAGAAAGGCAGGAGAACGATCAGGCTAGTAGTAGGTCTACTAACAGGACATAACACTCGGTAAGCATATGAACAACCTTGATCTGGCGGAAAAGGCTATGTGCAGAATCTGTCAGACAGAAGAAGAAACCTCACAGCACATCTTGTGCCAATCCGAGGGACTAGCCAGATTGAGGCTAGAGTGTATTGGCGAACTATACCCTGGCAAGCAAGGCTAGAAGGGCTTATGAGGAAGGCAAAACTCGACCAAGTGGTCTAGATAACAGTGAGCTAAAATAGACGCATAGATCGCAGTAAGAAGAGGCTATTTAGCCATCCCGTGAATTATCTAATCTAATCTAGCTTGACATGATTTAAGAAATGGTCACACCATTCCATGAATGTATCGGTCTGCATGCACCCACTAGGATTGCAAGCGATTTCTGTACCAGGAGGTGCACCATCTTTCAATTCATTTTGCATTCTTTTTCTTAAAAATATCACAAGCGGAGGAATCACTTTTTTTTTTTGAGCGTCGTCTAATTGCTTCATCCACAGCTAATATTTTAAGAAGATCGATTCTTTCTACTCATATTTTTGTCGTCAATTTATGATAGAGCAATATTTGATTACGATTGCTTTAAACCGGCAAACAGAAGAATATCTTACTAAGAAAAAATTGTTATGAAATGTATTGAATTATAATGACCCTACGATCACGGCAGCAACCCGTTCCTTCAGCAATTTTAACAATATTTAACATAAATCACCTTATTCACTGGCTCTCAATTAGCTTCATTTTTCAATTAAATCAAAACATCCTTACGTACACATTCAAGCACTAATTGCTTTAATTACTTGCACCTTTTCATGGGTATTCGTAAAAGAAAGTTATTATCATCTTAGTAATAGTAGTCTTCGGTATAGTAAAGTAGAATTCGCATTTAGTGAACGTTGCCAGTTCTCATCGTTGTTCAAGTAGCAATTATTCTAATATAACATGAATATATAAATATTAAATATTGTTAAAATCGCTTACGTACTGTGCGTGTGCATGTGTGTGTGTACACAGCTCTTGAATGCATGTATAGTTTGCATTTTGTTGTTCTTGTTTCCCCTCTTCTTAATTAGTTCTAACACTTCCTGCATGAAGGAAATGTGTCGGTATTCATACGTGAAGTCTGTGTGTATGTTGTCTGTTTTCTGATATATATATATATAAGTACATCTAAATTATTGTATGTATTGTATAATCGTGCAATTATACTTCGAAAATAAAAGTTTTTTAATGTTTCACGCTTCAAGATTATAGACTTATGTAATATTCAAATTTTATTGTATAGCGGAATCTTAATTGGTATATGAAATGTATACGCTTGAAGAAATTGATTATCAGCTGTAATTCGACGTCCTCCAAAATTTAAATTTCTAACTGGGAAGAAACTGGATTTAGTTTTGAGAAAACCACAACTCTGACTTTGTAGTTACACTTAAACACCCTATTTTCTCCATTAATCTGAAGATGATATCCATATTGAGCACTTCCATATAGAGCTTGCAGAATCAAACTTTTTGACTGACGTGGATTCAGGTGATGAAGACCATCTCAATAGACAACCCTCTCTTAAACAGAGCCGCAATAAGACTTAGAAACCATGCAGGATATGCAAGATATCACGTGGTTTCGACCTCCTAGGTCTCGTCAGCGCAACTACTTCATTGCTTGCAATTGCTTAATTGTATAATACCTCCGACAATAGACTAATTCCAACTTTATCCTCTACACTATTACTACCATGGTCATTCTCTCTTTTTTCCAGAGTTGGGTTGTAGTTAATAAACCCCCATTGTCTTCTATTTTTTATTTTATTGAGCGTTCATATATTATACAGGCCTACAGAAAACAAATGTTTTGTTTTTTTTTGAGCTGATTTTTACGTTATTTGTTTTAATATTTGATATATTGAGGAATAGTAGTAAAGTAAAATAAATTCACAAAGAAACTACTTGTAACTAATCTTGTTGTTTGCTCTGTATTATGCCTTATGCAATAAACTATCAATAAATGTTACGTATATTACTATTTTGTAAGCAAATACCACACCATTCATATTGGTAATCCCATTCAACGTCCACCCAATAGGAAAACCAGAAGAAATAATGTAATCTCCATACTTCCTTAATATACTTTCAATATTAGTGCTGCTAGCTGTTGGTATCCAGGCCCAGTAGGTAAAATTAGTTCAAAAAATATCCACTAGATGGAATACACATTAATGAACAAAGAAAGTGTTGAATCAAATCTTTTCTTAGTATATTGTTAAGTTTAACATGCAAAGATGAGTGGTTCAAGTCGCAAAAGCTGTGTTAATCATCCTGATGTGTCTGAGAGTATGCATTAAAAGAAAATCATTACAAAGTTTGTGAAACGTGCATATCTTGGAACACTGAGGGCAGTGGACTATGGGAAAAAGAAAAAGGATTAAGTTTGGCGTGCCAATGGTGTGGAGAGAACCCAGAAACCACATTGATGACTGTTACTTTTGATTGGTCAATATTTCAGGAATCAATCGAAACAATCGCCAAAAGTGGTCATGCCCTGATTTGCCTTCAGCTAGACGCCGATTGCCCCACTCAGATGAAATACCAATTACCGTTTTCAACATATTTCTGACTCTATTGATGATAGTGACAGTGATTACGAAGGCGTATCAACAAATCCACAATTATTTAAGGAAGGAGGAACTAAGCGACCTCGTTCGAGATTTAAACTTATCGAAGGAAGCATCTGAACTACTGGCTTCAAGATTGAATGATAAGTATTTACCGGAACAAGGCACAAAAATTACTTTTTATTGAACAAGGGAAAAGGATCTGCATCTATTCTTTAATCAAGAAGACAATCGTACTTTTTGTTTAGACGTTAAGGGGCTCTTGAAAAAAAATGGGACTTCTACAATACGATGCAAATGATTGGCGTTTGTTTATTGATAGCTTCAATCGTAGTTCTTTTTTACAATGGTAACAAATTTGGCTCAATACCTATTGCTGATTCAATTGTAATGAAAGAAGAATATGATATGACAATAGCCTTGGTCTTACAGGAGATATGTGTAGACTTAAAACTGGTAAACTTTCTTTTTGTGCAGCAAAGTGGCTATACAAAATATCCTTGTTTCTTGTGCCTCTCGGATAGCAGGGACGGAAAGAACCACTGGATAAAAAGAGAGTGGCCTAAGAGAGAAAACTTGGTTGTTGGGTAAAATAACATTAGATCTGAGTCTTTGGTTGAACGGGAAAAAATCATTTTACCACCCCTACATATAAAGTTAGGCCTAATGAAGCAATTTTTAAGGCTCTTAATGCTAAGGGACTATGCTTCGCCTACATAGGAAGAAAGCTGCCCCAGATAAGTACGGAAAAGCTTAAAGCTGGAATATTTGATGAATCGCAAATAAGAATATTTACAAAGGATTCGGCTTTTATCGAATCAATGAATGAGATCGAAAAAAAGTTTTGGCTATTGATAAAATTTTCTGTGAAATAACAAAAGTGAAAACTATGTTGAGCTAGTAAACACTATGCTGGATAATTTCCAATCTCTTGAATGTAATACTACCATGTAATATTTTAAAGTATGTTGCAGCTTTTATTACGTATCCTCTAACTTATTTAGTGAACCAATCTTTTAAACAAGGTCAATTTCCATTAGAGCTTAAGTCTGCAAAACTAATTCCAGTTTTTAAAAATGGTGATAGAGAACTAATGTCAAACTATCGCCCTATATCAATTTTATCTTGTTTTTCGAAAGTTTTTGAGAAAATAATGTATAATCGATTGTATAATTTTTTCGAACGATCATCTTTTTTTGCGAAGTGTCAATTCGGTTATATCAAAAATAAATCAATCAATGGTGCTTTCTTTCGAGTATTACAAAATATCTATAACTTGTTGGAAAACGGCTTCAAGGTTGGATTTTTGATGTTTGATCTTTCCAAAGCTTTTGATCTTGTTAACCATAAAGTACTGCTACAAAAATTATATAACTATGGTATTCGTGGTCCTTGTTATGATTGGCTATCCTCGTATTTGGAAAACCGTAGCCAGACCGTTGTTGTTAAACAGGATGGTGTCACAGGATATTCACAGCCCAAGTTTTTGAATCTTGGTGTTCCCCAGGGTTCTATATTGGGACCTTTACTGTTTGTGGTATACGCGAATGATTTGCAAAATCTCTTTAAAGACCTAAAAGATATATGTCAGTTTGCTGATGACACTTCATCTACGGTATACGGTTTAGATTATGAGCAATTATCTATAGCGGGAAATAACTCTGCTTCACGGGTTGTAACATGGACACAGTCTAACTCCTTGGTCATAAATAAATCTAAATCTAAATTAATTGTCTTTGATCCGAATAAACGATCCGATCGCTCCATTTTAATAAGAATTGATAGCGCTCCAATACCGGAGAGCCAGTCAAACAAGTTTTTGGGTTTGACCCTAGACAAACATTTATCATGGGAGTATCACGTTGACAATATCAGTAAAAAAATGAATTCTACGTTATATGCCTTAAGAGTTTTGAGACAGAGTGTTGATGTGTCAGTGTTAGTAACCTTTTATAGAGCTTGTATTGAGTCCAGACTTAGATATGGCATAATGACATGGGGTCGTAGTGTTCATGCGAAAAGGCTATTTATAATACAGAAAAAAATCCTACGAACTATATTTTCCCTTAAGTCTCGAGACTCTTGTAGAGCGCATTTTATAGATAACAAAATATTTACATTACCTTCTTTATACATGTACGAATGTAGTATATATACAAGGCAATACGAGTCTGAATTTGCTGCGAACAGCGATTATAACAAAACATACAGTACACGTTATGGAGGATCACTCAGCATACCTGCACACAAGAGCCGCCTCTATGAAAAATCGCCTTACTATAATTGTGTAAAGATATATAATCGGTTACCGCTGGAGTTAAGAGAGATACGTACATTTCTGAAATTTAAAGCCGCTGTTAAAGTGCACTTCATTGATGGCTGCTATTATTCAATTGATGAATTCTTGTAATGTCTCTGTATTTGTTTGTTTGTTTGTTGTTAGTTTGTGTTATATACTACGTACTTTACATTGACTGTATATTTTACTTATTGTCCTGTTTGAGAGTTGTTTTCTACATATATATTGTATTGACAAAGCAGATTTTTGCGCTTGCAAATCTAATTGCTGAAATAAATATTATTATTATTATTATTATTATTATTAATATGAGCCACTTGGATTGTTTTCCTGAAAATTTAGACAAAACAAGTGAAGAACAAGAAAGATGGGATACCCATATGATGACAGATTACTGGTGGAGTTTAAAACGAGACTGTTTGAAAGTTCATTCAAGAAAATCTCGCAAAAGAAGCTTCCATTGGGTTGAGTGAAGTTTTTTCGTAATTTTGATATTAAGTGAGTTTTGTTTTCTCAAAAAATGTTGCATACGTTTAACTGTACTATAAGGTTTTATTATGGTTTGATGCAGTTTAATGGCTGTGTAAATATACATCTTATTACGTCTTATTTCTGTAATTTTTTATTTTATTACAATATATCCATACCAGCATATTATTTTTAAATATATTTAAAGTCAGCTCTAAAAACTTAGTCAACAAAACCACTGTAGGCCTGTGTTATCGAGTAGCGATAGTGATGATAAGAAAGGTTCGTGGAGATCGGAGGAGGAAGGAAGGGACAGAAGCGGCTGATTGAAGCGAATATATTCATTGTAAAGGTTTGATATTGCTTCTTGTGCTTGCGTTGTCATGTCCTTCGGGAGTGTTGGTCGTGATGTAATATGAGACGTCAGGAAGTCGTGGTGTGTGAGTTGACTCTGATCTTGAATGGTGAACTGCTGGAGTCCAAATCCATGAGCTTTTTAACTGGAAGATTCATTGAATTGAAAATCCTTTTAAAGGTATCTTAGGATACCATGTCGCTCCAGTGATAGTTGTAAGTGTCATATTCTGTAGGACATCCAGTCGTTTTTCTAAGTTTATGTGCAAGTACTTTGATGCTGAGGCTCGGTCTGCTCTTCTGACATAAAGGTGGATGAACAACGGATTTCGCTGTGTGGTCCACAAAGATGTTATCCGAGGACATCAATTTTTTTACAAAAAAACGGACAGCTACGCATTTGGTATGGTCTATCGACAAGCTCCATCTCGAAAACGAATCCATAAAGGCGTCGATGGCTCTCTGTAGGCGAGTGTACATAATTACAAAAGCTGGTTAGAGATATTCGTTGTGTAGTCTGTAGTGTCGTTCGCAAACATAGCCATTTCAGTTTGTGGCTTCCTTGGGAGATTAGAAAGAAAAATTAGGAACAGATCCGGGGCGACAAGAAAACTCCCAGAAACTCCGGGGCCGATAGGACGAGAGGAGAAAATATGATTGGTCATCTTAATTGCAAACGTCCTATTTGAAGTATAGGATTCGACAACATCAACGAGATGATTGATATTAAATCCAAAGGTGACTATTTTGTGCAATAATCTCTCGTGCCAAACGGAATTAAATGGGTTTGCGATGTCAAGAAAGACGACAGAAACGTCATTCTCGCTGGATGTCTCGATTTTCTAAGCAGTTAATGGTGTTTGCACATCCAGAAAAGTAATCGATTTCGACATGACCTTTTTAATTTCTATAGGTTGGTAGTATCGAATACAAACTGTACTCGGTCGTTGCAATAGTATGAATTGATGCAGAAAAATGAAGTCTTGATCATAAACTATCGAACCTGAAAGAAGGTGGTTTTTGTATTACTTGAAGCGATGAAAATATATTTCTATAATATTACATTTGCGTGTTTTACATAAATATATTACATCGTAGATAGATCCAGGATATCTTTATTTGCATTCGCAAGCAAGTTACAATGGTGCCAGTGGCTGTATACATTCCACCTTTTTCGCTACCTAGTACCTTCCTATCCAATTTAAAACGAATTTATTCCACCCGGTAGCGTTATCCATGCGTAGATCTCCACCTTTCGTGTCATTAACTTACCGCACCAAGTGCTACATGGTCATAACTATTCAAATACAAGGAACAGGTACAAATCTATGCATGCGTTCGGTGCATGTTCCATCGTCTGAAAAAGGCGTACGTAACATACGCTTTAGTATTGTGCTTGTGTGAGTGTTAAGTACGCGCTTCGGATGCAAGAGTTAGAGACGTTCAGGTCGTGAAGGATGAAGACCGCCGAACAATACGTAGTCGCGACTATTCTGGGTAATCTCGATGAAGCTCGCGCGTTCATTGTGGAAGTCGAATAATAATTAATAAATCCGATAGGGATCTCTTCCGGCGTAGTCTACTTAAGATATGTTTATTATTTTATTTTGTACGGTCAAGTGATTCCGGAAGAAAACATGCAGTACCTACGTTATAACTACACGAATGACTTAATAGTACCTATGCATATTGTTTTTCTTGTTAGTTTATTCTTTTTTTTTTTACTAATTCCGTATTGATAAAGCTACCATCACCGTAGTAATATTAGAATCTGAACAATAATTTTTTCTTCACACATACAAAAATATGATCATTTTATTACTGAATACGTACCTATATTAATCCGTAAATTTTATTTCTTTTTTTTTTTTTAATATACTGCATCTGACCAAAAATACAAATGGTATGGACATAGTCAAAACCTATATGCTAATATATCCATTATGCGAATAAAATATACAGTGTGTTTTTATTTTGAAAGCAATCAATATAAAATTTTTATCAGTTATGTAGGCCACGACAATGCATCTTTTCATATGAGTAGAGTTTTTATAAAGTCAAAATCTAGCCAACTACGATTAAAATAAAAAGTAGCGTTTCAAGTCGGGTCATAGTAGCGATTAAGATAGAGCAAAAAAGTATTAAGAAAAGTTATTACAAATCACTCAAGAACTCCAAATACCAAATTTCTCTGAAAAATTTGTAATTTTACATTTTTCTCCATTTTTATGCCATCAGCAGATGATAATTTGTTATTGCAATAATAAGAGTGCCATGAAACAAGAAAACGATTCATCAGTTCAAACGTCAAACATCAAACCTCAATTCACTAAACAGTTTACTTCAGTTGCAACTATCGAACTTTGCTAAGCAATGGCCGATAGACATTTAAGTATTGCTGAAAAAGTAGAAATTATTCGAATTGTTGGTGACAATGTACGTTCTACCCGAGAGGCGGCTAGAGAGTTTAACGCGAGGCACCCTGAACGTCCACCCATTCGTCATCGAACTGTTGCATACTTGAATAATATTTTCAACACTACTGGAAATGTTACTAAACCACGTCCACGAGGATTGAACAATCGAGAACACCATTTAGATGCAGTAATATTAGCAGCGTATCGTAATAATCCTCACACGAGTTTACGAGATATGGCTAGAAATTGAAATATCTCTTACTCTAAAATTTGGAGATGTCTCCGTCGTCACAAATTGAAACCGTATAAGCCAAAATATTTACACACTCTTGAAGATGGAGATCTCCATAGAAGAATGGAGTATTGTCTATGGGCTCAAGGTAATTATCTAACTGACAGAGAATTTTTGAAAAAAATTATGTTTAGTGATGAAGCTACATTTACTACTAACGGTGTAGTTTCGTCTCAGAACTGTAGATACTGGGCAACAGAAAACCCAAACTGGGTCATCAACTGTAAAAGACAATATTCACAGAAAATTAATGTGTGGTGCGGAATTTTAAATGCACGAATCATTGGCCCGTTTTTCTTTTTTGACGCGCTAAATGCAGAAAGGTTTTTACATTTTTTAAATACTGAATTAATGGATGTGCTTGATGATTTACCACTGGATGAGAGGCGAGATTTGTACTTCCAGCTAGATGGATCCCCGGTTCATAACGCAAGAATAGTGCGAGCATGGTTAGACGAGAACTTTCCGTTAAGATGGATAGGTCGTAATAGCCCGTTAATAGAGTGGGCTCCTAGATCGCCTGACATTACACCACTTGACTTTTTCCTTTGGGGAACTATTAAAAATGTTGTGTATGCATCAAGACCTCAAAACATAGAGGAACTGTGTCAGAGAATCCGACAACCCTGCCGAGAAATTTCCCCAGAATACTACGACGAGTTGTACTGAATCACAAAAGACGATTGGAAAAATGTATCCGTCTTCAAGGTGATCTAGTTGAAAAAGATCCTATTTAAAATATTGTTCGTTAAATTGTTGCTATATTTTGTTCTTTAATACTGAATAAAATTTCCGAATCGTTTTCTTGTTTCATGGCACTCTTATTATTGCAATAACAAATTATCATCTGCTGATGGCATAAAAATGGAGAAAAATGTAAAATTACAAATTTTTCAGAGAAATTTGGTATTTGGAGTTCTTGAGTGATTTGTAATAACTTTTCTTAATACTTTTTTGTTCTATCTTAATCGCTACTATGACCCGACTTGAAACGCTACTTTTTATTTTAATCGTAGTTGGCTAGATTTTGACTTTATAAAAACTCTATTCATATGAAAAAATGCATTGTCGTGGCCTACATAACTGATAAAAATTTTATATTGATTGCTTTCAAAATAAAAAAGTTATTTAGGTGTCCCCATGAAAAGTGAAACACACTGTATATACATAAACAATAACAGTACAAACACAATAATAATAGTCCCGACTGCTATACCGGGGAAATGTCATGGACGCATCTGCAATTATATTTAAAAAAATTCTTCGAACGAGTAAAAACATTGTTCAATTAAGTAATTCTTTAGAGAAGACTTAAATATATTAAAAGTTGTAGCATTTTTTATATAGTTTGGCAACTTGTTATAAAATTTAATGGCTCGATATTCCGGAGCTTTTTCAAACAATGTAGTTCTATGACGTGGAGTCGCCAAAATATTAGCTCCTCTAGTGGTCATACTCGTGTAATAAGTAGACTTCCTTTTCAGGTTATGCAAATTCCGATGCGCCCAAACCCCTAGTTCAAGTAAGTAAATACTTGGCAGCGTAAGGATACAAAGGGTGGTATGAATAAAAACGAAGTACATGCTAATATTACAAATTTAAGGATCTACTTCAAAGTATCTGCTCCATCATGAAGCATCTGGTCAGTTCCGGTAGAATCTGCTTAACGTTGAAGTATTTACTACACTGCTTGTAGTATCTACTTTTAGCCCGTAGTATATGCTTCGACATGTGCAGCATCCCCCACACATTCTGCTCGGGGAGCAGGTCATGACAAGTTTATTAGATTTTCTGTTCCATCGTTGTTGTTACACAAAATTGTCGAGACTACCCGAAATATTATTTGCTATTTTTCTTGGTTGTCAATTAAATTATTAAAAGTAATAAAGTGTGTTCGTGATTGTGTAAAATGTCTTCAGATGAAGAAATGCCCCAGCAAGAAGAGTCCCAAAATGAAGATATACAATTAGCATTTGTTATAATGCTAGAAGATTTCAAGATACTGCTAGATAAAAAAATGACACTGCCATCAAGTCTGCAAAAGATACAGCCCTTAAAGAGTTAACCAATATTTATAATAAAAATACAAAACAAAATTTAGATACTAAACAAGTATTAAAAAAAATTAATAATATGAAAAGCAAAATAAAGAAAATTACGGATATGACAGCAACAGGAAATAAGAAAATTAAATTAAATGAGTGGCAACAAAAATTTTATGACATATGGAAGGGAAATGAGAATCCAGTCATTCAAAGAGTGCCAGGTAAACTAGTAGCTTTTTTGTGTAAAGACATGGTAAATAAATGTAATGTTGTAATATTATAATATGTGTGTGTAGTATGTTTCTAGTGTAGTCTAGTTTGTACATACGTATGTTGTAATGTAATTATGTAATACGTTTTTTAGGGGGAGTGAGTGCAGGCACCAGTAGAGATGAAAATGCAGATCGATTACACCGATGTGCTCTCTCCTAGCGTAGTCGTGTTTCTTGACGCTCCGAAAATATTATCTCCGGCACAGTGATAATGGCCGATTATAAATTACGAAGTAAACAAAGTGCTAATCCGCTAGACGAAGACCTCATAGCCGAAAAAGTTATTGAAAAATTATTCGCTAATGATGATATTATAAGTAAAATAAGTTCGAAGATATGCGACCGTTTGTCGCATATGATAAACGACAATATCAATGGACTAGTCAACAAGGTGGAACAACTGAACATTAAACTACGGGAAGCGAACGAAAAGATTGATAACCTCGAACAGTATTCAAGAATAAACAACCTGCGGGTGTTTGGGTTTAAGGAAGTTCTCAATGAAGCTCCTGTTGATGTATTTGTTGATTTCTGCCGCACTAAACTAAACCTTGAAATCCAGCCATCGGATATAGATATAGCTCACCGGTTGAGGGGCAAGGAGAATGGTACCAGACCCATGATAGTACGTTTTGTTACCAGAACACTTAAGAAGAAAGTTTTTGCTTGTAAAAGCAAATTAAAGGGGTCCAAAATAGTATTAAAAGAGGATTTAACTCCCTACAGACAATCATTATTAAAAAAGGTATCGAAAGTAGTCCCCAGTAACAGCGCCTGGACGAACGACGGTAAGATCTTTGCCAGGACCGGTAATGTTATTCGCCATATTAGATGTGATAAGGATATTATCGATCTTCGGAGTAAGTCAGAAATGGAATCCAGTGAGCGTACCTCTTAATCGCGACATTGGCCTAGCCTGCGCGTGTGGTGTTTTTGTGTTGCAAGGTAACTTTTTGTCCTTTACTTTTTACTCAGGGCAGTTGCTTGTACTTTGTTACTTGTGCTGCATATAACATACATTTTTTTTTTATTTCTTACTTTTGCTTATACTGTTTTTGCTTTGGTAAAATTTAAAATTAAAATTTCGTTTATTGACTGTTCTGTTTTACTATCTGCATACATAATGTATTTTACTTTGTACTTTTCCCGCCTGTAATATTTGCCCCCTCAGTATGTACGCGTTTATGTAGTTGCGTTTATTTGGTGGGGATGAATAAGATGTTTATACCTAGTTTTCGCTACAGTTAGTTTTTCTTATTTATTAGCTCTTTAATTTGGAATGCCAGCTGCTGGGAGAGAGTCTCTCAGAATTGCGCACTTGAATATCAGATCTCTCACGCCAAAGATAGATATCGTTAAACAATATATTTATGACAATTGTATTGATATTCTCGCAGTATCGGAAACCTGGCTACAGCCTGATATTCCTGATGCTGTGGTTGAGGTGGAGGGATTCTCGTTCTATAGGGTGGACAGGTTAGCGCGGGGCGGTGGTGTGGGGGTGTATGTACGTAGTGGAATCAAATCTGGGGTGATTACTGTATCCCATAATATTGAGCAGATCTGGTTATCATTGACCCTAGGAAAATTAAAGTTTGTGGTAGCTTGTATATATAGAGCGCCCAATGTTAACTATGCAACATTTATCTCAGAATTTGAAGATTCTTTATCTTACTGCTTAACAATTTCTGAAAATCTGTACTGTTGTGGGGATTTCAATGTGGATCTCCTAAAATCTGATGACCCCCTGACCGAACAGTTTAATGACTTTTTAACAACTGTTGGTGCTGTCCAGGTCATAGATGCACCTACAAGGGTTTCGGACCGTTGCGCTAGTCTGATTGATCTAATCATTATTACCAATCACACCAGTATAACCGGAGCTGGTGTATTAAATTTTCACGAGTCGGATCATGATCTTGTTTTCTGTGATATTAAGACACAGTCAGTCAGACCCGGACCAAAAATTCGAGTGCCGCGACTTCAAGAGTATTGATCCTGTTTTGTTCTTTCGCGATCTACAATTGATTAACTTCAATCAAATGATTTATTTGGACAAAATAGATGATAAGATTAAATTTCTCAACTCTGCTATACTCGGGTTATTCGATAAGCATGCTCCTGTTCGCACACGCAAATTTACTAAACCCTACGCACCCTGGCTAACCGACAATCTTAAGTTCATGATGCGTCTTAGAGATAAAGCGAAGGCGAAATTTAGGAGATCTGGGTCGATTGGTGACTGGGAGTATTATAAATCATTGCGCAACTTAACAACTTCTACCGTCAAGCGGGAAAAAAAGGCATATTTCGAATTTATATCTCGGGGGCGGTGTGATTCTTCCATCTGGCACCACCTTTCGTGTATCAGCTATCATACCAAGCAAAAAGTGAACCTTCCGGATCATCTAACTAACGTCAATGACATTAACAATTATTTTGTCACGTCTCTTCCGCGACCATCAGCGGCGTGGCCACCTGGTGACCCGGATGCAGTTATTCCTAATACTTTTTATTTTCATACCGTGAACACCAATGATATTCAAAATATCATTAACAAAATCAAAACTAACGCTGTTGGATATGACAACATTTCAATACAAATGATTCGGCGTTGTTGCCCGCTCATAACTCCATATATTACTAATATAATTAATACATGTTTGCTAACTGGTGTCTTCCCAGATGGTTGGAAGCATGCTGTTGTGATCCCTTGCCCTAAGGGCGCAAACCCTAAAGATTTTAAAGATTTAAGGCCAATAAGCGTCCTACCTGTGCTGTCCAAGGTGTTGGAACGGGTCATGGAGCAGCAGCTGAAATGCTATATAAATTCACATAATTTACTACCTGAGGTTCAATCTGGCTTCAGGAGTAATCACAGTTGTGTAACAGCACTTGCAAAGCTAACTGATGATATTTTATTAGCTTCGGACCAGGGTCTTATTACAACTCTAGTCTTACTTGATTACACAAAGGCTTTCGATATGGTCAACCATGCTACCCTGCTCAGGGTGCTTGGGGGTGTGGGCTGTAGGGATGCCAGCCTACGTCTCTTTGAAACTTTTCTATCTAACAGATCTCAGAGTGTAAAAATATCTCATGATATCTCATCTCCGTTATCATTGTCTCAAGGGGTACCGCAGGGTTCTATTATCAGTCCTATTCTGTTCTCATTGTACACGTCGAAATTCACATCTGCTCTTGAGCATTGTACCGCGCACTTGTATGCAGACGACACACAGATTTATTACTCTTTCAAGCCGTCTGACTGGCGGGAAGCTGTCTCTAAAATTAATAGCGATTTACAAATCCTACACGAGGTGTCCTCAGCTCACTCCCTAATGTTGAACCCGACGAAATCGCAGGTAATACTTTTCGGTAGTCGGAAAGCTTGTGATAGTCTGACACCAGAAATAGCTGTACAGATTGATAATATAAAACTTCCAATTGTAAAAAAAGTAAAAAACCTAGGGTTGATAATAGATAACACTTTTCGCTATCGTGATCAGATTTCTAAATATATAAAAAAATGCCTACATTAATTTGAAAAAACTATATCCTTATCGCTCAGTTCTACCGGTAAAAGTTAAGAAACTCCTGTGTGAGGCTTTTGTTTTGTCTCAATTCAACTTTTGCGCACCTTTATATCACCCTGCTATTGATAGAGCTACAGCTTGTCGCATACAGAAGATGCAGAATGCGTGCCTTCGCTTCATTTATGGTATCCGAAAATTTCAACATATTTCACATAAGATAAAAGACTCTGGATGGCTATCGATGGAGCGAAGGAGGGATCTGCTTACTTTATGCTTCTATCACAAGATTTTGTTGTTCAAATCCCCGCCATACTTGTATAACAAAATAAAGTTTCGAACCGACGTGCATACCCTGTCCACTCGGTTTCGGGGCTTGATCTCGCCGCCTCTCCACCACACCGCCCGTTACCAAAGAAGTTTTACCTTCTCGATTTATAAAATGTACAATGCTATTCCGGATGAATTAAAAGAAACTGGAAGTTACGAATTCAAAAAGAAACTGGGTGGCTTTCTCTCTCGGCTATGATCTATGTAGTGTATGTATGTGGTCATGCTGCAAGTAATTTACTTTAATTTACCTTCATTTTGTGGAAGGACTGCCTTCACGCTTTGAGCGATCGGTGTTTAGATTAATTTAGTTATTAGTATTGTTAGTTATAGGCATTAAATAGCATATATTTCTCCTCCTTTCTTTTTTTTTTTTATTACTTACTTATGTAATTATGCTTACTTGCTTTCTAATGCATTACGTGGTTAGGCATGAGCAGGAATGAGCAAAGATGCTCCTACTGGGTCTCGCCACGTGTTTGTATCCCAATCAGCTTTGTATGTCTCATAGTTAGTTTATTCTGTTTATTCCATGTAGTTGTTGATGATTTTAATTTCGTATAAATACATATAATACATGTAAATTGGGTGCAATAAAGCCATTTATTATTATTATTATTATTATTATTTACTGATGAGGAGGATAGGACACCTTTTAGTAATGACAACGAATCAATTGAAAAATTGCAGAAAACATTACTTATTAAACAAATAAATGCTGCTATAGCTCAAGAAAAAGCCGCTATAGCTCAGGAAAAAGCTGCCGAAGCTGTAAGAAAAGCCGCAGGGGCTGTAGAGCAATTTGTAGAAGATTACTTTGCACGACTATGCGAGCATTGAAAATAAGTGAAAAATAGGAGTATTAGTGTCTTTTAACTACCTACTTAGTTATTTTTGTTAAGAGAGATTTAAAGTGTACGTTTTATTATTTTGTACTTAAGTTTATTAAGTTTCATTATTATTATAAAATAAATATTTATCTAAATAAAAAATACAAAATACCAAATTTTTTTATTGATTTACTGTTTTAACGTTGTCGGTACATCAATTCTGCAATTTCATTACGAAACTGTATACCTCGGCGTCTAATTGCAGCATTATTTGGTTCAGCATATAATGCAGGCAGGACTGGTTCTTCTTCTACATCAATTTCTTGAAAATGTTCATATGCATCGTTCAAAAACTTGGCACAATTATGTAAAATAAATCCACACATGATATATCGACATATTCTATCAGTTTTAAGTCGAACTGTATACTTTAACATTGGAAATCTCCTTTTCAACTGCCCAAAGCATCTTTCTATAATAACATGTTCTCTTACATGTACTTTATTAAAATATCTTTCAATATTTGTTGCCGGATTTTGGAATAGTGTAAGCATCCAAGGAGTTACAGCATATCCGGAATCACCCAAAAGACATACTCTTTCTTGATTGCTGTACATAATAGGATAGGTAGAAGAATTATACCATATTCTAGAATCGTGGACAGATCCAGGCCATGTTGCATCTACGCTGGTAAACATCTCTCTACTGTCACACGTGGCTTGTACATTTATTGAGGCAACTCCTTTTCTATTAATATATTCGTCACCATGTACAAAAGGTTTTAAAATTTGGACATGAGTGCAGTCAATTGCACCAATAACGCTGGGTACTGCATGATGTACTGCCCACTCATTTTTAGCTATGTTAAACATATCGTCTGTAGTAGGGGTCTTAATCCAATACTTTTTCTTGCTGCAGATTGCACGTGAGACTTTATCAATAATTTTTGACACAGTTGTTTGATGAATTCCAACATCAACACTAACACCTTGCTGAAATCCAGGGTCCGCTGAAACATGTTAAATTAGTCTTTTAAGTCTTTTATTATATATTTGGTGTACTTTCTTTTATTTTTCCTATTTTTCTATTTAAACATACCTAAGCTTCTTAAAAACACTTCCATTTGCTGAATGTGTGTAAGCGCACAGCCTCTAGTCTCGTTTACTTCTGTCAGAAATGTATTAGCTAGGTAAAATACGTTTTCCTATTGAACCTACAAGTAAAACAGAAATAAAAAACAATTAACAAGTTATACCTTATTTTCTGTTACCGGAACATTTTATGATACAAAATATCATCATTAACGTGTCGTCTTGCACTGTATATTTTTCTTCTGCGTATTCCATCCATTTTCAAACAAAACTAACCGTAGAATTCTCAAGAAGCCGCTATTATACCAACTTCGCTAACGTTAAACAAATACTACAATTTCTTCTTGAAATCGAAGTATCTGCTGTAAGAAGTCGCTACTTAGTATAGTAACTTCCGGATAAATTAAAAGAATCTACTTTGAAATGTATTTTCTTCTTAGTTTTAAAGTACCTACTTTATAGAAAATGCTAATACTTGTAGTATTAGCATGTACTTCGTTTTTATTCATACCACCCAAAGTCGTCGAAATAATGGGCGACAAGGCGTATTTGATGGCTGCTGAATACCCGATTAAACTTTGCTGATGCGCCCCAAACAAGAATACAATATTTCAACCTAGAATAGACGCATCCAAAATAATATGTTTTCAAAGTATCAACACTAACTGAGTTGCGTAAATTAAGAATTGCATAACATGCAGAGTTAAGTTTCTTGACTAGATCTCCTATATGTGCATCATCCCCAAAAACTTAAAATTATTCACATTTGGAACAGATTTACCATTTAAGTTGAGATATATACTTTCATCTGATTTGTTGTTGAAAATTATCGTGGCAGTTTTATCAATACTTAACTCCAGAGAATTAGTTGAGCACCAATTATTCATAGCTCTGTTAATATTGGCCCCCACCTGCGAAATATTTGCAAAATCTGCTCCCCTTATTAAGCAAGATGTATCATCAGCGTATTGATAGAGAAAACAAGGATTTAAAATATCAGGCATGTCGGCCACGTAAACCAAAAACAAGGTTGGACACAGGATCGATCCCTGTGGAACTCCCCTAGAAATTTGACTGAGTGAGGACAGATAATCTCTCTGTATATTATTGTCTACCCCCGCAATACTAACAAACTGCTTTCTGTTACTTAAATACGATCTTATATATTCAAGCGCCAAACCTCTCACACCTGCAGACTCCAGACTGATAGTATCAAAAGCCTTGGAGATATCAAAGAAGATGCTAGCAATTTTATCACCTTCATCAATGCAATGAACTAAGTTGTTAATGAAATCATAAATCGCCATCTCAGTACTTTTTCCCGGCAAAAAACCAAATTGTGTTGGCGGAAAGATATTATGCTTTACAAAAAATCTAATAAGTTGTTTATTAATAATTTTTTCATATATTTTAGAAAAGGAAGGCAAAAGTGAAATTGGCAGATAAGTTCATAATATTAGCTTCACACTCCTTTTTATGAATTGGTATAACCTTAGCGATTTTAAGACTATCAGGATATATTGACGAGTTAAAAGAATTATTTATCATTGCTGCTAGTGGTTTTCTAATATATTGAACACATTTCTTTATAATGGAAAACGGTATCCCATCATGACCACTGGAATGCTTATTGGCAATACTATTAATTATCTCTTCTACTTCCAACTCATCAGTCGGTTGTATGAATAGTGATTGCTTATATTTACCAGGAATTGATACCGTAGTGTCATCAACTCTAATACCATTAACACTACTGAACTGAGTTAGAAACAATTCGCTTATAGTTTGCGCGTTCGTTATTTTTTCATTTTCAAATGAGATTTTCATTTGTTTTGTTTGCCTACCTCTATTCTGATTCACGATTCCCCAAACAGCTCTAGATTTATTGTCAGAATTTAAATTTTTTTGTTCAGATACTTGAATTAAATTGTTATGAATTTTCTTTTCTACTTTATAAGCCTTTTTTAAATCATAATCGTCAGATAATTTTTGAGCATTGTATAAATCCCGCAACCTATTCCCACTTTTAATAAGGGGGAAATAAAGGGGGGAATAAAGGGATTGAAAATAGGAATAATGACACAAACGAAGAAACAGAATTTATAACAGTAGATAGAAAACATAAACGAAGACAACAATTAAATATTACGCGTGGTACAGCAAAAAACACACAACTTAGAGGCATTACCCGATATGCTCACCTACACGTATACGGCTTCGAACCAGACACGACGGATGAAAGTATTAGTCAATATCTGGCTACAAAAAATATTGAAAATGTAAAAATTCAAAGAATGCAATCAAAAAGGCCAACTGAATACTCCTCATATAAGATATCGGTCCCATTTGATAAGATGGAAGAGGCACGAAAACCAGATCTATGGCCAACCGGGGTTAACATTAATCGTTTTTTAGAGCGAATTTGGCAGAAAACACAGCAGAAAACATAAACGAAATAGACAGCACAAACAAACTAAGTATATTACATCAAAACATACAGTGTTTAAGTAATAAAATAGAATATGTGGAAGAACTTAATGACAATTACAACTTTTCTGTTGTGGCACTTACAGAGCATTGGATTGATTTGGACAACACAAGCTATGTAAATATCAAAAACTATAATTTGATATCAATATTTACAAGAAAATCCTCGAAACGTGGTGGCTCTTGTATCTTTATCAAAGAAGGAATAAAGGCTCGTGAACTCCAATATCTGAAACAAAAAAGTATTGAATCAATAATAGAATGCTCTGCGGCAACACTACCTGAAATAGGATTTGTTATTATAAATGTTTATAGACCACCATCGGGAGATTATGACATATTTGTGAACACAATGGAAGAGATTTTACTGCTACTAGACACAAAATTAAACAATAACTCTGTAATATTATGTGGAGACTTTAACTTAAACTTCTTAAATGAAGAAGATAATAAAGTTACCACTTTTTTAAACATGCTAAGATCGTTTGGATTACACCAAAGCATTTGGTACCCGACGAGAATAAGCAAAACAAGTGCTACGCTGATTGACAATATATTTGTAAAATCTTCAGTAAATTTTGAAAGTGGGGTAATAGATACAGCTCTGTCGAATCACCATGGACAACAATGCTGTTTCAAAATTCCGATAAAAATAAACGTAGAAAAAATTTCCACGAGAATAATGTCAACGCAAAGTATTGAACACATAAGGAACCACTTACAACATATAGACTGGGCTAGTACGCTTCAGGAAGAACATCCGGACAGATGCACCCATCAACTCCTTGCGGAGATAACAACAGCCTACGAAGAAGCGTGCCCAAAAAAGGTTATAATTGGACGACCAAGAAGAAACCTACTCTGGTTAAACAATGACATAAAAAATAAATGCCAAATTAAACGACAACTCTATGAAGGAGTTCGAACCAAGAAAATAACAAAAGAATTCTATACTAACTACTGTAAATACCTAAAATCGCTTATACAACTTCATAAAAGAGATTAAAACTCAAAGCATATTCTGACATCTACAAACAAAATCAAAGCAACTTGGAATATAGTTCACAATATAACAGGAAAGAACAAAATTAAAAACACCGGAATTGATAATTTACTATCACATCACAATAAATCAGGCACTGAGATAGCACAGGCATTCAACCACCAGTACATCAACATGGGCAAGCCTTTCGTTCAAAGCACTGGAAACGTGAAACACATAAGTATTAATCCCAAATCTATCCTCCTATATGATGTCGAACCAATGGAAATTATTAACATTATTCATTCCATGAAAGACACGAAAGCTGTAGGTCCGGATGAGATCCCAACCAGACTAATAAAAGAATGTGCAGATATACTGTCTATGCCTTTGACAACTATAATAAGAGCTTGCTTTGCAACTGGCATTTATCCTAAACATCTAAAAGCGAGTATCATAAAACCAATTTATAAAAGTGGTGACGATACAAATATTGAGAACTATAGACCAATCGCCCTAACTTCAACTATAGCGAAAATCGTAGAGAAAGCTATATTAACGAGACTCATCGATTTCGCACATTCTCGTAAACTACTAAGTACTCGACAAAATGCATACTTACAGGGAAGGTCTACTACAAGAGCCATATATATGTCTATCCGAAAGATAACGGAAGAGATGTCAGTGAAAAATAAAACTGCGGGAGTGTTCTTGGATTTGTCGAAAGCTTTTGACAGCGTCGATCATGCGATTCTCCTGGCAAAGCTTCATAGAATGGGATTTAGGGGAGTGGTGTACAACCTGCTGGAATCCTTTCTAAAGGATCGTCCGCAGTGTGTCCAAATATTCCGTAAAAATGAAGCATATAGTTCGGAATGGCTAAACACAAAGCGAGGAATACCACAGGGCTCAACACTAGGAGCCTTCCTCTTTATACTCTATACGAATGATCTGCCTCAGATGACAAGACACTTCGTGAACATGTACGCAGACGATACGTCTCTTATTATTAGTGCAAAAAACACAGCTACACTACAAGATGAAATTGCAGATGCGCTACACGACATGGATAGATGGTTTCTTGAAAATAATCTACAACTTAACCTGAATAAAACCAACTTGATAAACTTTGCATTCAGAAAAGCTGAAGATCTTAAAATTAGTTACCAAAATCGACAAATCATGTCAGTAAACAACGTAAAGTTCTTGGGACTGCATATAGATAGCGCTCTTAATTGGAAGGAACATATAAAAAAACTTACCAAAAAAATATCGGGAATGGTCTATGCTTTGAGAACGATAACATCCGAAGTCCATCTAGAGGCGGCCCTATCGGCATATCATGCATACGTTGCCTCGAGATTGGCGTATGGAATTGTTTTCTGGGGAAATTCCACAGACATCGATAAGGTGTTCAGAATACAGAAATTATGTCTTCGAACTATGTTTAAACTGAAAAAAAGAGAAACTTGTAGGAATATATTTAAGAAATATAATACAGTCCCTGGCCACAATATTAGGGCCACCTACTGATAAGACGGTTTTATTGAAATATTTAAACAAATGAAAAGTTTAAACGGATAAATTTATTGAAGTAGCCTAGGAAAATAATATTTCCACGCATTGTATTAACAATTAGTAATTCCACCCCTATTCTTGATCACATCCCTGATCCTTTTCGGCATACTGTTTGATTTTTTGGTAATTTTGCCACACATCTTCAATGTTTGCTTTTAATTGTGCAATAGTATTGTTTTGTCTTGAACAAACAATTAATTTTAAAGCTTTCCACACTAACAATAATCTTCGATATCTTGCACAAATAAGCTGGTTATTTTTACAGTAACACAGCCGGAACAATACTAAACCCACTGGTTAAGACACCGACGAAGGGGCACGTGACAAGTATAATGTAATTAAACGGCACTCTAGAGATTTATTAGGCAGAAATGTACTTAGAATATGTGTAATAAATACCAAGTATTCATATTATTCATTTTAGTACGTTTCTCGGAATTATATTAGCTCAGAGATAGAAAATAACAAAATTTTTAAGGTGGCCCTAATATTGTGGCCAGGGACTGTATACTCACCTTACCTGCAATGTATATATATGAATGTGCATGTTTTGCAAAGAGCCACTATAGTGAACTAATTGCACAACACGAAATAAATCACGAATACAACACCCGGGACTGTAGTAAAGCTTCATTACGCATACCGCAAACAACATACACTCAAATTTATAAAAGTGCATCCCGGAAGAGTTAAAGAATAAACAATTAAGTGCTTTTAAACCATCCGTAAAACGATTTTTAATAGACAAATGTTTATATAGTGTTACTGACTTTTTTCAATAGAATGAAATTACTTTTGTTGACGTATTTCACACCTTTGTATTTTACGAAATAAATGCGGTTATTATTATTATTATTATTATTAATGACACTATCATTAATCCAGTTATTCGTATGTTGCCGCTGCATTTTCGTTTTTAAAGGAAATGCTAAATCATAGTAGTGTAGAAATACCCCGATGAAGAAATTATATTGAATATTAACATCAGTTTGTGCATAAACCTCGTCCCAAGTTTCAGTTCGCATTAAATTTAAAAACATTTCTACATTGTAATCATTAAAGCTCCGTTTTTGTAGCTTACATTTACTGTTCGAATGATCAAGGTCACCAACAATTGTGACTAAAAGATATTGATGATCGCTCAAATACGTGCTACCTAATTTTGCATTCCTTAACATTTCCGACCGATTACAAAAAATATTATCGATGCAGGTTCCCGACTGACGGCGTGTGGCATCAAAAAAAACTCGTATACAATGAAAAGAGTTGAAGATACTCAAGATCTCCATCGAGTCATCGGTATCACAATTAAAATCTACATTAAAATCGCCGCACACCAGAAGGAAGGTATTTTGTTTGTACAGTGATTCTAATAGATCCGTTAATTTATTTTTAAACGTAGCAAAACTTCCTGATGGTGCTCGGTATACACATATTAAAAAACATATACTCTTATCTAAATTAAATTTAGCACAACAGTACTCGAAATCTTTCTCGATAGGAACAATTTCAGCAGAAAACTTACAGACATCGATGACCACTGTATCCTTCACCTGAATCACTACACCACCCCCTTATAGACACTTCGACAGAACCAAGATACAGGTCTATAGCCCGGAATAACAGCCTCGAAAATTTCTTCCTCCACTAACCAGTGTTCTGTGAAACACAGAATGTCTGGGTGTCGTAGATCTCGAAACAGCAGTTCTACATATGTCGCTAACTTTATTTCGCAAACTACGTATATTGAGATTGAGGAGTACAGTACCTTGACATCTACCGACTAAATGTTCATTCTTCTCAGCCTCTGGTGTGCTACAGCGGCGCCACAGTGGTTAATAATTCATTTATAGCTAACCAAAATGTTTAAAAGTGAACTTTAACATGGTAACTTATGACGTGTAATTTTAAAACAACAATACTCTAGTGGTTCCAAACTACTCAAATTGAGACCTGTTACCTAGGTGATAACAGCGCTTTCAAGCATCAAAGTAAGTCTTGCATAAGGAGACTGTGCATAAGGAGACTGTGCATAAGGAGGAAAATTGTCAACGCTTGACGTATATAGTCTTATTTTATGCAAAAGCTATTGTACTACGAAAAGTAGAATATTTTTGCAATGGAATACGTTAACAAAAGTAAGTAAATACTAGATGTACTCTTAAAATATTATCTATATACTTATGTCACAATTATATCAAAAATAGGTGAAAATAAAAAATGTTTCACGATGTATCACAGAAGTATGTAGTATTTAGAATTTATGACTAATATATTTTTTAACATATTACATACGTTCTATTGTCTCCCTACGTCTCCTACCTAAAATACTTGTTCTTGACAGATTTGCCACCATCTCCAACGCGTATGGATTTGTTCAAACTATTGCGTTCAGAAAATTTATTGAGGCACGGTGCGTCAAAGAAGGTTATAAATCGATTAGAAGACTACTTAACTGCTCAAATGAAGAAATCTAAAATAGTATTTAAAGACGATAATGTGCTTATTGTGGACCTCAAGATATGTTTGTCCAATTTGTTAAAACGCTGGAGAAACTGCAAAAGCAAGGAAGAATACTTTATAGCAAAACAACATAAATGGTTAGAACAACAGTTTGACATGTCCAAATATATAGAATGCTCGCAGTACACTTCATCCCACAAGCTGAAGACTGGTCGCCCGCTTAAATCATTTTTAGAATCCACATCGAGAGCTAAACGTCGACGAGTTCAGTCGATATTAGAAAAACACTCACCGGAGGAGCTTGCCTGTGCAACGCAAGCAGAATATATATCTACAGGAAAACGTAATATTGCTGCTGTTATAAAAAATGTGATAACAAAATCACAGCAAGATCTTTAAAAGCAATCAAAAATACTTTTATATCTAATGGAACGCGTGAACAATCGGTATGCGAAAAATATACACCTACTGAAGCTCTAGCACTTATAACTGACTGTAAATTAACTAAAGCGCAGTATATAACACTTCGACGAAGTGCACTACAAAAAGGAATGAAGCTATATCCTCCATATTTTCGCATTATAGGAGCCAAAGAAAAATGTTACCCGCCAAAGGAGAAAATTTATGTTGCCGAAACTACAGTCAATATTAATTTACAAAGCCTATTAGATCTTACAACAAGTCGATTAACAGAAGTACAAAGCAATGTAATATCACACGTGTTAAAAAAGTCAGAAATAATGGTACGTTCAATATGATATATAAATGGGGAACTGATGGAAGTTCCGGCCATTCTCTCTACAACCAAAAATTTGTCAATCCATTGAATACAGACTCAGACATACTTCAGTGCTCTGTAGTACCACTTGAGCTACAATATAATACATCTATTGGCAGACAAATAGTATGGAAAAATCCCAGACCTAGTTCAACTCGTTTTTGTAGACCTATACAATTCACATTTTGCAAAGAAAGTGCGGAAAAACTGGTCGAAGAAATGGACATGATTGAAAGTCAAATTAACAGACTACAGCCAACTACTGCAGTAATTAACAATGAAGTTATTATTAAAGTAAAACACATTCTACATAAAACCATGGTGGATGGTAAAGTGTGTAATGTTTTAGCAAACAATCGATGTTCACAAGTTTGCTACATTTGTGACGCTTCTCCAAAAATGATGAATAATTTGGAACAAGTTCCGGCACTTCGATGCAAAATACTTTGCTTTTGGCCTTTCTCCCTTACATGCTAGAATACGTTTTCTAGAGTGTATACTTCATATCTCCTATAAATTAATAAACAAACAATGGAGGATAGCAAAGGCATCTATTGATGAACGCAAAAAGAATATAATTAAGAGATTTAAGTCGGAAATGGGTCTATTGGTAGATATTGTGAAGCAAGGCAAAGGCACAACAAATAATGGAAATACATCAAGACGCTTTTTTGCCAATCCTACTAAAGCTGCAGAAATAACTGGGGTCGATGAAACACTTATCCGTCGTTTTTCGGTAATATTAGATACAATATGTTGTGGTTATGAAATAAATATTGAGGCATTCAAAAACTATGCATTAGAAACTGCTAAAATGTATGTATCTTTATATCCTTGATATTCTATGCCCGCTTCGGTTCATAAAATTTTGATTCATAGTGCAGACGTTATGGAATCAATTTTATGTCCAATCGGCCAATTAAGTGAAGAGGCGCTTGAGGCAAGGCACAAAGAATACAGAACGTTTCGTAAACATAATACACGAAAAATATCTAGATTGACCACAAACGAAGATTTAATTCATGCTCTATTGATTTCATCGGACCCCATTGTTAGTACATTAAAATGTTTTCCAAAGAGGAAATTGTCAACATTATCTCAAAATATTTTGTCTTTATTCAAAAAATAGGAAATCATAATTCTAATTAAGTGCATTTTTTCTGTTTTGCATAATATACAGTAGACCCTCGATTATCCGTGTGCTGATTAACCGTGCTGCGGATTAACCGTGTTAGCAAACAGCTTTGATTATCCGGGTTTCAATTATCCGTGCAGAATGCGAATTAGTACAAACGGTGCACGTCAATTCGCCGTACCATCATCGTATACAATATCTCCTACAATTTTAACTTTTTCTAAATAATTTTTTCATCAAAAACTTCTGTAGTTCTCTATCTTCAAATTTGTCGCTGGAAGTTTTTCGAAATCTAAACTTTCTTCGATTCAATTGTCAATGAAAGTTGAAGAAGCATTCCGATCAACTCGTATTAATTTACGTAAGTAGTCATAATAATTTGTAAACCAACATTTTTGACTAAAATAAGTAGGTGCGGATTAACCGTGCTTTTCGATTTTCCGGGCTTAGTTCAGTCCCGACCAGCACGGATAATCGAGGTTCTACTGTAGTATTAGAAAATTTTTAATTTGATTTTTTTTATTTTTTATAATAAAAACAGGTTTCCATTTACATGTTGTTTAAGTAAATATAAATAGAACCATTTTTATGAAGTACACTTTTAATGAATATCATAAGTAACATTAACTATTCAGGACTCATATTTTTCACACTTTACTTCTGAAAAAATTCGATGTACGCCACTGATTATCAATATTTTATATATGGGAATTGTTATAATACTTCTCAAGTAGGAATAAAAAACGTTTGCATCATAAATATTACGACTAAAGCATTAACTATTTTAAAACGATTTATGGTACGATAAAATGGATCTATTGACCACTGTGCGGCGTATGCAAGAATCTCGCGGTGGCCCGTACTATCCGCTGGCCCGTACTTCCCGCCGTTCCCCTAGATATATTCAAGAAGTACATACATCATGTCATTATTATGTTATTATTATGTTTGTGTTATTGTTATAACAAAAATAAGACACCCCCCAACACATATACCTCCTTGTTTGGAAATATGTTAGCTGAGTTCCCATGGAACGAATGTTTCTCTTCTAATAAAGCAGAGGATCAGTATACCAAATTCCACGGCAATTATGTGAATATGTTCAATGTTTGCTTTCCTGAAAAACAGAAGAAGAAAATATCTAACGAAAACGAGTGGAAAACACCCGAACTCTCAAAAATGAAAAACACACTTGATGCTTTAGATACTATTTATAAAGTACGAAAAGACCCTGATGTATTGATGGCATATAAGGAATATAAAAATAAATACAACAATTTGATTAAACAATCCAAACAGATGCACTATGAGAAATACATTTTAGAATCTGACAATAAACAACGGGCTGTATGGCATATCATTAATAAAGAAGGTGGAAAGAGGGATTTGGCTCCGGGCCGGACATGTGATTTAACACCTGAAAAATTTAATGAACACTATGCGGGGATAGGAGATGCTGTATCGAGTACCATTGACGCACCTGTGGTTGGTGCAGAAGTGTACATTTCGCGGATGTGTAGTCCTACAAGTTCATGTTACTTTCAGCCAGTAGATCAAACTGAAGTTGAAAATATTATTAAGTCTCTTAAAAGTAAGAAAAGTAGAGATATTTACGGAATGAATAGTATACTATTGAAAAATATTGCAGCGCAAATAACTGAGCCATTATAAATACCTGTCTCGAGCAGGGGATATTTCCGAACGAAATGAAAATGACCAAGATCATACCTATTCACAAAAAAGGAGATATAAATGATGAAAATAATTACAGGCCGATTTCAATACTGCCAATATTCTCTAAAGTCTTGGAGATGGTAATAAAAAACAGACTAGTAAGTTTTCTGGAAAAACACAAAATTTTTTCAACTGCGCAACATGGATATCGACATGGCAGATCTACTCTTACAGCTGCTCTTGACTTTGTGGATAGCATACTTAGGGCTAGAGATAATGAAGATAGTGTGGAGGCAGTGTTGGCCGATCTTAGCAAGGCTTTTGACACTGTTTCGCACAAGAACTTGCTGGAAAAACTGTATCATTACGGAGTGAGAGGTACCAGCTATGAGATTCTCCAATCATATCTGAAAGATAGGAAACAGTTAGTTATGTGGAACAATAATCTCTCAAGTTACAAACATGTTTCATGTGGGATACCACAAGGATCGATTTTGGGTCCGATTCTTTTTCTTATATATATTAACGATTTGCCTACTAGCATTCCACACATTAAAACGTGCATGTATGCAGATGATGCATCTTTTCTGGTAAATCTGGATGAATCTGAAAATACAAAGAGGGCTTTGAAATCATGGTGTGATGCAAATAAACTTAAATTGAATGAAACAAAGACACAAACGCTTACCTTTTCCGCAGGAGGAGCCGAATCATCCGCGTTCCTCGGACTACAAATAGACACTAAACTAAAGTGGGAAAATCATATAACGCTACTGAATAGCAGGCTGAGCTCTGGAATTTATACTATTCGTAGGATAAAATATATCGCCACACACAGGGCGGCAAAGCTGGCATACTATGCAAATTTCCATTCTGTTGCTTCCTATGGAATCCTCTTGTGGGGTACATCGCACGGAGCCGAGAGTGTATTAATACTACAAAAAAAGCCATAAGAGTGCTGTGTGGGCTTGAATTTGGCGCAAGTTGTCGGACAGCATTTATAAATGCACGTATACTTACCATTGTGAACATGTATATACTTGCCTGTGTTCGGTTCGTTCACACAAACTTAGAACAATTTAAATCCAACTCTCAGTTCCACATGTACGAAACAAGAAATAAGAACGCTCTAACCATGAACTATCATAGGCTTAAGTTAACGCAACAATCGGTCGATTATTGGGGTCCTAAGTTATATAATAAGCTCCCGGATAGCATAAAGTGCATGAACAATATGTGTTTTGCGAGAACTGTAAAGAAATTGCTTTTGGACAATCCGTTTTATAACTTCAATGAATACTTATCTCACTCTTTTGATGAACATGATCATGCTATCATTCGTTCTGTTGACTAAATAAGATATGTATTTGTCATATGTGTATATGTTGTTATATATATGTTTGTAATTAGTCTTGTTAGACAACTGTGTAACTTGTACATGAGTTTTATAAGCTTTTCTATTTTATGTTATTACCTTTGACGTGTCACACATACACATACATATATTGTTGTTGTTGCTGATGACTAATAAAGATCACTATCACTATCACATATCAAAATTTCACGCCACTCACTTCACCTAGATGGCGTTAAAAAATATTGAAGAGGCTTGAAAAGACTGGAGTACCGTTTGAAAAAGTATATTGATCTTCGAGGAGACTACATCGAAAAATAAAAATAAAATCGCTCAGCAGTTCTGGTGGTGGTAATAATTAGTCTTTGCAAATATTGTTTAGTTTGACCGTTATAGCATTTGCTACAGTCCAATTTATAAACGACATTACTTTCTTAATTTCCGTCCTTAAATTAATAAATAAATTTTTCAAACTCTTAATTGAGGTAACCTCGATATACCACACATACCTATGTATATGCATAATATGTAATAATAAATCTCTTTTCCATGTACATATTTATTTTAACACTTCCGTTAGACGAACACAATCTCACCAGGTAAATCATAAATTTGTACCTAATACTAAACGTTAACGAATACCGATGTCAAATTATTACCAAACGTTGAATAACCGCCGATTATCACGAAATCTTAGCTCTTTAGGAGCGTTCATCCCACACGTTTTAGGAGACATTATTCATAGATGTATACGGTTGCGTAATAAATGCTTATCTTCAGATGTTTCCCGTTTTTTTTTGCGAAGAAGATACAGTAATTAGTATTTGTGGGTAGTATACATTACCTACAAGTACCTGTATAATATCTCTTGCATACTTTACTAGTGATTTATGGGTATTAACAGGATTTGCCGTTAGAAAAGGAACCTGTAACCGTACATTTAACCGATACACAGAAGATATATTGAATGAAAGATGTTACCCCTAAAATCTGTCCAATCACGCAACCAGCAGCTTCGCAAAGACCTTGCGTTTAGCATGTTCAGCTGTCTTATTAGATTATTATTCCTCAAGTTTAATTATACACGGCGGAGTAGGTACATAATTATACACGTGAATTGCACATTATCGTGTACGACGCAATCAAAGCAGGTATTATGTTGTCGCTTGAATTGACTTCAAGCCCAACTGAATGCTGTTAATATTTAAATTATAATAGAAGAACCCGTATAGAAGATGTTCGTGTTGGAGTGCGTGCGTTTCTCTGTGCACTTTCTTCGTTTCATCTCCGCCAGATAAGCGAGCTTCATTTGCAAAGAGAAAAGCTCCGAGGTGGTATACGCGTAATTAACGTCTTTTCAGATTTGAGAATCGTTGTAACGTTAGATGTATAATACAATGAGAGAATCGCATATTTTCTGTATATTATTATAAGGGGAAAGGCTGTATAGATTAAAAGGTATGTTTAGTTTCTTTTATGTTACAATCAAGATAGATTGTAATTAAAAGATAACAATTATATAATTCATGTTTGTTTCTTGAGGTTACTGGCCAGAGCTTTAATTAATTAATTCCGAAGCTGTATTCAAGATGTTCGAATAGGAACCAACTTCCAAGTAATTAGTGAGATGTACTGGTTAGAAGTTGTGACCAGAATAACATACTCACATATTTAATACAAGACATTCTAGGGCAGGACCGATTTTAAAAGTAAAAGCTTTAGAGTGTCACAACTTTCTTAAAAATGGCGCAGGAGAATTTACAGCAAATCTTGGTTGGTTGGATCGTTGGAAGAAAAAGTATGGTGTGAGACAACTATGCATTTCTGCAACTCTTAGCTAACAACAAAGATGTAGCACCCTTTAAAGAAAAATTGCAAAAGCTTATTGAAGATGTACAGTTAAGTGTCCAACAATTGTATAAGTGTGACGAAACCGGATTGAATTACAAGATGCTCCAAAGAGAAACACTTGCTTCTAAACAAGAATGATTTGCTCTAGGGTATAAGAAAAGCAAAGAATGATTAACGGTTTTGGTTTATTGCAATAAGTCTGGAGACAATAAGCTTACACTTTTGGTTTAAATAAATAAATAAATATGATTTATTGCCCAACGGGAAAACCCAATAGCAGGACAAAATTACATGGTTAATGCATGCATAAAATTTACAAAATTTAAGTGCTAAATAATACATGTTTTGTACATAATAAATTTTTTTTAACGGGTCGATGGCCGCAGTGGTTAGGCGGCGGTGGTGACATTTTTTCAGAGAGTTTAATCCCGGATCGACTTGCCACTCGCTGTTGGGAGCAAAGTGATTAACAACGCGGCATCATAAAAGGCGATATGATGCTGTCACAAAGCCATTGAACACAATTTACACACACAAACTACACCGCGAGAGTTGCAGTGATAGCCAGACAAGCGATACAGTTTACGGAGTCACTGCAATTAAGCACCCACCACATTAAAAAAAAATCACTTCACTACTATCTACTATCAGAAAAAAACGAAAAAAACTAATTAAATTTATTTCCAATAAAAATGTCGTTATAGATGTTATTAGCGTTTACAGGCATATGAGTTAGTGACGCTCTGAATAAAACATTTGTTCTTGGAGTGTTATAAGAAAAAGTTAGAACTGTTCTGGAGCCTAAACGGGGAACATGAATGTTAACACTTGCCAGAAGTTTAGGGCAGTCAATATCATTTTGCAACAGTTTACACAGAAAACGAGCACATTGAGTTGCTCTATGCTCTTGTAAAGATGTAAGATTATGCTCGTCCAACAAAAGCTGATATTCAAATTTTCGAAATGGATACTCACCAGATATTTTAAATGACAAGTATTTTAAAAATCTTCGCTGAATGCGCTCCACAGCACCTTCTTATTGCCGTATAATCCGGTTTACTAGCAATAAATGCAAAATATAATTTTTTAACCAATTCAGCACTGTTCAAGTATTTCGATGTATGGGTAATGAAACTTTCCAGATGGCAATTGAATGGTATCTGCGAGTCAAATATTACTTTTAAATCCTTAATTTGGGTAACATTGTTAAGAGTTTGGCTTCCTATTCTGTATGTTGAAACAAATGGCTCTTTCGTGTCATGGATATGTCATAACACTTGTTGACGTTCAGAAGTAGTTTGTTTTTCTTCGCCCAATCAACAACAAACTCAATACTACGTTGCAAATTGACACGCTGGAAATGGAAGAAAATATCTTCAGATCGTCAGCATAACCAACAGCTGCACAAAGTATCGATGTCAAAAGATCATTTATAAATATTATAAATAATAAAGGTTCAAGGTTAGAGCCTTGTGGTACTCCCGAACGAGATAGGTATTGTTTGGATATGAAGGCATTGTAGAACACAAAATTCATTCATTCTCTCATTTAAATATGAAGCCATGAGCGTTCCCAGCGAAGGAGCAAAACCAAAATGCTGCAATTTGTTCGACAATAGTCGATGATCTATTATGTCAAATGCACGAGAAAAATCTGTATGGCCCTGGTTATCAACGACTTGACTAACATATTGCATAAATTAGTCACTGTCGACCGTCCGGTCACAAATCCATGTTGTCGACGTGAAATGTAAGATTGGATATTCTTATGTATGCAATCATAAATGTATTGCTCAAAAATTTTTGGGAAGTTGCAAAGAATAACTATACTTAGGCCTATAGTTCCGTATCTCTGATCTGTCATCCTTTTTATAGACCGGAATGACTCTTGCGCATTTCCATTTGCATGGAAAAATACATGTAGTTATAGCCAAAAAACATGTGCCAGAGTACATTTATCATACATCTATAATATAAAATCAGTATCAATATCAATATTATTCAAAAGAGGCATCTTGCATTCTTACATTATAAAAATCATTGACACTATAAAAAGCTTGTTCTACGAGGTAAGTATGTACAAAGGCTTTGATGCTGCCATAGAGGTTCTGGACCCAGGAGTGATCGTTTGCTGCTACCTCTAGCTAGTTTGTCAACCATTTCATTACCTTTGATTCCAGAGTGACTTGGCACCCATCTCAGCGTGGTGTTGTGATGTTTCGCCAGTTCTACAAGAGTCCGATGGCTACCTCGGAATCAAACCTGTACAGCCTGTACTGCTCTAAGGGCCACCTCTCTGTCAAAAATAACTTCCACTACTCCATTAACCTACAGGCAATTTAAAATGCCCTCTGCGCAGGTCTGGATGGTGATTATTTCGGCTTGGAAGATGGACGGAGAGCTCCCTAAGCTGAAGGCTTCGCCCTCGGTTTCTCCATCTCTCCAAATTCCGATTCCCGTGCCGTTTGGCGTTTTAGAGGTGTCCATAAACCACCAAGATATCTTGCGCGTCGATTTGTGAACGAAAGACTATCTTTTACAATTACTGAGAACAGAAAGGCAAAAGTAACCCTATATTTCTTCAAGCACATTACTGTTAAACCAGAGATTGTTTGTGTGTAGATATGCCTCAGCTTTTAAGGGCAAACACAATCTAAAAATCAGTTTTGGCCGTCAAATCTATCTAGTTACCCACCATAAGTTCCAGTTATGGCCAAACAATTTACTATTAAAAAAAAACTAGTAACCAGCAACCAAGAAATTTGTTTGATTTCGATCACGTGTCAGTACAGATGCCATAGTGTCTGTTTCCCTTTTACTAGGTACTTGGTGTCGTAGGTCTTAATTTAATTTACTTAAAATATTTCGTGAAACAAAGTGTCATGTTTTTCAGAACTTATGGGTTGGATCTAAACCTCATAGGCTTGACAATTTGAGCCATTCGGCAGTTTGTGATTCCAATTCCACTCCCACTATGCATTCTGATACTGTTTTGATAATACGTTCTGAAGCACGATCAGCTATCTCATGCCTTAATGTCCTCTTAGGAATTGTAAAGATTTTTCTGGCAGTAAATCTAGCCATATGGTCTGGCGAAGGTGCTGCAGTAAATCTAATTAATGTGGAACCATTTATGGAGAATTATTTTGCTTGGCTACAAACTAGAAGTCCTCAAGTCCTGTCATTTAGGGAGAACCAACAAAACACGTCACGTACCCTTTCGTTCAATTAATTCAATTTCGATAGTAGTGCAAATATTAATCCATTCTTTGTCCTCTCGTACTTCAACCATTTGTTTTAAGATATAGAACCTGTACAATAAATAAAAGTCGTTATAAACAATTAATGATTGGCAACTAGAGCGGATTGTATGTGACAAGTTAACTATGCGCGTCACTTTAAATTTTATTAGATTTTGATTACCGTTGTTATCAGCCAACTGTCATCAGCAATAAAACTTATGGCAGAGACGTTTTATACTGCAGTTTCTGCGTAACGTCATCCGCTATAAAGTAAAATTACTCTTCAGGGACTAATATATAACCAGCATTAACTATGTATGTATATATATCCTTTAGAACTTTAGATATACGAGAAGGAATACAATTTACATTTATTCTGCATTTCTATAGTGTTATTTCATCTTATCCATCCGTGTTTGTACATGCTATACAATGAATATACTCGAAGGTATAATTACTTCATCATCTATTTTTGTACCGAGCTAATAAATTACGAGTGTATAACGAGGCTCCGGGTTTGTTTTTCAATGTTCTTCGATTGATTGTTAAACGCTAGTAGATCCCGTCCTCTTAGATTTGAATAGCTGCGACTCGGTCGTGTTTATTTTATACAGTTCCTCAATGGTGCACGATTCGCGACGATGACGATTTCAACGTCATTTCTGCTGCTCTTTTAGTTTTATACTAATGGCGTTGTACAATATATGGTGTGTTGAACCGACATTCTAGAAGAGTTATTTAACCATGTGTGTACAGATGTGTTATTTAAAGATTCGCAGCTATCTATCTGACATTTTTATTCCAAGGACGTCATTGTGTAAACATAGGACATGATTGACAAGATTACTTTGATAAATCAGGTTCGACCAATAATTTTTTGAAGAAGACATCATAAAATGATCGTTGGACATTCTGCATATTTGGGTGCATATTTGCATATTCAAGATGGCGCCTGTTATCTTAAGACGCTGTCGCCAAGACATATGATGGTGGAAAGTCGTTGCAGGGTGGGAGTGCCAAGACGTTGAGGGTGGTGCCGAAATTTCTTCAAGACACATAGGGTGATTAATTAGTTCGTGAAACGTTTCTATTCCATTTCGTAATGCTTAGGTCCTTTAGAGTTAAATGCTTTTATAAGACGCTCCATTTGTTAATAGAAGAGGTGGATGTCACCAGAAGCTACTGCTACATCAATTATAACAAGATTCAGAGCGTGGCTAGAACAAAAGATGACTAATGTTGTAGGATCTTGGTTCAAAATTCTTAGGGATGTATAAGGGATATACCTACTTTAAAATCTTATATAACTTAAAAAAATTAAGCTAGCAGCAATAAGTAAATGGAATCTAGTTGGAAATATCGACCACTTGAGAAGAAATGATCATAAATCTTTTGTTATGGATTTATGTCTTTCAATATTAGTGTCAGTGGGTAATATCAATCATGTTGGGTAATATCGCTCAGGAAAAAGGATTGACATAAAACAAAATTTGCATATAGGTACTTATTGGGCGCGACTTGCTTCCGTGCATTCTTTATGAGACCACACTCCGCATAAACGACATCTCCACTACAATTCATCTGATCCGTACTGTGAGCAAAATCAGCAAATGTTTACTGATTTTTGGCCTCTTGCCTTTCTTCACAACTTTCTTCTTGATAGCTCCAATATTCCTTTTCACCTATTTCACTTCCTTTTCCCTTTTCTTTAGTTTTTTTCAGTTCTTTATTTTTCCGATCGTTTTTTAAAGGTGTTGAAGTCATGATAGATGAATGCTGAGTTCGTCTGCGTGTCATATTTGGGATACCACAACTCAAGATCTTACATTTCTTCCAATTCCGATGCGACAAAGAACTTTCTGATGTTGATGAAGATCGAATTTTACGCTTCTTACTTTCTACTCCACTAGGACTTGCTCTGCCTATTTCTTCTGGCGGTGCCGGTATTGGAGATGGAGTTTGATGCCTCAAGGTTTCATCTCGACAATCATTAACTTTTGGTAAACACCGATAGGCGTTAGCCGATATCCTGCATAATTTCTGTACCACACAGCACAAAACAAGTTATAAGCCTTGAAACTGTCACCCACTATCTCACCGCCCGCACGAGACCGACACCTCGTGGAGAGGCCCGGCGAGCCGGTGGCTTTCCCTCCCCCCCGCTACCCATGTTAGACCAGTTCCCTTGTCAACGTTAGACGGCTCACCGCTGGAGACGCTTTTGCAACTCCTACCTCACATTTAACCACACGGGGCCTAGGCCTCCTTGTTCATGGCGACTATCGGCCAAGCGTGGGAAATGGAATCTGGCCGTGAGGTACAACTCGTGAATTAAGCCTGAACTACGGGGACGGCCGGGCCGAAGCCCTACCCCAAAATGCCAACCGCGCCTCTTTCGCCCCTCCGGCGATCAAGTTTCCACGGCAGCTACAGTGAAACCGTAGAGTCCCAGAATCACCCAGTTGTTTTAGGATGAAACCAAAAGTTTCCCTAATCAGACAACCAGCGCGCGGACTACTCGACTTTTGTCCTCCCCTACTATCTTCGCCAAATCCTCTCGCCACGCCCGTTTCCCTGAGTGTGGCCACCAGGGATGCGGTAGTGCAGCTGCAAAGTTTTAAGGGTCGACGCTATAGAGTGAACGCCGACCCTGAACTTTTCGTACACAGATAACTCCTCTTCGCTAAACACGTCGGGATTGAATGAGAATATTCCCGTTGTTTGGAAACCATTTACGGCTTTCTTGTTAGCCGCCGTCCTGTTGAAAGCATTCTTGACGAGTTCTGCAATGTCTGTTGTATTTATTTTCTCATATTTTTTATGTCTCATGTATTTATCATATTCTTGGTAGTAAGTTTTGATTTGAAGGGTCCAAAGAAACTGATGTCTAAGGGCTAAAGACGATGTGAAGTGTGTGGTGGAAGTGATATAAGGTGAATGCCTGATTCTCGACAAAAATTGTAAGAAGCTAGGCTGGACTGGGTGGAGTGGTTGTCTAACACAAGAAGTACTGCACGATCCTTGGAAGAATTTAAACTGCCACTCAAGAAAGAGTTCTTCTGTAATCCACCCAGGCTTCGAACACTGCTATATTGCTCCAACAGGATTGTTCCTATCAATGCCTTCTTTCATTCTATTTCTCTTGAAAATGAACATTGGCAGGATGTATTGGCCAGATGCACTGAGAGCGCATACTAAGCTTAATTGCACCGACTTGTTTTCAGCCTTTTGCAGTCAAAATCTTACCAGGACATTGGACATTGCTTACACCCGTCTCATCTACATTAAAAATGTGATGGCTTTCAAATTGAAAGCGATCATAGAGAGATGCTAAATCGTTATAAAATATTTTTAGTTCATCGCGATTAAAAGCTGTCACTCTGTTGATATTTGTGGCTTCAGGTTTGCGTATACTAAGCTCTGGATGACGACGCATAAATGTGTAGAGCCAAATCCTTGCCACATTTTCCGGTTTCTTTTTTGAATGGATGTGACGTTTCTAGGATTCGTGCCGAAAATTGGAATTCTTGTTCTTGAGTGAAGACTGTTTTTCTTCCTAATGTGATTTTCTAAGGTTCGAAACGACCTCTCAGGCTATCTTGAAAAGTTCCATATGAAATCTCGTACACTCTAGAGGCTTTTCTAATCGACAGCTAAGCTGGTCCTTCCTACATTTCCATTGGTACTTTAAGGTGTCATCATCCCTAAAATTTTGGGAAACTAAAAAAAATGTTGAAAAAAATTTACAAGCCATTTTAGTACCCAAACAATCAGAGTGATTTCAAGGACTGTGGGCTCGTAATAGCAATAATAATAATAATAATAATTCGGTATTCGGTTGATGATAAAAACCCATGCGTTTTCGAAACACGTGTCCCGAATAATTAATCAAAGTTGTGGTGTGTGGTGATACCAATGTTTATTGTTACCCAAACAATGTAAAAATTCAAGAAAAGGAATTATTTTCCAAAATTTTAATCGTTTGGGAGACAATGGGTTTAAACAACGGAAAGAAATGCTGCTTACCTTAATATAAGACTCGGAAAAGTTATAACAATTTCACAGAAAACACAATTTATCTCCGTGTCTGGTTAAGAGAGAGTTGTCGTTACAATTGTTTTGACATCAGTGTCAAAACGAAATCATTCAATTTGCAAATATTTTTTCAGAACTTCTTCTAAAAAAATAACCTCTTGTCTAATTCCATTTTAGGTTTCATGTCTTCAAAGAGTTCATGATATATTTTTTCAATCTAAATTTCCATCAAACGTAGTTAAATAACTCGTATTCGAATCAGACAATAAAAAACAACCGAAACAAGAAGAAGAAGCGGAAAGGACGCACTTTAGCCAAGTATAACAATCTATATCTGTCCCCTACCTCCTCCCCCACCCGTTGGGCGCCAAAATTTTTATTAGCGAGATTTAAACCGAAAAACTACATACTTGATATCTTTATTAGGAAAATTTTCACTCAATATAACACTGACGAAAGCGGTTTAAATCGAGTTTTGCTTTCAAATAAATCGCAACTGTCACTTTAAAAAGTGATTTTATGGTAAAAAGAAGAAAATACTTGTTTAGGCGCGCAATATTGCGCGTAATGGTCTACTTACCTCTACGTCAATATACCGAAGATGCATACTTGGAGATTTCAGTATCCTACGATGTTGGGGAAAACGCATATCCAGATCCGGTATAATTCTTCGCGTGTCTTAAGTTTCTAATAATCTTGAGAGAAACTACGATGGCTAAACATCTGTAACTAAATTTCTGTACACACGTTTGACATTTCTATCACGTTAAGGTCAATAATGGCAAAGATATTAATTTAATAAAATGCAACATTGAGATGCACTACCAAAGATTTTCGTTTCCCCTTTATGAGGTTTGTAATTCGTGGAATTGCCGCGAGAATGGAAGCTAAATTAAGACATCGATATTCGAGTATGAGTTTATTAATGTGTCTGAATCGGTGTATACAGGAATAAGAGATTATCTGGCATGCGTTGGCCCGCCTACTTGAAACAATACGGCCATAATTTGTCATTTTTATTTTGGTTATGTACACACATATGTATAACTGTAAACGCGGCTTATTATACAGCTTTAATACCTGTAGTGTCTTTTTAGCAGCTTTCTTATTGTTATTTATAACTCTGGTTTAATTTCTTGTCATTTTGTTTGCTCCATTTTAGGGTTAATTCAACGTTTTATTTTATTCCAAATAAATTACTGCCTTCTCTTAACATTCGACAAGATACATCATAAAATTGACAAGTTTTACTGTTAATTTACAATAATATGACAAGCGTGACGGTTTCTTAAAATATTAATAAAATTGCCTATTTCAAATTTCCCGCCGACAGTAGGGTTTCAAGTCAGAAACATACATACAGTGTTGGTCATATTGTCAAGACCTATGCGTGACGGGGGTTTGCTCGGAAGGAGCACTCTCTTAGCAGCTACCAATTATTAATCCTAATTATAAAAATAACAAAGGTTGTACCTACATTGTTGCCGTCTTCCTATCCTTCGAGGTCGATCAAATAAAGACAACACAATTCCGTAATACTACAATCTTTATTACCTACAACTCGCTAATCTAGATTTTATTCTCCTACATCTAGTCTAAAAAATGCTTAACCTACAACTTTACCTAGAGAGAAGCAGAACTTTCAGCCCAAAAGACGCTGCCTCAGGAGATTTAGGGGATCCCACCGAGCCAGCCGAGAGCCAGCATCACCACGTCGTCCAACGCAATTGTGGCGGAAACAGCTGGGCTTGACCTCCATATTTTGTTGTGAAGAGGGCCCAGCACGTAATTGCTAAAAGGAATGTCGATTAACAACACCACACCACCTTAGATGATTACAGTTCACCATAAGGTCCAGTAACACTCCATCGCCAGCTCAGGTTATTCCAAAGGGCTTACAAATTAACAGCTTCTAGCAAACCTTTGTTGAGAGAGAAGCATCGCAAGCAACGTCTTGCCCACCACCCCACTCCATCCCAAAATGAAATTCATGACCAACAAATCTGGTCACTATTCTAGTCAACAATCTCCATCCATCTCCTTCTTATTAATGCAGCAAAATATTAACGGTTCTATGCTTATCAAAATGTATCTAGATGAAGGTTTTCCTCGTGGAAATGTTCAAGAAAGTCGGTATCAAGCAGGGATTATTTTTTGCCTCTAGGCATGAAAAACCTTGATACGCTAAAGTCCAGCATGAATTTAAGACTTCCGCATAGAAGCTGAAAATAAATGAATTGTAGATAATGTGTGGCAATACAAAAGTATCTTGCTAGGTGCTAGAGAAACAATGTGACTTCTAACGAAACTCAAAGTCACGAGAAGGTCTTAGAAGAAGGCATGTGGGAGAGGTATTCGAAACCAGCTCAGATCTAGATTTATAAATTGAGTCTGAGTTGGTTTTGGTTACCTGGTATCTGGTAACTGGAGATCGAGCGGGGTCAAAAATTATCATTGCAAAGGATGAACTATTTTGTAATAAACGACATCGCTTCTAATTTGTTGCTTCTACAATATATGCGTTAAGAAGTCGAGTTGATACCCGTACTGGTTAGGTGGCTACCCTGTGATGTAAGAGATCGCTGCGTTCTAGGTTCAATTTTCCGCGGGGGCGGTGACATTTTCTCGGAGAATTGTACGTCGATCGGTCTACCATTTACTGTTGAGGCAAACTGATTAGCAGCCCAGCATAAACGCCGAGATAGCGCTGCAAAAACGGCACATTTACACATAGACAAATTACACAGCAAGCAGCTGCACTTCGAAATCTAAAATTCTGTTATTTCAGGTTGTTTTAGTTGTTTGAAAACGTCGAAATCAAAACTTGAATAGTTCAAGAGATCCTGAAAAAAAAACCTTTCTCTTGTTTTTTGAAAATTAAAACTGTTACAGTTATTCTGGTTGTTCTAAATATTACGGCAATTTGGAAAAATATAGAAAAATCGAAGGCAATGTCAATAAACATAATTGTTGTTGTGCGGATTTTGGTACGATGGCATCATTGGGCCATTTTTCTTTGAAAATGAGCCGCCGTTACGGTTAACGTAGATCGTTACCGTGCCTTGATCGTGGATCTTTAGGTTTTCGTTAGTTATCGGATACTTTCGTTTTCCGATCAGACGCCAGTAGGCTATGACAAGCCAGTAGATTCAGTTGGTACTTTGTTTTAAAGGTTTTTAGAGCAGTAGCATTTGAATATTTAAGTTTGGCGTATAGTGTCAAAAACAAACCGCCATCAATAATGGATGTCGAAAAGTTTTAATTGTACTAGTACAAAGCTACATTTTCTCGTATGATCTCGAAGATGTCAGGTACAGCAATCAACTGATACGGGAAAACGCGTGGGAGGAAATAGGAAGAAGCATGCAGCGTACAAGTAAATATATATTCATTTTTATTATACATTTTACCACAAGTTGCTTTTCTAATATGTTTCACTCCAATTGAAATGGTTGTATAAATTAGCAGGTAAGCTGAATTTGTGTTTAAATTTGAATCTATTTTCATAAACTAATATTCAATGTGATACTATAAAATTAACAAAAGTTTTCAATCGCAAAATTACAAGCCGTTATCCGGTAATTTAAATTCTTCAACAGTTCATTGAGATATCATTCCTTGACGAATAATAGCCATTTGCCAGGTTACCACACCATCACGCGAAGTAAAATAATCTTTGAATTTTTCTCTGATCAATAACGTCGCTCCAGAAAACGAACCCCCGGTGCCAACTAAATCTCTCAGTACAGAATATTCAGACACTTCATTTTCACAAGTTTCTGCAAATATAGCTTCTGAATCGTCCCTTAGAAAGTTATGAAGGCAACATGTGGCCAGGACTATTATGTCAAGGTGATCTGCTGTCATTTCTAGTTTTCGTTGGTAAATTCTAAATTTCTTAGAAAGAATTCCAAACACATCATCCGAAACATTTCTCGCTCTTCTTAATCGGTAGTTATAAATTTTTTTATCCTCATGGCCGGGTAGTTGTTTCCCAGGATATGGCCTCATGAGATTTTTGTGGAGTGGAAATGCCTCATACAATGACATGTGGCATGTTCAAAGGTGTCCCCGGTAGAGGCTTATCAGGCGGAAAGTTGAGGGTTCCTTGAAAAAATCTTTTTCCGAATGAAGAACACCCCCATCGCTGTTTTTTCCATGGGCCCCAACATCAACGAGGGTAAACTTATAGTTCGCATCTACAACTGCAAGAAGAACGATGCTGAAGTCCTTCTTGTAATTGAAATACAGCGTCCCACTATTTGCAGGGTTTTGGAACACTACATGCTTGCCATCGATCGCCCCCGCGCAATTGGGCAAATTCCATCTGCGACAAAATTCTTGCTCTTTTTTCTCCCACACTTCTTTATCAGGTTCGGGCATGACTATAGGCCTGAGCACCTCCCAAATTCCTTCACATGTTTCATAAACAATCTTTCGCACTGTCGATTCTCCAAGGCGGTGGCTGAATGCTATTGTTCCAAAAGAGTCTCCAGTAGCAACAAACCTATAGAAAATCACAAAATTGAAATCATTGTTTAAATATAATTTTTTTTTTAAGGTTTGGAGTGTAAGAATAGATGGAAAGCTTTGCGTGATTGTTACAGAAAATCACTAAAAGTCAGGGAAACAAAGTCGGGACAGGCAGCAAAATCGTGCAAATCGTGGAAATTTGAAAAACAGGAGTTTGTAAAATCTTGTTTGCAACATCAAAGGGACACCATATCTGATGTTCATTCACCAACACCTACAGAAGCAGTCTCTGCAAGAAAACTTCAGATGTCTCCCTCGGTAGCTGCCTTTCAAGAGTACATGAAATATAAGAAAACAAAAAATAAAAAAGCTTCCGACCACCTAAGCAAATATTTTAGTAGCCTTGAAGCACCTGTACGGACGTTCCCGGAATGCCTTCAGATACGAATAAAGTCTGAATTTTCAAGCATCTTGCACAAACTAGAATATGAAGCCTTGGTCGCATCAAGCGGTCATAATAGACTCCAATCTTCACAATCTTTTCAGCATGATCTTTCGCAACAATTTGGACACTGCAATTCAACACACGTAAGTGGTTGCTGGACCCCAGAGGGGCACCAAGCTGCCGACCGACCGTTAGGTATGCGGCGTCAAGGAAGGTGAACACACTCCTCAGGACAAACAGGCACGAAACCAGTTGCCCGCACGAGACCGACATCTCATGGAGAGGCCCGGCGAACCGGTGGGCTCCTCTCCCCCGTGCTACCCATCTTAGACAAGTTTTCTTTTCAACGTTGGACGGGTCACCGTTGGAGACGCTTTAGCGAACTCCTACCTCACATCTAACCCCACGGGGCATAGGCCTCCTTGCGGATGCCTACTATCGGCCAAGTGTGGGAAACGGAATCTGGCCGTAAGATACAACCAGCCCGCCCGTGAATTAAGCCTGAACTACGGGGACGGCTGGGCAAAAGCCCTACCCCAAAATGCCAACCGCGCCAACTCTTTCGCCCCTCCGGCGATCAAGTATCCGCGGCAGCTACAGTGAAACCGTAGGGTCCCAGAATCACCGAGTTGTTTTAGGATGAAACCGAAGGTTTTCCCAACCAGACAACCAGCGGGCGGACTACTCCTCGGCGAACCGACTTTTATCCTCCCCTACTATCTTCGCCAAATTCTCTCGCCACGCCCGTTTCCCTGAGTGTGGCCACCAAGGATGGGGTAGTGCAGCTGCAGAGTTCTCTAGGTAAGCGCCGTTGTACATAGAACAACTTTTATTTGACTTATTAACTTTTTTTGAAATGTTTCTATTTTTAAAAACTTTATTTTTGTATGTTTTCGTAATAAATATCTACCAAGTTACCTGAGACAAACTGAAAGCCTCTCCTCATTAGACACAGCTCTTCGGAAAGTAGTGTTTTGATGTTCTATTGAATCCTTTAACAGTCCTAGAAGTTCGTAGAATTTTTCTTCTGACAATATTTGAAAAATTTCTTTTTATCTTTTCGTAAATCCGAAAATAAATGATGGAATTCACCAAAACTGTCTCTCTTTCGGTTAATTTCATGTACCCAAACTCTTTTGTTTGGTTTCTCTTCTTCTTCCATAGTATCAATTAAACCAAGTACAAATAAATCTTCGTCAGATGAGGAACTGCTCATGTTGATGAAGTCACTGTCACACACACACAATGATAAATAACTGTTGTAGGTAATTAAATATTGTACCATGCACATGCGCATCAAGTCTCGCGTCTATTTCGCTTCGCCTTAATGTGCGGACATCGCTCGCGCGACGCTGCGCTTTGCCGCGCCTCAGTGTGCGAGCTCCTTAAATGGCAAATCAATTAATCCGATGGTTATAGGTTATAAATAAACATTATATAGATGTTGAAACTACATCCATAAGATGTCTTTTGTAGATGTATGTTTAGTGTTGTTTTGGTAAATTGTTTTGGATGTCCAATATCTGGAGTGCAGCGATTAGATCCTAGTAACCGTCATTTAATTGGGACGTAAGCTTTATATTCAAAAATCTTCTTGTATCACGACAATATTAACGTATTTTGATTTATATGCAACAAGTATAGAAGAGTAATCAATACGCAATAAAAATAATAGTAACCTCATGTTTCTGTCAGCAGCGACAGCTAAAATAAACTTTTAATAGTTTCCCTTTATTAGCTACGCTATGATAGAATCCCGGACCTATTTCTACAGATTTCAAACAAAGAAATCTGTGTAGGCGTTACCGAATCTACTTTCGTGTACAGACCGAATTCACCAGGGATATCCCCGTGAATGATTTATTACGACCAATTAGAGTATGCGTTAAGTTCGTGACATCGAGCGCATGATCTACGCCAATGACACCGAAGATGTGTAAGAGAAAGGCGTTTACTTGAGCCGCTATTATGCGGGCGAGATATTTATCGATAACCAATGGAAAAAAATAAACTCCTCGTGTAATAAACGTGATGATAAATACGGTTATAAAAAAATGTGTGTTATGTTTATATGGAGGCTAACGATGTCATAATTCTTTTTATGTATTTTGGAACCGGTTCTATCTTGGTTTAATTCTACCAGGACGGGATTCCTATTTCTTTCTCGTTTTTTTTTCGTTGTGCTGGTGTTTTTATTTGTTGTCAGTCAGGTGTTTGACCTTTGTGGTAGGTTTAGGTGTGAAAAAATTTGCATGTCATGCAAAGTATGTGCGAAAAAATATGCATTATTTATAGTGTTAGAGGTATGGTTAAGACAACTAACTTTATTGCAGCAGGTACTGCCATGTCCGCAGTAGGAATATATCCAATTCTTTTACCCAAATAATTTGGACTGCTTCAAGAGGAACTCCCGATAACGAGGAGCGCGAAAATTGCAGAACATTATTTTTGAATCTACAAAGGAAGATCGAGGAAGTGCTACAGGAAATATATCTTCAACAGAGACCAAACTTGTCCGCCCAAATCAACACTACTAAAAGCAAAACTGGCAGCTACCGAGATGTATTAACTGAAAGTCCTTCGCGACAAAGCAAATGAAAAGATCCAGCAGCTGAGCAAGAACAAAAAAATTTGAAACAGCAACAGCAGAGAGAGATCCAAAGAAATGTGTTTAAAAAGAAACTTGTTGAAGATGAATCAATTGGAGAAGCAGATTTCTTTAGTCTTGACGATGACGAAGAAGACTATGTTTGTCTTTATCGCAATGGCTTTTTCAAGCGATCAAAATCGAAAAAAATGGTAGTTACGATATCAATTTTTTCGAAAATAATTCCCAAAATATCCCAAATAACCTAGTTTTCTCGGTCTGAATCAGATCACATTTTTCAGATATGAACTGGTGAATAATCTTGATCAGCTTTGGTTGAGTTTCTTGCAAAATTTGGATAAGGTTTGGATGTGGTCTTATGTCGTTGAGGGTTAGAACCTACACCAACCTAACACCAACACCACAACCTACTCTTCTTTCCTAGGGTTGGACTATGGGTCCTTTAGCGCTCTAATTCTCAATGAAAAGTTCTTCAAGCTCATGCGTCATTAGAGTGTATGGGAGGGGGGGAGGGGAGGAGTAGTATTCCCCGGGAGTGAGTTCTGAGTCTTCTTGAAGTTTGCTATATTCATCAATCGTCTGGTTTTTATCTTAGGAGGGAGTCAGTATGGAACGAGGTCCATGAGATGTATTATCAGAGGTTGTGTCTCCCTCGCCAATGTTGTCAAATGATCTTCTAAAGATGGGAAATGGATTATTATTTTGTTTTGGTGTACCTCAAGGGTCTTCATAGGCGTCTTCATGATGCTAGATCAGGATAGTGATGAAGTTTAGAAACCGTAACAAAACACCATACCAGATTCTGCATGAATGTGTGTGGCATTATCAACAACTGATATTGTATGTTGTTTTGCACAGATTTAAATAAAATAGTTAATTAGTTAGTTGGTATATCTCAGTTACCTAACTAAACTAACCACATGTTCATAGGAACTTTTCTGATTATAATGGTCAAATCTATAACATATTAACGTGTGTACCATTCTTTATGAAACACCTTGTATATTAAGAATAAAATCGGCGTAAGGAGAGAGCCGTGAGGAACACCTGCGACAATTTGCTTTGCTGTGGAGATCGCAGCTTCATGTCAGACCGAAAACGAACGATCTCTCTGCCCTTTCGCCCAGTTGAAAGTCAGTGGAGAGATCCTCCCGAAATCCAAATTGTTTATCCTGAAATATGTCCTGGACAAAAAGTTCTTCTCTTAACCTGGTCACCTCATGGGCCCTCATCAGCGGTCGAATATCACAGAAATGATATACACGCATCATTTGGATAAAATAATATTAACAAATTTAATTTTAAATTTGAAATAAGAAGAAGAAGAAATAAGAATCAAGATAAAGAAATACTTAGCATAACAAACAGTGGATCGTATTTTTCCACTGTTTGTTCTGTTATTATATATAAAGAAGAAAGAAAAAGAGTGAAACATTTAGCAGTACAAGCAAAAAAAGAGACGTGGAAAGAATTTGGAAAAAACAGTAAAGAGAACCAAAAACTATTTTATACAGTTTTGAAATCAGTAAGGAATGAAGAAAGATCACAATCTACACATTATATACAAAATAATAAGGGAGAGATTCTAAGCCATAGAAAGAAGATTATAGAAAGGTGGAAAGAATACTTTCAGAAATGATAAAATATACAGGACAAAAAGGAAGAGAATTAATGTTGGAAATATATAACAGAATAATAATAATAATAAATCAGAAATAAAAGAGTGTAAAATGGAAGCAAACTCGTTTTAAAAATGCACTTTCCGTTTCCTTTCTATGGATCTTCTTTTCTTATCTTTTTTGCATCTAAGTTGTTTTCCAATGCTCTCGATCGTTTCGATCTCAATTATCTTGATTCTTCCACTCTATCATCGCTGTCAATATTATTCTGATTCTCCTTAATCCAGCTTAGTACTGACCATTCTCCTATGCAAAGCATGTTTAAAAATTATTTCTTACAAACTCTAACTTTCATACCTCCAGGCGGCTTTAGAAAAAAATATAAACAATTTTTTCCAATGGGCCATTTTAGAGTTTGTATCTATTAGGCTCCTTATATACTCTTTCTTTTCTACACATGACTTTGGCCAAAAATATTTGAGTATTATTTGTCTGGATTCTACTGTTAGTGGGTTACAATTCAACTTTGATTTTTTTTTTACTCTGAGTACAGAAACAAGGTGGTTTCAATTGTCTTGCACTCCTATTTTTATTAGAAGTCCATTTTCCGTTTTCCTTGGTTAGTCCTTTGTATTTTTCACCTTCACATCCTTTTATTTTTTGTTTAAAAATGTCTTCTTTGTTTCTGGTTCTTTTCTGAACTTCTTGTGCTTCAGTGTAAATAGTAGAAGCAGGACTCTCGTCTTCCGGTATATTATCTGAATCGCTTTCATCGTCACGTCTTCTCTCCAATGTGGATCAGATATTTGTTGATTGGCATTACTGTTAGGATATTATTAGAGATTTCTGTAATATTAACGTTTTCTTCGAGACCAAGGTAACTTTTATTAAAAACAGTTCAGCTGTGTTTGCATCTTCGATGGTGGAGAGATTGCAACTTAAACATTTATATATTTCAGTATGTTCTTGAATGTATTTGTGCTGAAGCGTGTGTTCTAGATGTACCGTATACTGAATAATGTCACCAACCGAGCCAAACGTATTAGGATTGTTCTGTTCAGTTGGTATCGATATTTTTGGACATTTTCATAATTTTTTGACTTCTTTAGGACATTGTTCTGCAAAATAAAAATGCTTCTTTTAGAGCAAGAAAAGTCTTTAAAAAATAGCGACGTAAATAGCACTCACAAACATGCATTTTAGCAAAAAAAAAACCTTTTTGGTGTCAGACAATTAATAATCATTTATTACAAATGTTCGCTTAAATACTCGTAAGTCGAGTACTTTGTCTCTCTAACTTTTGTTTTAATCTAAAAAACTCGTAACTCCAGAGAGCTAAAATAAGGGTAATAATATTGAAAAACCTTACTTTGCTTTCATAAAAATGTGTAACTTTTAGTTAAAAAACTGTAATTACTTACCTTAATCGTACTTTATTTGAAGACCAACACGAGAAACTATCATCTGCTATTATATAAGGTGACCAGACGTCCTCCTTTGAGGAGGACAGTACTCCTTTTGAATGAACTGTCCCCTTTTTTTGACGTCCTCCCAAGTCCTCCTTTAGCAAGTGTTTTATACGCATAGTGTTTTAAACTCGGTTGTTCTGTTTTCTATTATGCTAATAAAACACTCAGTAACTACTAGCATTATTTTATTAATTTACGCCATGACACACACTATGCATGATCTAGTCCCGTTCCGTAACTCCCACGTATTTCGGGTACGTACAATAATTCTTATCACTAATCTATGACATCGGTAGTTGAAGTATAATTTCAAAAAGTTAAATGTTTTCTGGAAAATCAATAAGTGAGTACCTATAATAACTAATCATTGATAAATAATAAGTACGAAATTAGAGAGCAACCTTTTTACACAGGTTATGTTTTTAGTTTTTATTTCAGATGTAGTTTATTATTTAAGTTAAGTGGTGGTTTGGTGGTGGTGTACATTTTACAGTAACTTGGTGTTGTTTTGACTTTGCAATTATTATTAACAGTTATTATATCAGAAATGAACAATAAAATGAACGTGAACGTGTACACAATTTCAAGAGGAGGACGTGCAAGTATAACCAAGCACAATGAATGCAACAAACATAAAATGTTGGAAGCAACAGTCTCGTCACAGACGGCATCTTCTTTTTTCGCGAATGTGAAGTTTCTAGAAGACGAGAAGAAAATTGCTTTGTCAGAAGGAATATTTGCGTATCACACTTTCATGCACAACCACAGTTTTCGAAATATGGATTGTACATCTAAAGTAATTCAAAATTTGTATGAAAAGAAGTTTCATTGGGCTAGAACAAAATGTGAAGCACTGGTAAAACGACCATTTTTTGATTTTGTCCAAGAATGTTTAAAAAAAGACTTGGCAGAGGCAATGTATGTTACTTTGTTAAGTGATGCCTTTAATCACAAAGCCATTAAATTATATCCTGTTCTTGTTAGATATTTTAAATTTCATTATAGTATTAATGTAAAACTTTGAAATTTAGAGGATCTATGTGGTGAAACTTCAGATACCAGTATTCATTACATGACAAAATTATTGCTTTGTCTACTGACAGCACCAACACAAATTTGGGTGGCTTAAACAGAAAAGGTGAAAATAAGGTGCATAAAAAATTTAATAAGTTATTAAACGAAGATATTGTCGGTATTGGATGCAGCTCTCATATTGTTTTAAATGCTATAAATACAGCTGCCTATCAAAATATATTTATATTTTGATAGGTTCACAGTCAGGGTAGCAGGTTTAAAAGAGTTTTGTGAGGAAGCATCAGTAGAGTATAAAAATCTATTAGGTTAGTCAAAAACAAGGTGGCTTGCATTAATGCCGGCAATTAAAAGAATCCTTTGTTTGAGAATAATCTTGCAGAAGTTTTTCTTTATTTTATTCACTCTCAGGCGACAACTTTTCATAATACCATTTTAAAAATTGAAGGAAATAACATTTCGGTTACAGAAGTTAATGCAGCATTATCAGAATTAAAACAACAACTAGAGTCTAGGCTAGAAATTAATTTTTTTGCCAATCACAGTCAGCAGTTTATTAACACGCTTAGAAAATAGTAATCCAGGTATTAAACAAAAATTTTTATTAGAAGTACGAAACTTCTACGCAAATAGTCTTGGTTATCTCAAAGAATGGACAAAGCAAACGGACAGTTTTCAAAATCTTCAGTGGATTTTACTCAATCTAAACTTTGAATGGGAAGATGTTCAAAATAGTGTACTATTTTTACAAAAAAATTCCATGTTCATGTTGATGACAATAAGTTATTCGATGAGGTGAGAATTATTAAGAATTATGTTACACCTGAAAAGATTTCAACATGGACTCAAAACAATGTAGAGGTAGGACAAAGGTGGCTTGAAATATTTAACCATTTAAAAAATAATTTTATTCCACACGAGAATTTAAAAGTAATAGTGAAATCATGCCTTTGTCTTCCTGGAACTAATGCTAGTGTAGAAAGAGTTTTCACATTAATAAATGATATTTGGACTGTGAAAAAGTGACGTCGGTAGAAACACTTTCGGCATTGACTTTTGTTAACTATAATATGAATATGTCTTGTGAAACCTTTATAGGCTTAGGTACCTAGTTTGTAAGCCAAAATATATACCGGGTGTCCCAATAGTGCGGTGTCGGGCGATATATCAATACCAGTTTGAGATACAAAAAAAAAAAATTGAAATAGAAGATGTTTAATTTTTAAAGGGGCATAACCTAAAAATGTTTTTTTTATACAGAGTGTCTCAGAAAAGCAGTACTGAATCGAAGTTTATTTTTTCAAATGCAACATCCTATATTTTATTACATTTTTAGAATCTACTATAAAATCAACATACTTTTCATATACCATTGTCTATACCTAATCCTAATAGTTTTTGAAATATTTCATATTTTCTCTAATACATGTCATATGCAGATACTATTTTTCTAAGTCATATCTTACTTATGTTTGACTCCAGAAACAAAATTTTTGGTATGCGAGTAGTCTATACTTGCAATAATTTTTACAAATTGCTAAAACTATTTTATTTAATACAGAGTGTTCAAAAAAGGGAAAGCGACATAACAAATTTCAGATTAAACAATCTCCATTTCCTTAAATGGAATACCTAGTGTTTTTTCATGTTATTTTACTCCTAAAGGAAAGCTTATAAATATGGTTTACGCATTGGGATCGAGCGATCAGAATTATTTCCTTGCAAGTCGCATTTACGCGCAAAGGTTTCCAAATTCTGAGCGGCATCCTAATACTTATGCATTTTCCAGGTTAAAAGAACGTTTTGAGAGAACTGGAAGCGTGCACTATGAAAAGAAATTGCAAAGACAAAAACGGGGGTGGCCACTGAAGAAAATGAACATCTAGTATTGGAAGCTGTAGTGGGAAATCCGCATACGTCAACACGTACGTTAGAAAGCGAAATTGGAATACCGAAAACATCAGCGAACAGAATTATTCGGAAACACAAATTTCACCCATACCATGTACAACCGGTACAAGAACTAAGCCAACAAGATTTTGTAAGCAGACGCAACTTCTGTAATTGGGCATTAGACAAGAATTATCAGGAGCCAAATTTCTTCAATTATGTTGTATTCACAGACGAAGCCACATTTCATAATAATGGGTTTGTTAATCGCCACAATTTTCACTACTATAATAATGAAAATCCTAGAATGATAATTCCACTGGATAATCAGCATAGGTGGTCTCTTAATGTATGGGGTGGAGTTCTTGGACGTTTTGTTATAGGACCATACTTTTTCGATAACACGGTGGATGGAGAATCATTTTTGAAATTCTTACGAAATCAATTTGAGGATATGGTTGACAGCTTACCATTCGAAATTATCAGACAAATGTGGTTACAATTAGATGGAGCTCCTCCACATTTTAGAAGACGTGTGAGGCATTATCTGAACACACATTTTGAGAATAAATGGATCGGTAGAGGAGGACCAGTGATATGGCCCGCAAGATCTCCCGATCTGACGAAACCAGACTTTTTTTTATGGGGTTATGTCAAAACGCAGGTGTACAAAACTGCCCCAACAACAGTGGAATATATGAAATTTAGAATACAACGAGCTTTTGAATCGATTGATGAAAATATGCTTCGAAGGGTGCATCAAAATTTTATTCACAGAATTACTGTCTGCCAAGAACAAAATGGTGGACATATTGAACACCTTGTCTAGGGAGTATCATTGGGGTATAGTTTTGTATTGTATTGTTTTGTATTGGGGAGTAATTTCTATCTTGGAAGTAGGCTGCAGTCTTTATACAGTTCGCTATCTCCAGTTTATATGGCAATTGCGCTGTAATATTTTTGTTTAATTTTCTTATTATTTCTTGCTTTAAATAAAAATTTGTTCTTTTTTGTCCTTTTCGTTTTATTAGTTTTACAGCAGTATACATATACCTTAATATTATAGGTATTTCACTGAATAAGATAAAATATTATGCGCAAACAATTCAAATTAGAATAGTGTCTTCGTACTGGTAAGTTCTTTTAGAGCAACATTCATCCTTAAAACATAGAAAAACACACATTTTAATCGGAGCATATACTGTAGTAAGCTATTTCACAGTTTAGAGTTATGATGAGTGTTATTTGTTTTCCATGGCCATCTTAGATTTAACATATTGCTGTCTTGAAATGCAGTCTTTTATAAAGCGAATTTAAAAACGAAAATATCTCGAAATCTATTGCAGATAGGTATATGACATGCTTAAGGAAAAATATAGCGCTTTCCTTTAGGAGTAAAATAGCATGAAAAAACACTAGGTATTCCATTTAAGGAAATGGAGATTTTTTAATCTGAAATTTGTTATGTTGCTTTCCCTTTTTTGAACACTCTGTATTAAATAAAATAGTTTTAGCAATTTATAAAAATTATTGCAAGTATAGACTACTCGCATACCAAAAATTTTGTTTCTGGGGTCAAACATAAGTAAGATATGACTTAGAAAAATAGTATCTGCATATGACATCTATTAGAGAAAATATGAAATATTTCAAAAACTATTACGATTAGGTATAGACAATGGTATATGAAAAGTATGTTGATTTTATAGTAGATTCTAAAAATGTAATAAAATATAGGGTGTTCCATTTGAAAAAATAAACTTCGATTCAATACTGCTTTTCTGAGGCACTCTGTATAAACAAAAGCATTTTTAGGTTATGCCCCTTTAAAAATTAAACATCTTCTATTTCAATTTTTTTTTGTATCTCAAACTGGTATTGAGATATCGCCCGACACCACACTATTGGGACACCCTGTATATATAGGTATATCAAACAAGTTTTTTTTTTAGTTACTATTGATAATACCTAAAGTACTAATACCATAAGCATAAATGCGCGCTTGTACCAGTATATGATATTACACAAACATTTCTGTCCTCCTGAACCATTTTGAAATTCTGGTCACCTTATATTATATAATGATGACATTCGAGATTTTAATATTAATTTGTTGTACAGTAGAGTAGACATCCGAGTTTTTAATATGTTATGATAGATGGCGTTAGGTGTGTTCGAGAGTTACGAGGCTTTGAAGATTATAGAACAATGTAATTCTAATGAAGCGTAATGCAAAAACTTAATTTCGTAAAATTTTGACTTAGGAGGTTTTAAAATTAGGCCGACGATATATAATTTGAATTTGTAATATTTTTTACATCACACATTTTATGGTTCTTAAAGAAGTTTATGTTAAATGGCACTATTAGTAAAGATCATTTAAATTTTAAGAAAATTTTGGTTCATACAAAGAAATCTCCTTTTCTGCCTGTTTTTATGACCTCCAATTGTAATTAATATTAACGGTTCATTATGTTAAGAAACCAAACGCGAGAGGACAGATTACGAAAATAACACGAATTATTAATTCCATTTAATAATTATTATTTACGAGAGAGGTTTCTACAGTGGCTATAAATTAAAACGTTGGAAACCCGTGGCTTTGCATAGGACCACATTAAGAAATACCTATACAATATACGATGAATAGATCTGCTTGTTAATTATGTAGATGTATGTATCTTTAAAAAGTCTCTCTCAAAAAAAGAAATTATTTTAAAAAAATATGCTCCGACACTTGTTTTCATTCCTTTCAAAGTAAAATTTTGTCGAAAGTTTTTAATTATTAGGTAACACACCAGAGAATGAAAGTGATCAATTGATACTGTAGTCATGATGATTTATCTACAGCATTAATGGTTATTAGTGATAATTATGTTAAAGTTCACGGAAAATTTCCAGTAAAATTTATAAAACAATGTTTATTTTCGTATATACCTACCAGTACCTAACTCAAAACACTCGAGAGTTGTGTGTGTATTTCTTTCCTCATACATCTCGTTTACCTCATTCACCATATGGTTCTACAACATTCCACACGGTTTAGACGGCGAAAAAACAGCGGTAGCACCACAACTCGATAAGCTAGAAACACATTGGGAGACACTGCGTGAAGTACCCATCAGCGCGAATCACAATATCGTCGTCCGAAGATTTAAGAAGATGAAGAGAAAAAAAATGATGTAAACACCTCGATAAATTAAACGTGCACCGTTACACGAGAAATCTACCTGATTTTTGCCTACTTCACAAGCTGATATCACCTAAAAAGGAATTATCATAATTATGCGCATTCGTAATTTGAATCAATTCACCGTTTTACCCGAAAAATAACAACAAATTATCTCCGACGTAATGTATTCTACGCAGCAGCGTACAACAGCGATCAACAGGTGAGGAGTATAATTTGCCATTCGCTTATAAATTGTGATAAGTAAGATGTCAGGTTGTGTGTGCGTGTATCTGTGTGTGCTGAGGAGGTAATATATTGACGAAGTTGTATATGTTTTAGCGGAGATTTATTGAGGGTTATTAGCATTTAAAGTGACGAGACCTATTTGGTGGTAATATTATATATACGGAGAGATAACGTTTTATAAACGATTACTACAAAGCAGTAAATTCATGTGAACTGTGTTCTTTTATTTAGCTAGTTCTCACGTCCGAGGGATGAATATGAATTCTCACAAAACAACAACAATACCAAAATGTTTTCCCAAAAAATTAATACCACCCTTTACAATTACAGTAACCTACACATACAAAAATTTCAACCGAATTCCTATAAAGTATAGAAAAAATGCAATCGCAGTACATATCAGCAGTGTGTTTTGCAGCTCTCTCAAGAGAATAGACGTTCACCCAAAAAAGAAAACAATGTGACAACTGCTGTGCATTGGCCTGCATTAGTTTTACACTAGTTAATACGGTTTCGTACTATTTAACACTATTTGCACTACACGCAATATACTCTTAACACGTTCGCTACCACGGGTTAAAATGGTATTTGTCACTACAGACTAATTTTTTTTGCCATATTTTTATTTGTAAATCAAGATTTATGTAGATTTTAGTCATTATAGGGTAAGAATGCACTTCCTGAGAAATTTCTGAGCATTTCTGATCTGGCTCATATATGAGACGTCGGTCTATTACACGACCTGGCTTGTGACCGAGCGAAGAATAGACCAAGTGTCTCATATATAAGACATCGCAAAAGAGAACACTATGCAAAGTACAAAATATATTTTCATCAAAAAACCAAGAGAACAATGCTAAATATCAAAAAACAACAACAACAGTCAAATTCTTTGGTGAAAAACAAATCACACAAATACTCAAAGAAAGTACAAAACAAGGTACCAACTAAATTTCAAATTCTTTGGTGAAAAGTAAAGCACGTAAAAAATCAAAAATCAAAGAAAAACACTGGAAAGGATACTTCTTAGTTTTTAGAGCCTTCATGGTACTCCTGGAAACAATTGTCGACGCAAAGGCCAATCATATGCCCGTCTTTATCCTTGCAAATCTCACAAACGAAGAAAGTCTGTGTTCTCTTTTTTTGGTTGCAGAGCATACTCTGCATCTTTTCCGTTTATCCTGTTTTTTTGGATAATGCTGCTTTCCTGGAATAATTTTGACATTTTCCTGGGCTTGTTGTAAGAACTCAATTACAATAAGTTCTCTAAACTGAATGAACGACAGCTTCTTTCGATTTAATTGGTTGTACAGGTGTGTTGCGTTCCATAGGCATACATATGTCCACAAAATGGAAAAACACCTTCAGGTACCACCTGACAGTTTTCCTGGGAGTGGTGTAATAGGATAACACCTGGTCACTTCTGTCAACTCCAGACATATTCTTGTTATAGTCTATCACCACGGTTGGCTTCATCTTCTTTTTTCCTCGCTTATTGACAGCTTCTTCAACGTCCAGTTTATGTAAGGTCGATATAAGAAGAACTTCCCGTTTATCCTTCCACTTTAAAACCATGACATTCCCCTTCCTCTGAAACGTCATTTCTCCTTTGCGCAGTTTACACGAAATAACTTTCTTAGGGTTCCCTTTTCGATTATTTCTCAGAGTTCCTACCACATGAGTCTTACGCTCATGTAGAAACTCTGCCAGCTTCACACTATTGTAGTAATTGTCCATGTACAACGTGTGACCCTTATCAAGGTATGGCTCGCATAGTTTGGTAACCACTGAGTGGGCATGACCTGCATCCCCGTCAACTGTTCCTTTTCCGGTGTATACTAAACAGTCAAGTATATATCCATCAGGAGTGCAAAGTTCATACAGCTTTATTCCATATTTTGCACTCTTGTTTGGAATATACTGACGGAATATTAATCGCCCACGCCAAAGTAATAGGGCTTCATCAAGGCTAATATCTTTGCCGGGATAATACACTTTCTGTATGTTTCCTCTAACGTGCTCCACAACCTGTTCGATTTTGTGCAAACGGGATGTTTTTTCATCTTCTCTCTTGTAAAAACACAAACACCTCAAAATCTGTTCAAACCTGTTTCTTGACATTGTTCTTCCGAATACTGGATGGGCATAGAGTGGCTGAGTATTCCAGTAGCACTTGATGCTGGGCATTTTTATTTGTCCCATTAGAATGCAAAGTCCAATAAAACGGCGGAACTCTTCAGAAGAAAGTGGCTTCCACCTGTTCATTGTAGAATGTTTTGGCAACACGTTTCCCACAATCTCCATTGCCCGAAGATTAGCCCAGTCGCATATTTTCCCGATGAGAGTGTCATCGAACAGAAGCCCAAATATCTTAAATGCGGGAGTATCGGCCGGAATATTCACTTTTATACCTTCAATTCCCGTAAAGTCATAGATTTTTGGTTCCTCGTTGACCTCTGTCCAGCATGAAACATCTTCGGTCGTGGCTAGCCTTTCGTTGACTGGTGGATTGTATAAATCGTTTTCATTGCTAATGCTAACATCCAAATATTCGTGCTCTTCATCACGCACTACACCATTTTCATCGCTGGAGTCCGATTCGGATGATGGATGATAACTACTGCCAAAGTCTTGAAACGGTTCTTCAGGCGTTTCCTCACCACTTGATTCGTTCATAATTGCATCGGCCTCAGCTTGTAGCTCATCTTCTTTCAGATAACGTGACATCGTGCAGAATACCTACAATTTAATTTTTATGAGATCTTGAATATTACTTTGCTTACATTCAGATAATACCAATAAAATATGAAGGATTAATCGCAGCAAACAACGGTGCTCAGTGCAGGCGACTCAGATCAACAGACACGATATTCTTTCAAAGAACGTAATCATAAGTACCTAAAAAACAGGTGTTCTAATAACATAACCTATATGTTTGAAAAATCGTTATTTGATCTGTATTTATGCCTATTCAGCGTGAAATTTTGTTCGTGAAGATGCGTGGCATGACCTACAGTCAAATAATAATTGCTTTATGAAATAAAACCACTAACATAATGAAAAATCATGGAGCCAAACCAACGCACGTGTTGTCACATAAACATAACCACCAAAACTACATTTTTAATTTTTATCCGAGACCAAGCGACTCAGATATTTGTCGGACCTATCCGCAGACGGTGTCAAAATTTCAAGCCGCTATCTGCAGACCAAACAATTTATACATCCATTAAGTATGATGAAGCACCTGGCCCACATGTGAGACGTTGGTCTCTGACAGGAATCGCTGAGGCTCATATATGAACCGGCTGGTAGCGAACGTGTTAAATATCGGAATAAATTTAAATTCTGTTCTGTTCTTCTGTCTTTTACACTCTTTTTACACTGCCTAGCACTGCTTTTCACGGTTTAGAATGGATTATAACGGTTTTGCATGTTTTAAATGATCTTGCACTATTCTGCACTGTCTTACATTATTTTGCACTGCTATATGGAAATAAATATTCTATTCTGTTCGTCCGTTTTGCAAGGGTTTGCACTGTTCTACATTGCTTAACACTGTCTTAATCTGTTAAGCAAAATAAAGTTAAATTTTGCTCTGCTTTCCATGCTTTTATACTGATTTGTACTCCCTAATACAAGTTTGTTCCGTTTTGCGTTTTTTTTTTTACACGGGTCGATCCAAATCAACAACAGCCAAATCATCAATTCGCATTTCATAAAATGCCAACTTCTCAATACACTAAAATATGACAGATCCAACTCATAAGCTGATATTTACTCAACAAATTAAAAATAATTTCATGAAAGAGTAATTATCGGCGCTTATGTGTAATTTTAACAACTCTTTTTTGTTCAAAATAAAGAATTTCTTTTATTTAAAATTCATGATTTTCTGTCAATTCTACATACCTACACTTTATGTAGTAAGTCATCCCTTAGATTTATGAAAGAATAAAAAAAAATTACAAAAACAAGCTATATTTCCTTTATGTAAACTTTAAAACATAAATTCATCTTAACAATCTTATTAAATAAGTTTCAAAACTTCTATTTTGCATAATGAACATAATGACTACATGCTCGTAGGAAATCACCAATGTTTCTATTCTCAAAATCTTAAATAATAGCTAGCAGTCTTTCATTTGCCTGCCAATATTCTACTCTAGCAAAGAGGCTCAACCCTTGCTCGTTCTTTTAATAACCCTTGAATTAGTTTATAGGGATTAGGATGGTGACTCAGCGAAGACTTCAGCTGAATTGGTGGTGCGTGGTAATCGAGGAATCCATGTCATTATAAAATACTCTATAAAATTATGATATATTTCTTCTTCACCAAAATTTTCAGTCAACTCATTAGCTAATGCCTCAAATGTAGTTACAACTTCTCGGGAAGGCAGAAAAGCCAATGAAGAAAACAACTTAATAATTGTTCTAAAATATTCATCATTTCTATATCTTTGCATTAAACCTCATTCTTTTATTTTGCGCCAGACGGATTGACTAAAATGAAAGAAACATCAATGTATTCTGACATTTGAAAGTAGCTGTTTAAAAGCATTGTGTTCAGCTTTTTCAAAATCAATAACAAGGCATGTTGGTCTTGCTGCAATAATATAATCTATTTTATATATTTATAATACGAATTACACTTGTGTGTGAATAAATCCAACAAAACAATTAATTAAAATATTTAATATTGCTTAAGTATAAACTTAAGCTGAAACTTACCGTTATTAAATAGGATTGAGGTTATGTTATGTTGTTGAGTTTGATGTTGGTGAAATCAGAATTAGCAATATATCTATTGACGAGTTAGGGTCGAGCCCTTTTTACAGCGCTTTGCTTTGTTTTGCACTGTTTCGCACTGCTTAGTGCTATTGGCTTAATGCTATAATTTGCTCCGTTTCACACTTTTTAGCATGATTTCATAGCATTTAGCATAGTTTGCACAGTTTTACGCGTTTTTTACACTACAAATAGACATATTATACTTGATGTCTTTTCTTGGATATCGGAATAAATATAAATTCCGTAATATTGTTCTGTTTTGCATGCTTTTGCCATTCTTTTTATACTGCTTAGTAGTTGCGTTTAGAATGATTTATCACGATTTTTCAAGACCTTGCACTATTCTACACTATCTTAAATTGTTTTACACTATATCTTGTAGTCTCTCATCCTTTTTTTCACCACTTATAAATTTTTACCCAAAGTTTGCCTCTGTTTTGCACTGTTTAATATGATTTGCACTGTTTTAGACTGTTTCCCATTACACAACAATATATTATGCTTGACGTCTTTGCTTGAATGAAAACCATATAAAAATAAATCTACAATTTGTTCTGTTCCTCTGTTTTGCATCATTTTGCATGGTTACCACTCTTTTCTACGGTTTAGACAGAATTTTACACGATTTTAAATGCTTTTTGCAGGATCTGTTGCACTTTTTTTTAATGTGTGGTGGGTGCTTAGTTGCAGTGATTTCTTAAGCTGTATCGTTTGTTTGACCATCACCGCAAATCTTGCGGTGTAGTTTTTGTGTGACTATAGTTGTCTCGAAATGGCTTTGTGACAGCATTACACACAAGCATATTATAATTGAAGTCTTCCCTTGGATGACAACTAATATCTAAATAAATATGTTACGTTCGGTTCTTCTGTTTTTGCAAGGTCTAACACTTGTTTACACTATTTTGCGCTACACGCAGATATATTACACTTTCTACTCTTGGACGGAAATGATATTGAAAGAAATATAAATGTTGTTCTATTCTTCTGTTCGGTATAGTTTTGTATGCTTTCTAGAGTATCTTGCATTATTTTTCCACTGTTGTGCACTATTCTAGACTGGATTGTACTGCTATATTGCACTATTCTGCAAAAATTTGTACTGGTTTGCACTGTTTTACACTGCACTTCACTGGTCAGTAGTTTTCTTCATTCTTTTGCTCTGCTTGCGCACTACACAAAGAAATATTATCTAATTAAATAGACACAAATTTAGTTTTGCTCCTATATATTTCCCTTTCTCCTGTTCTGTCCTGTTCTGTCCTGTTCTTCTGCTTTGCACTGTTGTTCATTGTCTAGCATTGTTTTGATGCATTTTGCATAGTTGTATAAGGTTCTGCGTGCTCGTTGTAGAGTTTTACATTATTTTACAATAATTTGTACTAATTTGGATAACTTCACACTGAACTATACTTTTCTCCATTCTTCTGTAGTGCTTCATGTTCTTTACATTACAATTTGTACTGGTATACACTATTTTGCACTACACTGTTCTATACTGTTTTGCGTTCGTCTCTTTATTGTTTCTTTTGCACTGTTTCGCACTATTTTGCGCTTGTTCCTACTATTTACTATTGTTTTGAATGCTTTTTTTCACTGTATTGTACTATCCTACACTACTTTACAATGGTCTGCACTGTTTTTAATTATACTGTACCGTTTCGTTTTCCATTATCTTGTATTATTTTGCAGCGATTTAAACTTTTTGTGTACTGTTTTCCACTGTCTACACTGTTCTGCACTGATCTACACTCCTCTTTCGCATAGTTTTGCAATCTATACCACTATTTTTCACAATTTTGCACTTGTCTTTCTCATTATTTAGTTATGTTTTGCTTTATTCTACATGGTTTTGTAAGTTTCTGTATAAATTTATACTAGTTTGCACTGTTTCAGACTACAATGTTTTGTACTGTTCCTCATTCTTTTGTACTGTTTTGCAGAGCTTCGCTTAGGTTGGTGTCCTTTTTCACTATTTTACACTGTTTTGTATTTTGTCCCACTATTTCGCACTGTTTTGCACTTATGTTCTCCACCGTTCTGCATGATTTTGCACTGTTTACACAATTCCACGCTGGTTTGCACTGTTCTTCATTGCGCTACACTGTTTTGTTTCCCATTGTCTTGTACTGTTTTGCACTCTTTTAATTGCTTTTTTAATGTGTGGTGGGTGCTTAGTTGCAGTGACTTCATAAGCTGTATTGCTTGCTTGACTATCACTGCAACTCTCACGGTGAAATTTTTGTGTGTGTATAATTCTGTTCAAATGGCCTTGTGACAACAGTATACCGCCTTTTATAATGCTGCGCTGTTAATTATTTTGCTCTCAACAGCGATGAGATTCCAATTCTCCGAGAGAAATGTCACCGCCTCTTCGGAGAATTGAAACCCAACTGCTATCGTCCCACCACAACTAACCACTGCGGCAATCGACCAGGTTCTACCCTGATTTTTACTGATCTGCACTTTTATTTAATCCTTCGCAGTTGCAATTCTATTCCTTTCCGTTCCGTTAATTATTTTCTGCCGAAAGAGCACTTCGTGATTTAGTGTGAAATAGTATACGATACGAAATATATTTTCTCGTTCATCTGTTGCCAAAATAAGCAGATAAATTCTTTATTACACCAGTGGAATAATTTTATTCCTATTTAGTCTTAAATTATGCATTATATCATTAGAAGAGCAGACGTCAAAGGTGAACTCTTTACATAACATTGACTTCTGCGAAGAATCCCGATTCATATTGACGTTAAAAATTTGTAGAAATATTTTCTTCCATCTAAAGCAAATAAAAATAAATTAAATCATGTCTAGAACTTTATTGCGCTAGTAGTGATAACTTTAATAGCTTTTATAGTATTATAAAACTATTATAAAACGTACACCGATATAATATTATATCATACGCAAACGTATCCGATCATTAAGTCTAAATAAAAAAGATAATATCACGCCAACAACATGTCCACTTCAAACTGTAAATCGAATTTAGTTAAAGTTATATCGTCCAAAGGACACACACACACACACACACAAGGAGAGGACACGATGTTAACCCAAACTAATTTATTATGTTAATCGAGTTCGTCGTGCGTCTTCGTTTAACAGTACAACATTATCGTATTAATAAGATTATTTCCACTAAATTGATTTGTTAGATTCTTGATTTATCGGTTTGATTGATATCGCTCCAATCGTTGATATCGATCAGATCGAAATGTTGTACCTACATATCTTGTGGGATTGTGCGTTATAGATTATGTTACATGCATATGCAGATGTTGAGTATTAATTTAAATTTGATGAAGGTGTATCTTTCGGATCTTTATAGGTGAGTCTCGTTTTGAGACGTTTCGCGTTTAATTAATTGGAATTCGATGACAGATTAATTGGAATTGCTTTTCTGGAAAGTTGAACAATTAAAATGTAATAACACGATCTGAATTCTTGGCTCGACCTGCCAAGGTATGTATTAATGTAGAAGTTTGGGAAATACAATTGATAACAAGGTATGGAACTGGATATCTTTGACATAATCTTTCGAGGTCATCATTTTCTGCTTAACTTTAAAAGTTGTTCCGGGCTGTTCTAGTTATCTTAAACGTTGTTAAAAAATTTTGGTTCATATCATGTATATATATTGTACGAAATAATTGAGAAATACAACCACGACCCCTTCCTGCTTAAAATCCAACTTTCGATAGTTATTGGAACAATATAGAACAAACTTAGAACGAGTTGAAACAAATTAAAAAAAAAATTAATTTTGGTAACGTCAGCCCCCACCACCAGTTAGTCCAAAATTTTAGCTTTCTGCCATAACATAATCAATAAAATTGAAACATTAAAAGCCCTCAGTTCTTCAAATTTGAAATTTGGATAATTGTGCAAGGTTTGTTTTATATTTTTCAAAATTTTCATGAGAGAATTGATGAACAAATTTTGGCTCGATTGAGAAAACACTGAGGAACAACGTGGAGGAACTTTGGAAACGTCGAAAGTTTTGGCGTGAGGGAGGGGGATGGGGGAGGGAGGTGGTAGTGACCAAAAAAATTGACCAAATTAATTTAGATACCTCTTAGTCAATGCAATTTTCAAGTTGATGTGAGAAACGAAGTTTGAAGATTGAGGAAATTTTGTCTTTAAACTGTGTCCAACTAATTAATCTTTAGTATTAAAACGCTCCTGGTCTTCAACTATTTTTCTTTCAATGCCTGCAATTCTGTGGGTGGTACAATTTTTGTTTAATAAAAAAACTTAGCGTAGTCTGTTGGAGGATGATATGATTTTGAAAGTCAATACAATTACTTTGAAACAAGACAGCTTGAGTTCATTCAATTTGGGAAATATATCTTTCAAATGATTGACGAGTTTGAGCCTGTTTATCCAGAGCTTTTACAAAACTTTTCACATTTTCCTTTGCCTATAAGCCTATATATATATTGATTATATAATGGTTTTTGATGTTGCAGCTCTTATACCTTTCAAGCTGGTTTAATTGGTGTTAACAAATAGTAACCACTTCTGTGGCTTCCATTGTATATCTGGCTGCATTATAATACCATTGATATCTTTAAATACACAAATTGAATTCTGCATGTCGAAATATTGAGCCAAGATAGTACCTCTTAAAATAGGAAATTTTTGCTCTTGGAACTACAAGATTCCGTTGTTACAGTCTTCACTCCAAGAGTTCAATTTGCTATTTCGAAAATCTTAGATTGCGAAGCCAATAGTTTAGTTATTTTTTGAAGAAGGAGCAGAGGCGTCATAATACATGGCAGTGCTTTTGTTCTTAACCTTCTGATTCACTTGATATTGGGACTGATCCTGACATCCCCTTCATTATGGGAGAATAAATGCATTGAAACTACATTATATAGATACTTTATTTTATGTCTAGGTTTTTGCGTGTGTAACAGATGTAGCAGTTTTAAATATGGACTTAAATGATTAAATTCAGATTAATAAGTTCTTTAGTATTGCTTTTTTATGGCTCTGGCTATATCTGGACCATAGCTGATGGCGAACAGCTATGGTATCGGTGTAAAACCCATTGGGAATAATATCTTGATCCAATTACATTAAAATTGACATTTCCCTATCTTCAGAAAAGTGCCAATATTTCTTTGACGGCAAAAATATAACTTCGTGAAACTTTAAGCAACGCTAGAAAAATCTTCTATGAGAATCAGAAAGAAATCAATACACAGTTCGAAAATAGAGCCGTGGGAATTTAATTCATTATTTTTTATAATGTAGAATTTGGAAACATGTTTGCTCTTGCAGTACTTCGAACACCTACATATTTAAAGTGGCAAAAACTAAACATATCTCATTTCATAGTCACTTACATCAAAAAAAAAATATATCTGACTAAATAAGACTGAAGAAGCCATCAAGAAGATGAAAATAAAACTTTGACTTTTCCTAAAGACCTACAGGCTAATTTATGGGTTTATCTGGTGTATTAATCATTTTTTGTGTTTTTGTCTCGTTTGAATTCACTAAAATGATGTTACCCTACTTCCCTTGCTTCTGTTTCCAACAACACGTCCTTAGACCTTGAAGAGTTCCTTAATACTATCCAAAGGTACCACCCACGAGCTCTTCTCCTTCGCCTATATTAGTATGACCGTGGATGAACTACTGACTAAATGCTTGGTGTGCTCACCATTTGGACATGAGTTCCTCTTCCGGTTTCTTCAATGATTTCCTTGAGAACAAGGTGTAAAAATTGATTTTACTGGGCAATTTTATCATATACAGACCTAATGTAGATGATGACATAATGTAGATTCAAAATGTAAATTTTTTTACTGACTACAAACATGAGTTTCTGGAAAACTATCTTCGTGAAACGATAGAAATGAGAAAGTTTTGGTAAATGTGAACGAAATCCATTGCTTGCATCACGGGTTTATTAAATATGTCATCCACATCAGAGATATCCAGAATCTTCAGCCTTTGAAAGACTTCGAAAAATCGATTTGAAACAAGTGGGCATGTCGAATATAAAAAATAATCGCCAATTTGCAGTACTTACTATGGCAGCTGACTGTTCCACTGTAGTCAGTAACGGTCACTTATTATAATTAAATAATTATTATAATTTGGAAGAACATATAAAATTTTTGTAAAAAATCAAGTATGAAGAAATAAATAAGAAGATGACAGAGATTTTTTTCTAAAAAAATAAAGTTTGAAATTAAGAAAAAGAAAATAAACAGTTACGAACCAAAAGAAGGAAACGCATTGAAGGAGATAGAAGAGAAGGAGATCACAGAAGAGAAAAAGAAAAGAAGAAAGAAAGTAATACACAAGAGGAAAGAAGCAGAAAGAGGGGAAGAAAAGAAGAAAGAAACAAATACAGATAAGAGGAAATAAGCAAGAAGTGGGTCTTATATTTAATAAAAATAACAAGACAAGGTTGATGTATATGTATTTCGTTTTATCAATTTAAATACATAAATTTTATTAGATATTTAATTTACATTAATAAAACAAGAATAAATAATAAGACCCGCCCTGAGATATAAAAACATAATAGTACATATTTGTTTTATTTTATATATCAAGGGATATATGTAAAAATGTCATATTATTGTTACACCCTGTATACGAAGGACAAGCTACAATATTATTGAGAATAGAAAGATTGATACCAATTTTTAGAATTTTTATTTTAAATATATTCAAAGTAATTCCCATTTACCCTTTACATTTACTTAACCATTCTCTTCTTCCATAGTTTAAAAGCGTTCAACCAGCTGTCTTTAGGAATAGTTGCTATCGAAATACGAGGGAGCGTTTTTATATTCGCGGAATGGGGGATAAGGGGTGGAAATAAAAAAACCAAATTATTTTTCTTTTTCAATATATTCACCTGCAAGACGGATACATTTGTCCCATCTTTCAATTAATTTATTTATACCCTCATAAAAAAATGATTTCTCTTTATCTGCAAAATACGCCGAAACTGCCTCCTTGACTTCATCATCGGCAGTAAATTTTTTACCCCGCAGCTCTTTTTTCATTTTCGGAAACAGGTAATAATCACTCGGGGCCAGGTCTGGGCTGTAGGGTGGGTGATTCACAATTTCGAAGTCCACCTTATGCAGGGCAGCTAACGCAACGCGGCTCTTGTGGACGGGCGCGTTGTCGTGCAAAAGCAGCACATCTTCCGTCAATTTTCCCCGTCTTTTCTCTTTAATGGCTTCTTTTAGTAGCTCTAATATTGAAGCGTAATATTCTCCGGTTATAGAAACACCTTTATCTTTATAATCAATTAACAATATTCCTTCCGAGTCCCAAAATACCGTTGCCATGCGTTTTCCAGCTGATTGTGACACTTTAAATTTCTTGGGAGGTGCTGTACCCTTTTCATGCCACTGCATGGAGTCTTGTTTGGACTCAGGTTCATAACGATGAAACCAAGTTTCGTCTCCAGTAACAATTCGACTCAATACACCATCCTTGTCTTCATTACAGAGGTCCAAAAATGCACGCGACACTCTACGCACTGTTGTTTTTGCGGCGGCGTGAACATTCTCGGCACCCATCTTGCACTGACCTTAGACATGCCGAGATGATCGTGTAGGATTTTAAAAATTGTTGTATCGGATACTCCAACCATTTCTGCGAGTTGTTTCTTCTTTAGTCGAACATCTTCGAGTACAATTTTTTCAACTTTTTGGATAAGTGCTGGCGTGGTCACCTCAATGCTCCTGGCCGGCCTCGGGTCGTCTTCAAGGGATTCCCTTCCTTGTTTAAATAAACTATGCCACTTGTACACCATGGTTTTTCCTGGACAAGAGTCGCCGTAAACCAATGACATCTCATTCATTATGGTCGCGACTGATTTTCCTTGCCTGGTAAGGAACTTTATAACTGCACGATATTCGATTTTTTTCCATATTTCACTTTTCACTCCTGATTATGTTACTTGGTTGACGATAGCTCAAAGACTAACTGTCTAATAACACTGAAACTTCGTATTTATAGTAATTATGAGTCGCTGCACAGGCCACGCCCCCAATGCGCCTAATCATCCCCCTACAACCCGCTCATTCAGCGAATATAAAAACGCTCCCTCGTAACACTTAACGGCGATGTCAATCTCTTCTTCTGACTGGAACCTTTTCCCTCTCAAACGTTTTTTGAGCGCAAAGAATAGCCAGAAGTCACACATCGCTAAATCCGGTGAGTAATGAGGGGGAGGTTTTGGGGTGGGCGATTTCCCTTTGGAGAACATGATATTCAAAGTTTTGATGTTGTAAAAACCTAATTTGATTGGTAAATCCTTGAAGAGGTTCCTTGAGTTAAACCATCGATAAAGGGAAATTTGATGATGGCGTTTTCATTGGGGATGTTATTGAGAGGAGGACTGTTCAAGGAGGTCAAAAAATGTTCTCAACATCACTTTACCTTTAAACTATGTTGTTGTCTCCTTGGACGAAATACCTCTATTTACCAACATTCCTTTGGAGGTTGTCAAGGATTGGCAGTTAATTTCTGAGCATACGAAAATAGATAAAAGTTTCATTGAAATTACAAAATTTTTATTTGACTTTTCCAACTTTACATTTAACGGTCAATTTTTCAAACAAAAGTTTGGCACTCGTATGGGCAGTCCACTATCACCTATCATTGCCTGTATTGTTATGGATGAACTCCTTTCTCAGAGCATCCCAAAACTGCCATTTGAATTACAATTCATCTACAAATATGTTGATGATATTATTACATCTGTTCCATTAGACCGTACCACTACAATTATTGAACTGAAAACGAATAATAAAGTTTCGTTTTTGGATACTGTCCTAATTAGGAATACTGATCAATCTCTTATGTTGGACTGGTGTACTAAACCTACCTTTTCTGGTAGATACATGAACTTTAATTCTAATCACTCGATTAATATGAAGTTAAACAATGTCACAGCAGTTAAAAATAGAGTTACCAAAATTTCACAACCCTCCTTCAGGGAAAAGAACTTGTCCCGATTAAACAGCATTTTCATGAAAACTTCTGAATTCGTTATTATATAATACACCACTTATTGCCTCCAACAATAACACCGATGAACACTACTGAAGATTTCTTGACAACCTTGAACAGTACCCCTCTCAATAACACTTCCAAGGAAAATGCCCCTTTACCGATGGTTTAACTCAAAAAATATCCTCCCTCTTCAAGGATTTACCAATCAAATTAGGTTTTTACAACATCAAAACTTTGAATATCATGTTCTCCAAGGGGAAATCTCCAACCCAAAGACTGTGGACTCGTAATATGCAGATAAAACATCGGTATCACCAACACCACAACTTTTGATTGATTAATCGATCGATTAATCAATCAAAAGTTTTGGTGTTGGTGATACCAATGCTCTGTAGCTTTCCTCAGTAAGTACCTAAAGCTCTTGACAAGGTCAAGGATGTTGTATATATGGTAGAGATATGGCTAAAGCCCTTGACCGTATTGATCATGGTATGATTGTTGATAGAGCTGTTACAATCATACTTATCCTGTGGCGAATTTTTTGTTTTCCATAAATGGTTTCTCCTCAGGCAAATGTGCAATTACTCCTGAAGGATCCAACCTCAAACCACTTTTACTTCTACTCCTTATTAACGATGTGTTAGTTTGTATTAACAGCCAAATTTTGATGTTCGCTGATGATGTGAAGATATTTTGCACGATTGATTCAGAGGAGGATTGCATATTTCTTCAGGAAAATTTATCAAGGATTTATGACTGGTGTGAGAGAAATAGATTGTCTTCAGATGTTTCTAAGTGCGATAGGATGAGCTATATATTTTATTGTTTAGACTCCAGTGACCTTGATAGCAGATATCTACCCTCGTCATCGTTTATGGCTTCTAAATTTTGGAGGAATTAATCGAGGTGTGATTTTATGTTATTTTAGTTAATTACCATCCATATAATATTGCTTTGATTGAGGATTAAGCAGCTAATCGTATATTTGTGAGTTTGATATCAAAGGTTGGCTCTTTTATTAATTTTTTTATTTGTGGTCCAACAGCTTCGCTTCACTAAATATGGGTAATTTTTCTTTCAAACGATTGAAAGCCTGACCACTTTTACCCAGAAGTTTTACATAATACCCAACTAAATAAAAATACTTCTTGTTCAAAATAAGAATTTTTTTCTTTGAACCTAGAAGGCTACATTGTTATAGTTTCGACTCCAAAAGTTCAATTTATTGTTTCAAAATTTTTAGATCGCAAAGAAAATCGTTCATTCCCTTTTGATTGAAGAGCTGATTGACATGATTCACATGACGCTGGATCTGATCCCGACAAGAACAGGCTACTGTTCAGTTAGGTTAGGTTAGGAGTGGGGTGGCATGCGGGCCTATTTCACCGCGACCTTTACAGATCTATTGTGATCCCCTTTACCTTAGAGAACGCTCTCTAGTTTCGCCTTCTTAATCAGACTTATCATTTTTGAGAGCGGCTCTTTTGTGTAGCCGTTAGCTGTGGGGTTCTCCACCCCCATTACTAGAAACCTTGTCCTCGCTAGGCCGTCACAGTGGCACAAAACTTGAACTGGGGTTTCTTCTTCCTCTTGACAGAATCTGCAGAGAGGATTTTCTGCCAGGCCTACCGGTCATCAGACTTACTATCATCTTGACAGTCTTCCTGTCTTTACTCAGTAGGTCTTCAGTAAACTTAGGCCTCTGTTCCCTGAGGAACTCCTTAGCCTGTCTTTGTCCAGGTGATCTTTCCCACTATTCCTTGGACTTGTTTTGTGACCACTCGTAGATGGACCTCTTAATTTGAGATTTGGTAATGCCGAAGGAAGGGGCCGCTCCTATGAAAGGCCTTGACGAACCTCGTCTGGCCAGCAAAAGCAAAAATGTACTCAAGATTCATTTGGATACCTTGTTTTATGTTCAGGTTTGCTAGAATGCCCTACAATATCTATGCAGCAGCAGTAACAGTCTGAAATATCATTCTTAATTTTACACCACACTATACCAACAACGATTGATTGGACAACATTGGTTGGGCGTTTTCCTTTTGCTTATTTGTTCATGACAAGTAATCTTAAACCATCTCTTCTGCTTTCCTACTGACGTGATTGGAATGTAGTTTACAAAATCCTCTTAAAAATTTGAGTAAAATTTGAGTGTCAAGATTGTGATAAATGCACAAAAATAATTCGATTCCTTCCAAATTTTTTTGTGCATATTATACCAGCGATATCTTTAATTTATTTCAAATTGATTCGAGAAGAAGGCTCTCGCATTTCAGTTTGGATTATCATACAAATTATCTCTATTTATATGTAGGTAATATCTTTACAGTTATCGAGTGATGCATAAATCACATATTATTCACAGAAATTCCTAAATGAACGAAGTAAGCAATAAAGACGACCATTCCTGTCTAATTTATTATAGAATGGACCTATTTCAATAAAAAATAAATTCAATTTAATGTTTTATCTATACACATCTATGCAGTAAACGAAATAAAAATTTAAAAAATGATCCTTTTACGTTTGAATTTAAAAAAATCGCCATACTAATCCGATAATATACATCTGTTCCTATAAAGTAACGTATAAAGCCATTTATTAGCATCGATTACATGCTAATACCGACCGTACATAATTAGCTTATCTTTTCTACGAGTATTACATGTTTCGTGTGATCAACACCTAATATCCTCGCATGCGCATGAATTCGCCGAAGGTATGTTGATTGCACCGCTTGAGTAGAAAATGCTGTTCGGGTATAGAAAATCGTAACGCCCCGTTACCGTTAAAAACAAATAGCCGGGATGTTTTAGTTGAGGCTATAGTGGAGTTTCGTAGCGAAATCGAATGATTTTTTATTACTGGGTTTAATGCAGAAACTGTATCGTGTAATGAGTGTATTACACGTCCGTTTTGCTCGGAGCGATTACAATTAATAACGGAAAGGAATTTTAGGGAAATGGGTGTAAATTCAATTAAAATCGTGGAATTACGTATTAAGTACGGATTGAGCGAGAAGGTCTGGAAGATTGCATTGAAGCGCGGACAAACAACTGTTCTACGAGGGCGACCTGAAATGTTTCTAGAATCGACAAGAGAAACATTGTCGTGGTGGAAAAGGACTTTTTTTCCCTGCAAACGAGGTCGTTTCTCCTTCAATACTGCATCGAAACGGGTCAATAAATCGCTGTAGTATGAACAAAAAGAATGAACAAAGCAGAAATGTCTATACCACACTAAGAAATAAGTCAAATGGAATCTATAAGAGAAAGAAAAATGAATGGTTGAACAAGAAGTTACAGGAAATAAATCGAGACAATTTTATAAGAAGCTAAAGTATCAAAATCTCAAATGGAATAAAAACGAGAGGGATGAAAACTAAAGACGGAAAAATTGAGGACGATCCCCGATCAATTGCAAATATATGGAAGGATTATTACCATAAAATACTAAATGAAAAAGAAGAAATACATACAAATAAAACGGAGGACACACTAACAGAAAAAGACGAAAACGAGGTTAAATGCCTCTCGGACACAGAAGTACAAGAAGAAATTAGAAGCCAATAAAGCCCCAGGTGAAGATGGAAATATTAAATTATGACTGACAAAAACAGGGCGAACATACCGCGCCTTCAAAATCTTTCCTCATCAGAGTAGGCTTTTTTTTTGTCAGTTTAGTTATCATAGGTTGGTGCAAATGCGATGCTTTTCAAAACTTCAAATTCTGACAGTTGTCAAACTTAAATTCAAATAATTGACGTTTATATTTTTTTAATTATTTTATTATAATGTTAGAATTAGAACATAAAATATTTATAATTCAATGTTACTATAGAACTGGACAAAAATTAGAAAATGAAGAATGGGTTTATTCCATTAATCGGTGCATAGAAGAATTCCGACAACAATTTCCTAATTTGCCAGTTACTTACGCACAACTGCTAAAACACTTTAGCAACAACTTAGCAGCAACTTTAATCGAAGACGTTCAACAGCGAATGGAACACTCACCCAAAAACTCTGTCGCAACACTATCGCATACGATGTTAAAAAAGGATTTAAAATTGTTTCCTTATAAAATTCAAGCAATTTCAGAATTTAAAGAGATAGATTTTGGTACGAGAACACAGTATTGTCAATGGTGTTTGAATAACGTAAATAATAACGATGTTCTTGAAAAATGTTATTTTTCTGATAAGGCGTGGTTCCATCTCTCTGGCTATTTACACAAGCAAAACAGGAAAATTTGGTCTGCAGATAACCCACATGAATTCACTGAAACTTCGTTGCATCCGAAAAAAATAGGTGTCTGGCTAGCAGTTTCAAGAAGACGAATAATTGGGCCTATATTTTTTAACCAAACCGTAACTGTTGAAAGATATCGAAATGAACTATTACAACCGTTTATCAACGAACTTCATGATGATGAACTTACGGTAAGATATTTCCAGCAAGACAATGCACCAGCGCACAAATCTCGAGAAACAATGGCTTTTTTACAGCAATTTTTCGATACAAGAATTTTAAATTTTCCTGCAAGATCTCCAGACTTGACAATATTAGATTATTCTATTTTTCCATATTTAAAGAATACGATTTTCAAGATCAGACATCAAACAATCGAAGAGCTTCGTAATGCTAATATTGTTAATTCTTGTACCTACTGACATCACCGAAGAAATCTTAATAAATGGCTTTGAAAGCATGAAGCGTAGAGTTCAACTTTGTCTACAAAACAACGGTCAACATTTCCAGCATCTGCTTTAGTACTATTTTCTCTCAACTTTGGCTTTTGCAATAAATATTTTTTCAAAAACTTAATTACTCTATGAAAATGATGCATTTCTGACAGATTTACATGCACTCTGACCAACCATTAAAAAATAGCATGGCCGACTCTAATGAGGAAAGATTTTGAAGGCACGGTATATACCAACTGATCCAACAAATATGGAAACAAAATAGAATCTCAAGCGAATGAAATACAGGTATAATTGTACCAATATACAAGAAAGGAGAGACGGAGAAATGTGAGAACTACAGGCCGATAACGCTGTTAAATATAACGTACAAAACTTTAGTGAATATAATAAATAAAAAATTAAAATTATATGCCGAAAAAAACGAAATTGAGAAGGTTTTACAACGATCAACCACCTGGGAGTATCATTAGATCAAACATATAAACATAGAATAAAAGAAAGAATCCAAAAACGTTACCAAGCATTGGGTAGAAATAAAATGTTATTGAAAAGCAAAAACAGTAAAGCAAACAAAATAAAAATATATAAAACTTTAATAAGACCTGTCATTACGTACGCTCTGGAAACAGCAGTGTTGAACAAAAGGGAAGAGGAAGATTTGAAAATAATTGAACGAAAAATACTAAGAATAATATTAGATCCAAACACAACAAAAGAAGGAGCAAAGAGAAAGAAAAATAAGGAAATAGAGCAGGAATTGGAAAACGAAAATGTAGTAAGACATATAAAGGCAATAAGACAGAAATGGGCTGGACACATAATGAGGAGAGGACCAACGGAAATGATGAGAAGGCTCACACAATGGGTTCCACTTTGGTCTAGAAAGAAGGGCAGGCCAAGGAAGACATGGAGAGAAGAGATTGAGAAGAACGCGCGAGCATTGGGAATAGCGGATTGGAAGGGACAGAAAAAAAATGGAAAGAAATAACAGAATTGGCAAAAACAGATATATTGTGTGTAATTATGGTCTTCCAGGCGTAAACCCATGTTGAATTGTATTGTATAATGTTCGAACACTTTCGCAAAATTTGATAGAATTGAAATGGGCCTGTAATTCTCTAGGATTGACCAATCACCTTTTTTATAAACGGGTATCAATCTGGCTCGTTTCCAAAACTCAGGAAAGGTGGATGGATAGGTCAATAAGTATTGCTAATGATTTCGCAAAGACAAATCTACCATCTCTAATAAGGAAGCTTGGAAGTTTGTCTTCCCCAGCTCTGTGCTTGTTTGGAGCATTTGTCATTATCTTGATGAGCTCATCTTCTGTCACTGGTAGTAATGAAAACGATTGATGATTAGAAACTGCAGAAATATCTAAAGGAATGTTGCTTTGTGTTTGAGCATTCAAAAACAAATATGCCAACGCGTTTACAATCATTTAAGGATCCTCAGTGTCCTGCATAATTTTCCAGGTATTCTAGTTGAGCCCTGTGTGGAGCGAATAAAAGCAAAAGGTTCACGAGAATTATGATGAATAGCTTCGTCAACGTCACCTAGATAGGTTGAACATTTATTATAAATTTGTCTCGTTTTCAATATTTTCTTGTTGCTAACCTTTTCCAATATATTATAAGATCTAAACAGAAATGGGCTGGACACATAATGAGGAGAGGACCAACGGAAATGGTGAGAAGGATCACACAATGGGTTCCACTTTGGCCTAGAAGGAAGGGCAGGCCAAGGAAGACATGGAGAGAAGAGATTGAGAAGTACGCGCGAGCAGTGGGAATAGCAGAAAAAAAATTGAAAGAAATAACAGAATTGGCAAAAACAGATAACATAATGTAGTAGATATAAAGTGTAGAAATCGGAGATTAATCCACCCCAAATTGAACGAATTTGCATGTTAGTCATAATCCGAAGGATTGTAAGGCTCGATGATGATGATGATTATCATCGCCATGACCTTTCGTTTGCTCTTTCCGCAGCTGATTCGCCCGGAAAAGTCCACTGCTTCTCTGGTATGTAGTGGCGCACCTAAGTCTCATCCACGGTTACGAAACGCATGAACAAATCCCTTGGATTGCGTTGAATCCTAATCAAACACTCTGCCGAAACGGTCACCTAATTTCGAAACCTTCTTTATGCCTAAAATTTCGTGTAGGATATGGCCAACGCATTCCTCTGAGATGCATCTTGTCTCTTTTATCTCTTTCGGCTTCAATCGGCGATCTACTAACACGACGTCATGAATCTTGTCAACCATTTCATGGTTGGTAACGGTTTTTGGGCGTCCACTGCACGGTTCATCAGTTGTGCTTATTTCGAATTTCCGTGGCCGTTTTCCCAGCCATTCAGAAGTGTTTTATCCTGCAGTCTACCTAAAATCCATTCAAAATCCATTCAAATTCACCAAACCTTTCTTATTTGCTAGTCCCCACCGTGGATGCAAAAGTGTTGCTACTGCACTTTTTTATAAAAATACAAGAATCATTTTATAAGAGATCTCACGTAAAAGATTTGGAAAAAAACTGGATTTTATCGCGTTAACTGTACTTGAAAACGTAAAACAAACATTTCACACACAACATACATAAATATGTACATCTGTTTTGTAATTTATATCAATAGCTTGCGTACGCTTTTTTTTATAGAGAGAAGAAAAACTGGATTTATTTAAATAGTGAATTATCATACTTTCAATAAAAATACCTGCAGGAATGTCTTCATACCATACGCGGAAAAGAACTGTTCTAAATAGGTACGTAAAAAACCACTTGACCTCGGACCACTTGACGTTTTTTCTTTTTTTTTCATTTATTAGCGTTACCGAATTAATTATCGGTAATTATGAACGTGGCCAATTATCCTATGCCTATATGCAATTACGCAGCAATGCTAAGAAATGCTGTCGTTGGCTACTGTAATGTTGATGTCTCCTTTAGTGGGTATCATAGCGTAGCACTACAAATGTTTCTTCTTTTTTTTTGCGCTCCCCCACCTCTCTATCTAAATCTGTTAAGTTTATTTACTTATTCTGCAATAAAGACATAAAACAAAGGATACAACTTTTTCCCAAGCCAATTTGTACTAACAAAATACATACAAGCCAGATGTGATTTAGTTTCCATCTTATGTACAAGATACATTTATATATTTAATCTGTTTCTTCAGAGAGAAAGCACTTCTTTATTATATGCTAATATGTACGATCAGGGTTCATTTACACTTTCAATTCTAGGATCTAGTTATTATTTTCTCTGCAATTGTTTTAGCGAGATTAATTACCTGGAAACAAAGCTTTCTTCACGAACAATACTACAATTTTTATGATCAGCAAATATTATCACCTACAATTAGTAAGTGATTAACCTTACTATACCCAAAAATTGCAATTTTCAAGGAAATGTACAGTCCGTTCCTAAAATAGTGTCTCTCGTGAGCCAAAAATATAGAAACTATTGCACCGATTTAAGACTGTTGTTAACAATTCTTGGCACTTAATATCATTATGATACACCCTCCAAAACCAATCCTTAAACCAGCTCTGACAAGTTGCATTAGGGCTCAGACATCCCTCATTACTGGAAAACCAGTTCCCTTTCAGTTGCGGTTTCGGGGGTTGCAAGTTTTGACGCGGTGACTTGATCAAAGATTATGCCAAGGTCTTTGAATGTATTAGCTTTACTCAACACATGTTCATCAATGGTATATGAAGAGGGAACAGTTTTATTTGTGCGAGTGTAAGTGACAATCTGACATTGAACAAGTTTGACGTCATCAGCATAAGCTAACGCACGGCATTTAAGATTAATAAGTAAATCATTCAAGTATAAAATAAATAGAAGTGGGCGTAAGTTAGAGCCCTGAGGCACTCCTGATGTTGATACAAATTCCCTTGAATGGTAGCCATTGTAGAAAACCTGATTAATCCTGTTATATAGGTAACTTTCTAACTAACTAAGACTGACGAATCACCTTTTTTATAAACAGGTATCAATCTGGCTCGTTTCCAAAACTCAGGAAAGGTGTTGCATTGAATGGATAGATCAATAAGTATTGCTAATGGCTTCGCAAAGACAAATCTACCATCTCTAATAAGGAAGCTTGGAAGTTTGTCTTCCCCAGCTGTGTGCTTGTTTGGAGCATTTGTCATTATCTTGATGAGCTCATCTTCTGTCGCTGGTAGTAATGAAAACGATTGATGATTAGAAACTGCAGAAATATCTAAAGGAATGTTGCTTTGTGTTTGAGCATTCAAATACAAATCTACCAACGCGTTTACAATCATTTAAGGATCCTCAGTGTCCTGCATAATTTTCCAGGTATTCTAGTTGAGCCCTGTGTGGAGCGAATAAAAACAAAAGGTTCACGAGAATTATGATGAATAGCTTCTTCAACGTCACCTAGATAGGTTGAACATTTATTATAAATTTGTCTCGTTTTCAATATTTTCTTGTTGCTAACCTTTTCCAATATATTATAAGATATAAACAGAAATGGGCTGGACACATAATGAGGAGAGGACCAACGGAAATGGTGAGAAGGATCACACAATGGGTTCCATTTTGGTCTAGAAAGAAGGGCAGGCCAAGGAAGACATGGAGAGAAGAGATTGAGAAGAACGCGCGAGCATTGGGAATAGCGGATTGGAAGGAACAGAAAAAAAAATGGAAAGAAATAACAGAATTGGCAAAAACAGATATATTGTGTGTAATTATGGTCTTCCAGGCGTAAACCCATGTTGAATTGTATTGTATAATGTTCGAACACTTTCGCAAAATTTGATAGAATTGAAATGGGCCTGTAATTCTCTAGGATTGACCAATCACCTTTTTTATAAACGGGTATCAATCTGGCTCGTTTCCAAAACTCAGGAAAGGTGTTGCATTGAATGGATAGATCAATAAGTATTGCTAATGGCTTCGCAAAGACAAATCTACCATCTCTAATAAGGAAGCTTGGAAGTTTGTCTTCCCCAGCTGTGTGCTTGTTTGGAGCATTTGTCATTATCTTGATGAGCTCATCTTCTGTCGCTGGTAGTAATGAAAACGATTGATGATTAGAAACTGCAGAAATATCTAAAGGAATGTTGCTTTGTGTTTAAGCATTCAAAAACAAATCTGCCAACGCGTTTACAATCATTTAAGGATCCTCAGTATACTGCATAATTTTACAGGTATTCTAGTTGAGCCCTGTGTGGAGCGAATAAAAGCAAAAGGTTCACGAGAATTATGATGAATAGCTTCGTCAACGTCACCTAGATAGGTGAACATTTATTATAAATTTGGCTTGTTTTCAGTATTTTCTTGTTGCTAACCTAAACATTGTAATTCTTGCAAATGTGTCTATCCAAAAATGTTAAAATATACAGGGTGATGTATTTAAAAAAACTACCGACGACGTCATATTTCCAAACAAACGAAAGTTGTAGAAAATCAAAGTGTGCAATAGAGTAGAATGAAAACATGACAAAAACTTTCATTCGGGTTATTTTTTTTTGGTGTTCCCAGACATTTGCCTCACCCTGTATATACATAGTAGGGCACCACATTCGCCTCGGTTGATATACAAAAAACGGTAACACATATTTAAAATCTTTTTGTTGGAGCATGTGTAGATACTAGGTTGTTCAATATGTTTCTAGAATCACACACAGATGGCGGTAGTAGCCATTTTATTTTTCTAAAAATGGTACCTACTACTTTTTCATGAACACGTGGAAAGTTTTGTGTAGATCTGTCAATTCAGTCTTTTATTTACAGCTGTTCAAAGTAGACGTATCACAGTGTTTATTTAATATGGAAAAAATCAAGTATAGTGCTGAATGATTGAATTCTTATTTTTGAAAGGTGTAGAACCAAAACAGATTCGTGAACGATTGTTAAAAGTGCATAAGGACTCTTCACCTTCATTTGCAACAGTATATAACTGGGTTTCTGAGTTTAAACGTGGTCGTACAAGTCTTGAAGACGATCCACGTCAAGGACGTCCAAAAAGTGCATCAACACCAGAAATCATAGCAAAAATACAGGATATGATTTTGGAAGATCGTCGATTGACTGAGAGAGATCTTGTAGAGGCTCTAGACATCTCATTAGGCAGTGTAAGCCATATTTTAAGTGAAGTTTTGGGTTTCAAAAAGCTGTGTGCACAATTCGCATGCGACTTTCTCAACAACATGTGGAGCGTTTTAAAAAAGATAAAAAGGATTTTGTACGTCGATTCATCACTATGCATGAGACTTGGGTCTATCACTATGACCCTGAATCAAAACAAGAGGCTAAAGAGCGGTGTGAACCTGGTTCTTCAGCTCCAAAACGAGTTCGTGTCAAAAAATCAGCAAAGAAGGTGATGGCATCAGTTTTTTGGGATGCTAAAGGGATATTGTTGGTGGATTATCTTCAAATTGGTAAAACAATCAACTCTGTATATTACTGCAAACTTTTGGATCAATTGGATGAAAAAATTCGTGGTTTGCAGAAGAAAAAAATCATTTTTCATCAAGACAACGCAATAATGCACAAAAGTGTTTTAACAATGGCTAAATTCAATGAATTGAAGTACGAGTTGCTTGATCATTCACCGTATTCACCAGAATTGGCTCCCTCTGACTTCTGGCTGTTCTCACATCTTAAAAAATTCATGCGTGAAAAGCATTTTTCGTTTAATGATGAAGTTATAGCAGCCATAGACGAGTATTTTGCAAGCCTTCCGGAAAACCACTATGGGGATGGAATTCAAAAATTGGAGGAACGTTGAAATAAATGTATTGAGCTTTTGGGAGAATATACTCAATAATAAAAGCATTTCAAGGCATAAAATCGTGTTTTTCATTTCTATTCTAGAAACTTATTGAACAACCTAGTAGGTCACGTTCTAAAATTATTTTTAAATATACAGGGTGTCCCAAAGGAAAGTTACACATCAAAGTTATCAAAATTTAAATGGAACACCATGTATATTATTGCATATTTCGATGACGCAGACTAAATACAGGCAAGTTACTGTTATATTCCCTATACCTAGGTTCAACAGTTTCTGAGATATTTAACAATTTTTGTAAATGTAGATCAATACTTAGAATCAATACCAAGTTACGTGTTTCAAGTTGTTGGTCTCTAAAAATTATACAGGATGGTTAAAATCTTACCTATAATTGTGGATACCATTAATGCTCAATAACTTGCTTATTTTAAATGGATCACCCTGTATCTAACATCATCATTCGATTTTAATTTTAAAGTTGAAGCAATAATTCTCGGACATGACTCGGAGAGTAATGAACAACTTCAAAGGTTGGCTCAATCAATGCATCAACAATGGAGGCGGCCATTTGAATGACGTATTGTTTAAAACACATTAATGTTGCGTCCTATTTTACTTGGTTTCGTTTTAATTAGCGTCCGTAATCGAGGAGTTCTTTCTGCCGCACCCTGTACGTAAATGATAAAAAGAGCTGACGACGTCAATTCATAGAAGTGAGAGTGTAGATGATAGAATGATGGGGTTGGAAAAAGATAGATAATTCTGCGATTAAAAGGATAAATGAAGCATCTTCATCATAGTCAACTTAACGACAAAAAACCAGAAGAATACAACAAACTATCTATGCGAACGTTATAATTTAGAGCTTTTCAACAAGCGTTAATTCAATGAGCGGAATTATATCCAGTTATGCCAGATCTCGTCCGCCCAATATTCACGAAACCAGACCTTCAAACCATATGGCATCGGGCTAATTGCATTTGCAAGATTCCAGGGATGGCATTTTTAAGAGGTTATTTTAATGAACCCGTGTTACGGCCGTTGAATAATTAGCAACATTCGATGGAAAGGTATATGTATAGTTACGATCCGACCTTACCGTGTGGCAATTAAGAGCAATAAACGTCGTTACAACTGCGAATGCATTCTCCACTCTCTTTCGAGACTCCTTCGAGATGAGTGGTACCCATCCCGTATATTTTTACGATAAAATTAAAAGCTGAAAGATGTATACGCACGAGATATCCTCAATTTTCTCGCTATAGCAACACATTTTATTTTTATACAATTATCATCCGATTACGCACGTTATTTGGAATTTTTTTTGTTCGCTTTCACACTTGTTATATTTAAAATTATCTTTCGGGTTTACCACTGGTTCATCTGTCGGCTGATACACAAAAAGACATTTTTTTTTTCTAATCATGTTTGTAGAAACTGGTGGGAAATGTCTTTAACAATTTCATTGCCAATAGTGTTTGCCTTTTCCATTAAAATATCAAAATTTTCATCTGTTCTCTGAGTAGAAACAAATCAAATTCGGTCAAGCATGAAGACTCTCTTTTATTGTAGTAGGCGTTGTTGGCGACGTGAGGACCTTGACGGTTCCGACGTATGTCTCGGTGGCTCGTCTTGCTTTTTTGTTGTTTGTATCGAAGGACCAGTACACTCCCAAGCAGCATTTTTAGTCGTTGCTACGTCCCAGCGACTGTTGTTGGGAATTGTAAAGTTGTGGTTACTAATGATAGAAACGTTATTGCTATATTTCCATTACGTGCCGACGACCAAAATGAGGAACATTTTGAAGGTGATAGCTACGTAAAAATTACTACCCCGCTACTTATATCGCCACGTCGCACAGTGGGAGGAATCGCAATATTAGCTGGACAAAATTACCATACATCGGGTATCGAAAAAATAAACAAGTAACATATTAAATTACTCCAGACAAGTTGTCTGTATGCAATCACTTAACTTTATCGCAAAGATAAGTGGATACATATGTATTAGGTCAGGCCAAAGTAGGTCTATCGCAAACATCGAAGAGGTACTCCGCATTAGTCTTACAACAACGGTCATATTAAGAAAACCTATTACAATTAGTATATTTGTGGTTGTATATTTTAAAAAATAGAAGGTAGGTAAGTACTTTTTATTTTCATATTACATTTTGAATGCAATTCAAATATACAGTTTAAAAAACCTGATGCAAATCTGTTATTAATCTCGATAGAATTTTTACTTTTGTAAAGCCGGAAAGACAAGAAGGTTAAAGTAGAGATGTAATTTCTATTGTATTGTATGCATCTAAGTGTTGTCTATCAGTCCCATAAAGTTTAATTTGCAGAACATTGCAGATGTTGCTAATATTTTAATTTAAATCTTGAAATTAATAATTTTCGAATACATTATATGTATTTAAGTATACGTATAAGTTTTTACTGTTATTCAATGACATTTCTGGACTATAAGAAAAACATATCAAATATTTTTGTATGCCCGGATTATATCTTTTTGTTATCCATGTTTTACAGAAATATGGTAAATATGACTAATGGTGACTTTTTTGAATTGTGGCGAAATCAAGAAAGTCCTCGCAGTGCAAGTGCTGCGTTGACTAGCGATTTATTTTTTAATCACCTTAAACATCAAATTAAAAACAGATGGCCAATTAATGACAGTGAATTCGAGAATAAGCTACGTTATAGATTAAAAGGGTTATGCAGCACCCTAGATAAAAAATGGAAAGCTGCTAGCCGCTTGAAAGCAGCATTTGTTAGGAAGAATGCCAACTGGCTGAAAAGGCAGTTTGATGTAGACCTTCCGTCAGCTTCAGAAACAGCTTTAGTTGATCCAGCTGGTCGTCCCAAAAAAGAATTCTTGATGTCGAGTGAAAGAAGTAAGCGCCGAAAAGTGCAAACTTTAAAGGATAGTACGCCACCAGGAGAAATTGTATTTGCAGCTAAGACAGTCTTACGGGAAGAAGGCAAACGAGCAGCTGCAAATTTATTGGAAGAGGCAACTGAAAAATCACCAAAACACGCATTGAAAATAAGAAATATTTACAGACAATCTCTTAAATTACCTGGAATTAGGCCCTACACCGAAGATGCAGCTTGATGATTGGCTTTATTAATTGATGCTAAAATGTCTAAGGATAGTTACCACCAAATGAGACTAGGTGCTAAAGCGCATAATGCGCCTAATTTATATCCTATCCATTGGAAGTAACAGTAAACGAATTGGGTATGTTCTTGATTTAATAGTGTGTACATTATAACTTTATGAACTTTTTTTTTACACAGGAGTTGCGGTTGCCTTACAATGTCTGCTAAACCATACCGTCACGAGAATTTGCGATATTATGAAAAAGAATTATGATCCTAATATTAATTTTCTAAAAGTTGAACTAATTGCGAAATATGGTTGCGATGGAACATCGGGTCACAGTGAATATATGCAGTTATCTAAAAACCCAGAAGATGAATCGTTTTCCTGCACAAACCTTTTCCTTTTTTCATTAGTACCTCTACGACTCGTTGCGACTACCGATACTGTAACCAATAATAAGTTAATATTATGGGAAAACGAACGTCCGTCATCTGTAAATTTTTGCCGTCCTATTAAATTTAAGTATATGAAAGAAACTGCAGAAGCAATTAGAAAAGAAGTAGATGAACTGGAGTATGAAATAGCCCATTTGGAACCATTTCAAGTTACTTTGAATGGCAAACTGACGGACATTTCGTTTTCATTATATTTAACTATGGTGGATGTTAAAGTTACTAATGCTCTAACACGTACCTCTAGTTAGTTGTGCTTCATATGCAAGTCCAAACCGACACAAATGAATAATCTAGGTAATATTAAAAAGTTTTCAATAGACGAAACGACCTTTAAATATGGATTATCCATCCTACATGCAAGAATTAAGTTTCTTGAATGTATTCTGCACATATCCTATAAACTTGATCTTCAAGCTCCAACTATTAGAGGTGCGACTGAGGAGCAAAGGAAGCGCATTCAAGAAAGGAAGGGACAAATTCAAGAGAGACTGTGGAAAGAATTAGGGATAAGAGTGGACAAAGTTGTTCAAGGCGGAGGAACTTCCAATACTGGAAACGTTGCTAGAAGAGTTTTTTATAATTACAAAAAAACTGCAGAAATCACAGGGGTAGATGAACGCTTAATATTTCAATTTGAAATTATTTTGTCGGTTCTAGCTAGTGGATTGAAAATCAATGCTGAAAAATTCGATGCCTTTACAATAAAAACAGCTAATTTATTTATTGAGAAATATGGGTGGTACCGCATGCCAGTAAGCGTACACAAGATCCTTATTCATGGATCACAAGCTATTGCATATTCTTTATTACCTACCGGCATGTTATCAGAAGAGGCTCAAGAATCTTGTAATAAGAGCTATAAACGTTTTCGAGAGCATCACACTAGAAAAAACTCAAGGTTACATACGACAAAAGATCTAATTAAAATGCCTCTCGTGTCATCTGATCCTGTGATATCTAGTTTGAGACGCAAGCGAGAAATAAGAAAGAAAGAGTTGCTGCCAGAAGCTGTTGCGCTACTGATGGAAGACGGCGAAACGGAAGGAGAATTGGAAGAAGATACGGAAGAAGAGGATGAATCTATTTTTTTTAATTTTTAATGATTACACCAGACTTATTACCACATGCAAATAAAATTTAGTTTTCGTTTTTTTCGTGTTATAAATATTTATTTTTCTATGAATAAAATAGTTATTCATCATAGAATAAACAATAAATTTTTTAATAATTTTTTCCGCAGTCAGAGTTATAATTTCAACCCATTTATGTAATAAAATAATTTTGTCCAGCTAGAATGACGATTCCTCCCACTGTGCGTCGCACTTACGTTCCAACTAAGTGGCGGGGACGTAGCGGCGTGGTCATCGCTACTTTATAAGGTTTCGCTTCTTTGCTTGTCGTTTTCGCCTTGTCTTTCTCTTACATATTTAAAAGAGCTTTTAAGCATCTCGCGTCAATATTCAGCCACGACAACCATAATGCAAATAATATTTGTAGGTTTAAGGAAATATATCGCTTGTAGGGGTTCGCACAACTTTGCTGATTTACGAGTTTCGAGTACAAAGAAATTCAAAACGCTTAAAAAAATTCTGTCAAATGTGATGTTGATACATTGAAAACTTAAACGCGCCATCTCAAAATATATGTTTTACAATTTTTTTTTGTCAGGAAGACGATAAAAAAATGCATGAAATTGGTGAAAGGTGTTGAAATATTTCTCTAACCTTTCTCTTAATTATAGGAATTCAGTTTCGCTTTAATTTATTTTTTTCTTATGATATTTTTAACATATTGTAATTGTTGTACAATAAGGCAATTGAAATTAATGTAATGGCGTCCTACAGTTTGTCAGTAAATATTAGTAAATTACTGTGAAGTAGTTTTCGTGAGTAGCGAGATAATTAATTTTACCTGAAATATTACTACACAGTTCCATAACTTTGAAGGAATTTCAAAAGTAGAAACGACGTCGTACATACTTTCAACGCTACCATAAAGTAATAAAAACTTTGAAGTGAAATGTTAGTAACAAAACAAAGTTACAGGGACTATCGAATATCACTTTAAAGTTTGTGCCACCGCAAAGTTATTTTATACACTAAGAGGCCCATTCCAGAAACTTCAAAAGCTATAGCTAGTACTGAAACTATTAAGTTCCAAATTGTAGTAATAATAACTACATAATTACCAAAAAAGTTTAAATAAAAGTATGAAAAACTAGAAAGTCGTTTTTTAGTGATATTAACGTAGCAACGACTTGTTCCGATCTCGGTTACCGATACTTTGATGCTGCTTGGGACTATTCGGGTGTACACCGCGGAGGAAGCAGATTAATGACACACACTCGTTCACTTAACTACCTATTTATTTTAAATCTATGCAGGTTACGTTCTCGTACGCGATGTATCTGTCGCTTTTAAATAATGACTGAATGCTAATAACTGACTGTGATGATAGAGGGTAGGTAATTACACCTTGAGGCATTAAAGTAAAATCCAGAAATTAGGGGAAATTCCAACAATTATATTACTACTCGGATTTACAGCCTAAAACCTTCCTTGAAAAGGTTCGAAAGAATTATATTATAATAAAACTATTGTGATTTGTGAAATATATACAAAGAACTGAGAAGTTTGTCTAGGAACTTGTGAATTAAGGTTGCAATGGTTTAGGTACGAAATTAACATAATACTAGAAGACAGAATTAAAGTAAACTGAATAAAAATTGCCTTTGGTTGTAGAATTCTTAACAGACGTGTTCTGAATGAGTTTACTGACAACGTTTATTTTTTTCCAAAAGACATGTTATGTTTTTAAGAGGGTCGTCTACCAGCTGATTATTTGACAGCGGTGCCATATCTACATAATTCTATAAATCGTTTGCTTGATTTTATTTCATCGCCAGCTGTCAAAGGGTAGTCGGGTCTCTTAAGGAACAAATGAATTTAAAAGATTTAATTTTTGTAGCCAAAGAATCAGCAGCGTGTCTGGATTAGACTTATACAGGGTATTCCACGAGAGCCGTTCGTTAGAAGTTTTCGTGGTTAGAAAAAACTTAGAATTCTGAAATTTTAGATTCCAGTGTTATTTAAGATTCTCGTTCATTTTAAAATATTTTCAAGATCATACAACTTTCGGTTATACCGGAAGCCGCAACACCCGGTATATTATTTCATTTTTGGATTCCTAAGAAAATTTCATAGTAGGTTTCATCAGGTTTCCCTATACCTATTTTCAATTTTTTCTTAGATTTTTTTGAAAATTTTGATAGATGTAGCCCTGTTTTGAGCATTGCGCCCTTTAACCAATTTCGATTGGTGGAAAGCGCTTCTGGGGTAGGCGGAAGCACAGGAATGATACTTACGAATGCCATATTGACAACTGATTTATCGCATACAGGTTGTCCAAAATTTAATGGCCAATTATATCATTTGAAAAGTTGAAAAGTTGGTCGATTGCTATAACATTCCCTATACCTATTTCCAGTGGTTTTCTTGTTAATCCATATTTTTTTATCAAAAGGTGATCAAACTCCAAAAATTCTACCTAGTAAGCCTTGATTTTGACAAGAATTGAAACAATGTTGATTTAACGTCAAAGCAGTATCATCGTACAAATTCGTGAGGTATCTATTTACAGTTCTAGTAATTTTGTTAACTTGCTTGAGTACAGTTTATAATGGAGAATGTTGAAGAATATTCCAATAATGATTTGTTAAATTTGTTTTACACGCACGGTGAATGTGGACGAATTGTTCGACGAACATGCAGACTATTTAATGAACGATATCTGGATCTACCAACAATAACTCCCGGAAAATTCGCAAGAATCTAAACTCGCTTTATAGCAACTGGAAACGTAAGAGCAACTCAAAATAATCTAAAGCCCGTAACTGATAATGAAGATAACGTGGTGAATGTGTTGGCGTTTTTTCAAGCTTATCCGCGGAGTTCAATTTCGACAGCAGCGCTGGATTTGGGTACCTCAAAAACATCAATCCACAGAATATTAAAAAAATATGGAATGCATCCTTTTTGTGTGATAACTGTCTTGGTAATAAGGCAAGATGTGTCAACTTTTGCGAATTAACGATTTTGAAAATGATCGAAGATCCGGGATTTCTTCATCAGATTATGTGGACTGATGAATCGAAATTCAGCAGGCAAGGAATTACAAATCGCCAAAATACTCACTACTGGGTACAAGATAATCCACATCTACATCTGTAAAAAATTTTCAAAAAAATCAAGATATCTAAGAAAAATTGAAAATAGGTATAGGGAAACCTGATGAAACCTACTATGAAATTTTCTCAGGAAGCCAAAAATAAAATAATATACCGGGTGTTCCATTTAAAATAAGGAAGTTAGCAGCGCTTCCGGTATAACCGGAAGTAGTATGATCTTGAAAATATTTTAGAATGAAAGAGAATATTGAATAATCCTGGAATTCAAAATTTCAGAATTCTAAGTTTTTTCTAACCACGAAAATCAACGAGGTCAATATTAAGTTCTTGGACTATATTAAAGAACGTCAAACCTTCATTGATTGATTTTGCAGCATCGTTTATTACTAAATTTAAAGTATGAGCAGCACAAGGAACGAATAAAGCTCTAGGATTAATGGCAATAATATGGTTCTGTACCCCAGCATTTGTGCCACGCATATTAGGGCCATTGTCGTATCATTGGCCATGCATATCGTTAACATTTAAATTCCTTCACTTGTTATCATTGTCAAAGGGAAAAATCCTAAAAATCTTTCTCTTATATTTTCCATACCATTTGAGCACTCAAGGAACCTTACAATAAAAGTTAGCTGCTTTGTATGACTTCGATTAGGAGTACTACCCATAATAATTGAATAATATTTAGCATTCTTAAGTTAATTTATTATATTTTTTGTAACAATATCACTTAGAAGATTAATCATTTCATTTTGAAAATCAGGCTTAATGTAACGAGGCGTCTGTGTTTTTAGTTCAAGAGATTTTTTTACATTTTCTAAATGTTCTCTCATTACCGGATCAAACTGACCAATCATTTGCACTGTTTTCAAAAAAATTACCGTTATTGTATTCATATAACCTGCTAGAATTATCCCGAAACGCTAAACATTGTCTCGACAAGTACTGAACAATCGAAATCAATCTTTCAATAATCGCATGACATCGTTTTTTTTCTAAATCAAATACTTTTTGCTGTTTGGAGTCAATTGTCAAATTTAATTTTAAACGGCGGCGCTGCCTCTGCCTAATATTCGGTTGGCAATGGGGGCCTTTCGGCGAATTCATTCTGTTACGGAGTATATCGTCACAAATAGAAAGAGTATGCGTTGTATTGTGATCTCTCTCCTTATATAGATATAAGAATGACGCTGTATAATTATAAAAGGTGGTGCTCGTCTAAGTGCCGATGCCGATGCAAAGCGATGTTAAGTGCATGCACACGCAGGTATCTTGTTAATTCAGTTAATTCAAGACGCAAGTCTAGAAGGAAATGTAATTAATCAATTAGATTAAATTAAATTAGATTGTTATCGCGTGTACGCATGCACGTGGTATTCCTATAATGTATGGATTGCGCTCGGATGTCACTCCGATGGTTATGGGACTCGAAATTAGTTCTAATTAGGAAATTAGAACATTGCGCTAAACTGCTATTAAAACGTCGCGAACGATCTAACCACTTTCAATGCAAGTTATTCTGACGATGATAAAGTTCCTACATCGTCTCTTCGATTTATCTAGTCGTTGCATTATAGCAATAACACTGGTCAACAGGGATTTTTTTCTTACACTCTGATACGTGTACGTTATGGACTTCATTGTAATTCTGAAAATATTTTCAAAAATTAGCTATCACGTCAGCTTTCTGAGAAATGTTTACCTTTATTTTAAATTAAAAATTACAAATCAAGACAAGTTGTGAACCCCTCACGATGACTGTGCACGATTAGCTGTTACTTGGAGGACCTGGATAAAAAGTAAGAGCATAACTATGCCATTTGGTAGGCCTAGGATTTGGCGAGAACAATTTCCAGTAAAAATAAGGATAAAATTACCTATCCTAATTTACCTTCTGGCACTCGTCCAGTTCCTCATTCGGAAGCTTTGCCAGTACCAAGTCCTATGGATGTTTCGAACCAAGAAAATGTTGAAACCGAGATAGAAGAATACATTTCAGAGTTGTCGGACACAGATGAAGAATATTTCCCATCTTAAGATCTCAATCAATTGGAATTAAATGACCTAATTCGAGAAGTTCACTTTATCAAAAACTCAGGCAGAAATAATAGGATCAAGACTGCAAGGATGGAAGTTGTTAGCTGCGGGTACGCGTATTTCTGTATAACGAAATCGCCAGAAAGAACTGTCACAGTATTTTTCAACTGAAGAAGGTCTTTCATTTTGCAAAAATGTTGACGGTTTAATGCGAGAATTAGGTTACAAACACCAACCGGAAGAATGGCGTCTTTTTATAGATGCTTTTAAATTGAGTTTGAAAGCTGTCCTTCTACATATAGGAAACATCTACCCCTTCATTCCTGTTGGTCATGCCGTGCACATGAAGGAAACATGATAATATGACACGTCTCCTTTTGATAAAATCAATTACAAAACCTATAAATGGTACATCAGTGCTGATCTCCAAGTAGTTGCAATTCTACTTGGTCTACAACTTGGATTCACAAAGTATTGCTGTTTCCTTTGTGAATGGGTTAGTCGAGCGAGAAATTTGCACTATACTGTTAAGCAATGGCCAACCAGAATACAATATACTTCTCGAGAAAAAAACGTAGTCCATAATTCGTTGGTGGAGCCTCGTAAAATACTTTTAATAATAATAATAATAATAATAATAATAATAATAATAATAATTGATTTATTTGCCCAACAGATTACATCCAATTACAGGACAAAGTATTAATTTAAACATATGTATGTATAATATTAATCTTAAAAACTAGTTCTCTTAATACTAACTACTAACTACTAACTAATCGTGCCTACGTTAAGACAAAAACTAAATATTTCGGGAAAAGAGCTGTTCCTATACAGAAGAAAAAATATTTAAAAATGCTGATAAGGAAGTATGTTGGATGTCAACATCGTTAGAAGTATTGTTGAATAAAGTACATATTCTGTGTATTGGGGATTTAAGTAATATATTAGTACGTGGCCTTGAACAGTAGAATGCCATATCATGTCTAGACGAGATCCTAGGAACATAAAAGTTAACCTTACTCAACAAATCGGGAGCATCAACACCACTATGGAGTAAATTATATAAAAACGTAGCATTTATCTGGTTCCGCCGAGTAGATAAGGTGTCCATTCCAAATTGTTTAAGTAGCAAATCATGAGGATAACCACGGTCAGGATAAAAACCATTAACCCGAAGGTGTAAGGATTTCAGAAAGCGTCTTTGCACCATTTCGAGTGCACTAATTTGATTGATATAAATTGGGGACCAAATGAGCGAAGCATACTCAAGTTTTGAACGTATAAATGAATAATACAATGGCAGAATTGCATCAATAGATGTAAAACATCGTGTTGTTCTAATAATGAATCCCAATGTTTTCAAAGCAGAACTTGTAACCTCCAACACATGGTTCCAAAATGTTAGTTTTGCATCAAAAGTTACACCCAAATCCTTAACCGAATTGCATCGTTGAAGTTGTTTGTCATCGAATTTGTAGTTGTAATGTATAGGATTTGATTTTCTAGCGAATGAGACCACTTTACATTTGGGTATGCACATGTTTAATTTATTGTGATCACACCACACTTTCAAAACATTAATCTGACTTTGTAGATGTTCACAATCAACACCAGAACGGACTCGAAATTTTTAAATCGTCAACAAACAATACTTTTCGCACAAGACATGGTCACACAGGTCACTTATAAAAAGTAAGAAGGGCAGTGGTCCCAGATTAGTTCCTTGAGGAACGCCGGAGGATGGATGGAATGGGTGGGATTTATGATCCAAATATGATACAAAATGTTTTCTATTTTGAAGATATGAGCGAAAGAGTGACACCAATTTGGGTGAAAACCCTATGGTTTCAAGTTTATTCAGCAGTAAGTTATGATCGATTCGATCGAATGCCTTCGTGAAATCGGTATAGATAACATCAATTTGGTCATTATTATCCAAACTCTCACACAAATATTGAGAAAAAACTGCAAGGTTAGATACAGTAGAACGTTTACTAATGAACCCATGCTGATAAATGGACACTTGGCATTTAACTTGCGGAATTAGACTTGTATACAGACATTTTTCGAAAACTTTTGCAAAATTGCTGATAATAGCAATAGGTCTGTAGTTATCAATTCTATCGGATTCGCCTTTCTTGAAGACAAGAGTTAGTCGGGTAATCTTCCAACAGTCAGGAAATACAGACGAACTTAATGCCAGGTTAAACAGAAAACAAAATGGTTCAACCAGAGCACCAGCACAATCCTTGACGAGAAAACTAGGGACGTTATCATTTCCCGTAGTGAAAGTATTTTTCATGGATTTCAGTGATTTCAGTACATCATTGTGAGAAAAGTTAACAATATTAATCAGTGGGTAATCAGAATAAACGGCGGATGGATTTGTAGCATGCCAAGGTAGATATATGGATTCAAAGTAGTCGGCAAATCCATTAACAATAGACTGCGGGTTATCAAGAATTAAACCATCAGAATTTTTTAGTAATGTAGGAATTCCGCCATTAGTTTTTTTTGAATGAATGAAAGTCCAGAATTGTTTAGGATCATTTTTAATAGACGATTGCATGCATGCGATATAAGTGTTGTATAGCTTATTAGTGTTTATTTTGATTCTCGCACGAAGTTCTTTATATTTGTTAAAGTCTGTTGCACATTTACTTTGAAGGTATTTAAGTCTATACTTATGTTTAGCTTTGATGTCGTCAATATGTTGACTAGTGAACCATATTGGATACTTGCACCTATTGTTGTTTTTAAGTGGAATAAAGTTATCAAAGAGCTTATAAATCTCCATATAGAAAGCCTCACATGCCTGATTAACATCAATAAATTGATATAAAAATGTCCAATCCGTAGTAAGAAGGCAAGCATACAAGTTAGGAAAGTCAGCTTGCCTAAAGTTCTATTTTTTGAAGGTGAAAAGGAGTACTAGCTGTACAACGTTAGGTGTAAAGGGAATTAATGGGATTGCAGCTATTGGCGTTAGAATTAAGAAGACGTGAACCTTTTTTCGTATCTAAGCTTTCGCTAATTCTTTATTAGCTTCTTCAGAGAACAAAACTACAAATAAAAACAACAGAAGTTGTGAATTAAAATTCGGCTATTCTTAAGACGAAGTAAATTATTTAACTTACGTGGTAATAATTAAAGTACGGCAACATCACAACTGCATATGAGTCTTGTGATGTTGCCGTACTTTAAGTATTACCACGTAAGTTAAATAATTTACTTCGTCTTAAGAATAGCCGAATTTTAATTCACAACTTCTGTTGTTTTTATTTGTAGTTTTGTTCTCTGAATAAGCTAATAAAGAATTAGCGAAAGCTTAGATACGAAAAAACGTTCACGTCTTCTTAATTCTAACGCCAATAGCTGCAATCCCATTAATTCCCTTTACACCTAACGTTGTACAGCTAGTACTCCTTTTCACCTTCAACTTACAGATATGGGTTTTTTACGAGACATATCAATCAGATATGGACAACGAAGTTGTAACATCATGAAAGCGTTAATGAAAACTAACATCCGGCACGCCAAGATGATCAATCGAAGAAATTTTCTCCTGAATTGCAGAAAAGGTTCCATCATTCCAAAGCACATCCAACATTCCTCGAAAGGGCTAGTGAGACTTCTCCATGAAGCAAACGGAAGAACAGCACGTAGGGTAGCAGAATTTAATGACAGGTTAGGTGTAAAATCCTTAAATCTTGAAATAGATATCACCCATCAACAAATCTTCAATATTGAACTTTCAATTCATGATTTAAAAACCCAACTTAGTTCTTTGATCCCCGGTTTTGTTTTTGACCAGTTTCTTGCCCGCTTAAAATACTCCTTTAATAAACTTTTTCACAAAATCAAAGTAAAAAATATTAACAAATTGAATAAGATGAAATCTGAAATTACATATAATACATTTTTCAATATGTACATTCCTCAGGATGTAGTTAATTTTCTTTCATTAGGTTATAAATTTGGCATTCCTGTTCAAAAGAAAGAACTACATATAGGAAGGATCCTTGCAGATCTTGAAAATATAATTTATAGAGTACCTTCTGATTCTCGTGACCTTATCAGATCAAAAACCACTAACATTTTCACAAACTTCTTAATAAATAATAATCCCCCATCAAGGTTGTCTTCCTTTCTTTGGAAACAACAGTCTTTATGCACAACCTTCTTACACAAAATAAAAAAAGATCTTCCTCATGATGATTCCCTAATGGTGATGCCTGCAGACAAAGGACAAATTACCGTCCTGATCAAAAAATCCCAATATGTCAATAAAGTTGAGGAACTTCTTAATGACGTCGAAGTTTATGAAACCTTGGTCAAAGATCCCACAAACAGAATACAAACATTAAACAACAACATCGTAAGGAATCTAAAAAAGAAGGATTATATTGATGAACACATTCAAAAAACTTTAACTTGCTATAACGGCATTTGTCCCAAACTCTATTCCCTGGTAAAAGTACACAAAACTGGTTACCCTGTCAGACCTATAGTTTCTTTCGTTGGCTCTCCAACATACAGATTATCTTCCTTTGTGGCTGGCATTCTCACGAGGGCTTTCGGTGAAAATACAAACTACAATATAAAGGATACCTTCACTTTTGCAGAACTTGTTCCCAACATAACTTTACCCTCAAATTATGTTGTTGTCTCCTGGATGTAATATCTCTATTTACCAACATTCCGTTGGAGGTTGTCATAAATATTATCGATAGGGATTGGCAGTTAATTTCTGATCATACTGAAATAGACAAAACTTCTTTTATAGAAATTACAAAATTTTTATTTGACTCTTCCAACTTCACTTTTAATGGTCAATTTTTCAAACAAAAGTTTGGTACGCCAATGAGTAGTCCATTATCTCCCATCATTGCCTGTATTGTGATGGATGAACTCCTTTCTCAATGCATCCCAAAACTACCATTTGAATTACCGTTCATCTACAAATATGTTGATGACATTATCACATCTGTTCCATTAGACCATACCGCTACAATCCTTAATGTATTTAATTCTTACAACAACTCTTTACACTTTACGATTGAGCTGGAAACGAATAATAAAGTTCCATTTTTGGATACTACACTGATTAGAAATACTGATCAATCTCTTATGTTGGACTGGTATACTAAACCGACCTTCTCTGGAAGATATATGAACTTTAATTCTAATCATTCGATTAATATGAAGCTAAACAATGTCATAGCCCTCAAAAATAGAGTTATCAAAATTTCACACCCCTCCTTTAGGGAAAAGAACTTATCCCGACTAAACAGCATTTTTTCAAATAATGGGTACCCAAAAAAACTGTTGAATTCCCTATTACACAACACACCACTCATGGCCTCTAATAACAACATCAATGAGGAGTCTACTGACGATGCTTTGACCTCCTTGAACAGTCCCCCTCTCAACAACACCCCCAACAATAAGGTCATCACGTATTGCAAGTTTCCCTTTATCGATGGTTTAACTCAAAAAATATCTTCCCTCTTTAAGGATTTACCAATCAAATTAGGTTATTACAACATCAAAACGTTAAATATCTTATTTTCCAAGGGGAAATCTCCTACCCCAAAACCATTACAATCTGGTCTGGTTTATTGTATTCCTTGTCAAGATTGCATCTCCGTATACATCGGACAAACCTCCCAATATCTGGACAGAAGAATAAGACAACATCGTTTGGATTGTCAACACTCATCCACGAAGACAGCATTGTTAACGCCAATAGCTGCAATCCCATTAATTCCCTTTACACCTAACGTTGTATTTTTTAGTGTTCACGTTTTGATTAATAGTTTTTGTGGAACGACTAGTTTCAAGTGAAATATCAAGACTAATAGAAGGGTGGTATGCATCTTCAAAAACTAGTGGACTAAACTCTCGATGAATCGTAGTCTTCGTGATATCAGTAAGTATTAAATCCAACAAGCGTTGATTGTTACTAAGAACACTATTTATCTGAAAAACATTAGCAAAGTGCATAAAGTTACTAATTATGTTATATTTAGTATCATTAATGGATGGATCATTAAAGTGAGGTATGTTGAAATCTCCAATGATAAGAATGTTACTACTAATACAAGCATTAATATCTTCAATTGGACATTACCAATTGACTTATGAGCTAATAAAACACCACCACCGCGTTTTCTATTCACACCGTCGAAATTTCTGTCACGTCTAAGAACAGAATAAGTGGATGGAAACAGTTCACTAGTTAGTAGATCTTCAGACAACCAAGTTTCTACAAGACAAGTTTCTCAAATGACACTTCACTAATGTTGCAATAAAACTCATTGGTTTTAGTACGCAATCCACGAACGTTCTGATAATAAAGATGTAATTGGTTATCATTGTTGGGCATATTTAGTTTAAATGCTTAATTATAGGAATTCCATGTTGATATTTGATAATTAAATCAGTTTCTCCTTGTTGAATACGATTTTCCATTTCATTCCTGATCTTCTTATAATAATTTAACTGACGTGGAGTTTTATCCAGCGCTATTTTTACACTAGAAAACCTAGTAGAATTGCGTAAATACTGCCATTACATATAAAATTAGGTCTGGTGAAGAATTTCGTCAAAGCATTGGACAAAGAGGGACCAGGATTTCTATACCTTCAACAAAAATTTCCTAATATATCTGAGGCAAAACTTAAAGAGGGGATTTTTATAGGACTCCAGATTAATCTGTTACAACAGGATCGAGAATTTGACGTACTTTTGAGCGATTTAGAACGGACTGCTTGGAATGCATTTAAAAGTGTGACAACGAATTTCTTAGGAAATAAAAAATCTGAAGATTACGAGGAAATTGTTTGTGAACTTGTTAGAAGTTAGCATGCATTAGGCTGTAATATGAGTCTTAAAATACATTTCTTGCGTTCGCACCTGAACTTCTTTCCTCCGAATCCTGGCGATGTTAGTGACGAGCATGGAGAAAGATTTCATCAGGATATTTCGACTATTGAAAAACGCTATCAGGGCAAGTGGAATAGCGAGATGCTTGCTGACTACTGTTGGATTTTAATTTCGGAATGTTCTTCATCCCAATATAAAAGAAAAATGAAAAGAAAGACTTTCTAAATACGTCTCAAAATCGCATGTACTTAGTTAGTGTTAGTATTGTATGATCAATATGAATCTCATTTGTTTATAATACCACACGTGACAGAAGATATTTGTTTTTATAATAATTATTAGGAATATAAAACAAAATAAGTTTGTATATAATTCATAAAGTAATATTAAAAAAATTAAAATTTGTTCGGTGTAATCGAAACATCGATATTTGACAACAGATATATCTACAGATTACCATCATATTTAAAGTAATCATTCTAGAGTATTTACCTTCCTAGACTAACTACACAATTCAATCGCATTTTAAGTGAAAAGCTAAACAATGGGAGAGATCACTGAGAGTTAATAACAAATTATAATAGGCGACACATTAGTGTTTGGTCTTCAATTATCATTCGGCAAGATTTACAAGGAAAAAATTTATTTTACGTCTTCATATATACATACATAGTTAAAATCGGAGTTGTTCTTAACATCAGGAATAGTTAAGATGACGTTCCATCGCTAGTATGTACCTACAAGTAAATATTTGCCCGCGTCGCAATAATAAATGGTTATAGTCATCGGGCTGTCAACCGCCGATGCTAAAAAGTAAATTCACCGCGAGTTCTTCTTAAAACCTGCTCTCGCTCGCGCGTTCAATATTTGCGCAGCTGACACGCGCGAGCTTCTTTGCATGATTTGTTTTTTTTTTTTTTTTTCGTTTGTATCTCCCATTTATTTCGCGCTACCATCTAGCGGCCGTTTCGGGCGACGCGTATATACAAGGAGAGCCGCCGCCATAACGCAACAGTGTCGGATCGTGTTTAAACCCATTAATACTATCCGTTTCGGTTGATGCAACGGCGATGTCCTAATGTTTACACATGAAATTTCATCTCGTAGAGTCGGCTTTCGAAAACTAATTTGTCGAGTGTCACCCCGAAACGTTACACTCGATATACGCGTCTTCTTCCTCAAGTGTCTGTTTGAGGACCGATATTGTTTGTTTATACGTAATCGCCAACGAACTAAGTATATATGATTGGGTTAAAGCGCGTGACTTTGTGTCAATATGTATTTCCAGTGTTACTAAAGATGATGACGATGATGAAAGAAGAAGAAGCTTTTATATACATACATATATGTATATACAGGGTGTAACAATAGTGCGATATTCTTCAATATCTCCTTTGTTATGCAAAATACAGCAAATATTTAAATACGAAAGTTGTTTAGTTTTATGAAATTTATATTGTAAAATTATTCTACGATATACAGGGTGTTTAGTTTGCCAGTAACCACCAGTATCTTTACATTTTTAAATGGAACACCCTATATATTATCACATTTTTGAATTGCCTGAGGAATTTTAAGACAACTTTATACAAGATAGTATTCAGTTATTTTCATTAGTTTGCAAGATATTTACATTTGATTGAAAATTTTGACATTTAGCTATCTTCAGAAGTATGCCATTATTTCGGTAACGGAAAAATGTAACATTATAAAACTTAACATAACGTTAGAAGCATCTTCTGTGATGACAATAAACAGATGTAGACTTAAATACGTTATACAGAGTGTTCTAGAAATCAGTGTCCTTTTGAAACAATTGAATTGCGAAAATCTCCATTTTTTCAAATTGAAACACTATATTTTTACAGGTTAGTTGACAGCGAAATTTTATTACCTATCAGTATGAATAAAGCATGTATGTAGTTAAAATTAATGGTTTTAGAGATTATGGTGTAGGGCGTTTCTCTTCTTTTAGCTTTTTAAAAACTTCTTCCATTCTTTTCTGTTTTTTGCCATGTTTTTCGCTTCCGTCTTGGTTTTGCCTTTCATTTCCAATAACTCAGTGATAACATTGTCCCATGTCGCTCTCGGTCTTCCTCTTCTTTTATTTTTCATTATTCTTGCTTCCCATATTCTTCTTGTTTGTCTTGTATTCTCCATTCTATGTAAGTGTCCCCACCATCCTAACTGTCTTTCTTCAATATATTCTAACACAGACTATATTTTTAGATCTTCTCTTATTTCTAAGTTTTTTATTCTATTCATCTTCGTGACGCCTTTAACTCTTCTTAGATACCTCATTTCTGCTGCCCGTATTTTACTCTTCTGTCCTCTATTTAACACCCAGGATTTACTTCCATATGTTAGGATCGGTCGATATATTGCCTTGTATACTTTAAGTTTTGTTTCACGGGATATCTCTTTTCTATTAATAAACTTATTTCTCATACTGTAGTACAGCTTTGTTGCTTTTTCTATTCTCTGCTTAATCTCTGCTTCCTGTGTTCCTGTCCCATCAATTTTTACTCCTAGGTATTGGAAAGTTCCCACCTGTTCTATTTCGGTTCCCTCTATTCTGATTTTCATGTCTTCTTCTTCGTCTCCCACCACCATATCTTTAATAGTTTTCTTTTTGTTAATTGTCATTCCACTTTCCTTTAGAGTCTCATTCCATGTTAGTAGGTTATGTTGTAGGTCATCTTGGCTGCCGGCTATTATAACTACATCGTCTGCAAATGCCCATTCCGATATTTCCACTGCTGTCAGGTTAAAATGTCCAACTCTGACCTTCTTGCTCTTTTCCGTACATTTTTTAATGATGTCGTCCATGTAGACAATAAACAGCATTGGGCTTAGACTACCTCCTTGTCGGAGCCCCTCCTTTGTTTTGAAAGTGTCTAATTCCAAATCGTTAGCTATTACTGCGTTGGTATTATTACTATATATTTTTTGTATTGTACGTCTTATTTTACCATCTACCACTCGTTCTCTTAAGATACTCCATAACTTTTCCCTTGGTACTTTATCGAAAGCTTTTTCTATATCTATGAATGCCAGGTATACTTTCTTTTGTTCTGAGGAGGCTTTTTGTATAAGCTGTTTTATGGAGAAAATTGGGTCTTGCGTACTCCTTCCTTTTCTGAATCCACATTGAGATTCATGAAGCGTATTTTCAAGTATTGTTTTTAACCTCTTATCTAATATTTGCTCTAGTATCTTCATTGGAGTGGTTATGAGTGATATTCCTCTATAATTATTGCAATCTCTCCTATTACCTTCCTTCTTGTATATGGGTGCTATTAATGTCTTCTTCCAATCATTTGGTATTTCCTCTTCTATCCATATTTTATTATATATTTCCAACATCAATTCTTTCCCTTTTTGTCCTATAATTTTGACCATTTCTGCCGTGATTTTGTCGCCTCCTGGTGCTTTTCCGTTTTTCAGTTTATGAATTGCTTCTTCCAGTTCATCCATAGTGATTACTTCTTCTGTCTCTTTCTCTCTTATGATCTGCTGTTCGTTATCGTTTCCGTCTTCCGCTCCTCCACTCAACAATTCCTGGAAATGTTCTTTCCACCTTTGTATTATTTGTTCTCTATCGCTGATGATTTCTCCCTTCTTATTTTGTACGAGGTTTGTGGGTTGTGGCATTTCTTCATTTCTTATTGTTTTCATGATTCTATAGAAAAGTTTTTGATGTTCTTTGCTGTTTTCTTCCATCTATTCGCCAAATTCTTTCCAAGCTTCCCTTTTTGCTTCTATCACTAATTGTTTTGTTTTCTTCCTTTCTTTTTTATATATATCATATTTTTCCTCTGTTTGCTCTGCTTGTTTCTTTATCTTGGCTTGGTGTCTTATTTCGTTTGTCCCCCATCTTGTTTGTTTCTTCTTTTTGTTTTTGCTTACGCCGCATATCTCTTTAGTTGTCGTTATTATTACGTCTTTGAACGTTTTCCAAATCTCTTCAGTATTTCCGTTAATTTCTATGTTTTCTATTCTTTCTGCTATCTTTTTCTGGTATCTTTCGGCAATTCTTTTGCTTCTTAATTTATATGTTCTAAGAGTTTCTCTTTGGCTTTCTTTACCTGTGTGGATATTTTGGTTTACTTTGTTTTGATCTTTCTCCTGTACTGTTGCTATTACGGCATAGTGATCGCTTCCTATCTCTGGTCCTCTTCTTACTTTTGTGTCGATTACGATTTTTCTACTATTCTTATTAATCAGTATATAGTCGATTATGGACATCTCCCCTCTACTCTTGACTTCTCTAGTGAATTTGTGTATGTTTTTATGTTGGAAGAATGAGTTAGTAATCACCAAGTTATGCAATAAACGAAAGTCCAGCATTCTTCTTCCGTTTTTGTTTCTCACAATCTCTCCATTTGATCCTAAAACGTCATTATATTCCTCATCTCTTGTTCCAACTCTGCTGTTAAAATCTCCTACCACAAATTTCTTATTGAATTTTGTATTTGTTGTGGAGTGATGCGATTGGCATCTTGAACTATTCTCTCTTCCAATAATTGTTCAAGATTATGGGGACGATTTTTGTACACTTGACATTTCAAGTGACCCCAAAAGAAAAAATCGAATGGCGAGAGATCTGGCGAACGTGCTGGCCATTCGATTGCTCCTCTACGTCCGATCCAACGTTCCGGAAAAATTTCATTCAAATAATCGCGGACATTATGGGCAAAATGGGGGGGGAGGGAGCTCCATCTTGTTGAAACCAAAAATGTGCATTAGGGTGATCACCTATGTTTGCATTCGGAAAGAGGGCCGCAAGTGCTGGAACAACCTCATTTCGCAATAAATTTAAGTAGACGTTGCCAGTTAAATTTCCTTTTATAAAAAATGATCCTATGATGTTGTTTCCAACAAGACCAGCCCAGACATTCACCTTTTGAGGACGCTGTGTATGGACTTGTTCAATCCAATGCGGATTTTCAATTGACCAGTAGCGACAATTATGTCTGTTCACAGTGCCGTTGAGACAAAACGTTGCTTCATCTGAAAAAATGATGTGATCTAAAACATTAGGCTGCTGCTCGATCAATTCCGTCATTGTTTCGCAAAAATGTAGTCTACAGTAAGTTTTACTGCCATTTTCAAATGTGTCAATGTCTAAAATAAGTAAATTTATAGCGATGCAAAAGTTAAAACGCTTTTAAAATTGTCAAATGTGACGGCAAAAAGAATGCAAACACTAAACAACAACTTTTTTCAAAGGTACCTTGTTTTTTCTGTATTAGGACACATTTTTAATTTTTTAACTGTTTTCTTGTGAAGAAAAATAAACATCTTAATACTTCCTGGACGTAGTTTTTATTTTGCATTCAAAAGTGTTAAAAAAATCTGGGCGTTCCGTTTAAAAAAAAAAGTTGGACGTATTGCCGATTAAACCGGAAGTGAAAAAAATATAAACTGTATTGCATAAAATGCATTTATATTAACTATACCCCCATACCAAATTTCAGAAATCATAATTTTCAAATAACAAAGTTATTCGACCGTTCCGGGGCTTTTTACTAACGCTGTGTAGATATCGCGCTACCAAGTACTTGTGAAGTTATGAGAGAAGTCCAGTTGTTGCTGATTGTCAATAAGTATGTAATCTCTACTTTTGTTGAATTTGTGAATTTAAAAATTAAATTTTGGAAAAGCTACTAGTTACATAGGTTATAGTAGTTAATTATTGCTGTTTATTTTATATTTATATTACTAATAGATTCGTAATTAGATAAATACATTTGAAAAAAATATGAATTCTATTTTTTTATGCCTTGATTGTTATTTCTGTTATTTATTTAATTGTAATTATTTTTTGTGTAGGTACCTATGTGATAGAGACTATATAATTATGTATTATATTTATTAATGTAAGTAAACGAAAATAATTGAACAAAAATCACCACAAAGCTTTGAACAAGCAAGCAAAACGTAAATGGACGTACTTTTGGGCGTACTTTTCCATTGCTTTTTAAGTCCATAAATATGATAAGAAAATATATTGAAATTTTTTAATTGTTCATCAATTATTATGAAATAACTAAATGAAAATATGAAATCACTTGCATAAAAGTAATACCTACAAGTCTCCCTTTGACTTTGGATATTCAATATTCTGCGTTCATGATCGAATCCCTCTCACCTTATAGAAGAATTTCGCACTTTTAATCAGTAAATATCGAATGTTTAATTCGTATCGACATGTACGTTTGAAGTTCGTAAATATTAACAATTAATATTTACCCGATACCGCGTATTCCAGTCGTAAAATTCAATCTTCTTGACTTTTTATTGACTTTCGGTGAACGAAACCGTAAAACATACAACACATGATTTGGACTAACTGGTATCTCTTTTTTTTTCTCCTCTTACTCAATCAATGACCGACGATTACGAACTGCAAGCTTTAATTAAGTCATTATTTCTGTTGCGCCAATCATAATTTAAATATATATATTTTTTTCTTAATTAAAAAAAAATCCTAACGACGATTTTGACCTGTCATTTAAGATTGTAAATAGAACTAACGAAAGTATCTCTTTACAATATATGAAGTTTGGATATAGAACCTACGTAAGTATTTGCTTGTGCCTTCTGTGATGTGAACGCCTGCCATATGTTGTTAATACTTTCGGTGTCAGTAAACTCTCTTCTTGCGCAGATGTGATAAAAATTACGGAGGCTTGATAGGCTTAAACGTTTGAGATGCAGTACAACCAGAAATGTTGTATGCCATATGGATTTATATTATACAGCTTGTTTCTCCACTGTAGTTACTATTATTCTACATTGATGATCTGAAAACGTTCTTATAATATATCATATGGATATGTCCTTTGTAATCCTTTATTTCTTAATTTGTATTAAAACTGATGCCTATACAGGGTGCCAAGGTTAAGGGAGTATTTACTATATACGAGGGTGACCTGAAATGTTTTCGGAATCGGCAATTGTCAAAATTTCACAAATTCTCTTTGTACTCCGTACACGTGTTTGAGTCGCCGTAGTAGTGTGTATCCAAATCGGACGTCGAAAAAAAGTCTTACGATCATGTTAAGGAATATGAAAGCGATGGATTGTTTTTATCAGACACCAGCTTAGGTGATAGTAAACGATATACGTTAACGAAACACGTAGCGTCTGCTGCTCACAAAAAGAAAAAAGACGCTGCTCAAGCTGGACCTTCTAATGTAAAACGGCAGACTACATTTGTTGGGGCATTTCAAACACAAAAAAGAGCGAAGCTGGAGAAAAATTAGTTTATTGAAGACACTGTGAGAATCTGTTTGAAAGCTAGGTTAGGTTAGGTTAAGAGTGGGGTGGCATGCGGGCCTGTTTCACCGCGACCTTTACAGGTCTATTGTGATCCCCTTTACCTTAGAGAACGCTCTCTAGTTTCGCCTTCTTAATCAGACTTATCATTTTTGAGAGCGGCTCTTTTGTGTAGCCGTTGGCTGTGGGATTCTCTACCCCCATTGCTAGAAACCTTGTCCTCGCTAGGCCGTCACAGTGGCACAAAACATGAACTGCGGTTTCTTCTTCCTCTTTACAGAATCTGCAGAGAGCATTTTCTGCCAGGCCTATGTTAAACATATGCCTATTGAGTCTGCAATGACCGGTGATCAGACTTACTATCATTTTGACAGTCTTCCTGTCTTTACTCAGTATGTCTTCAGTAAACTTAGGCCTCTGTTCCCTTAGGAACTCCTTAGCCTGTCTTTCTCCTGGCGATCTTACCCACCATTCCTTGGACTTGTTTTGTGACCATTCGTAGATGGACCTCTTAATTTGTGATTTGGTAGTGCCGAAGGAAGGGGCCGCTCCTATGAAAGGCCCTGACAAGCCTCGTCTGGCCAGCTCATCGGCCGCCTCGTTTCCCTTCACTCCCATGTGGCTGGGGACCCAGGCCAAAGTGATTTTCCTTAGGGTGCCCGCCTCATTTAGGGCTCTTACGCAGTCCCAAACCAGCTTTGAGTCAGCACTTGCGGAACTGATAGCTTTAAGTGCTGCTTGGCTGTCAGAGTAAATAGCGACGCTTTTTCCTGGTTCGGCCCAACTGTCTACTTCTCTGACACAGTGGTGAATCGCCGCAACTTCAGCCTGGAAAATTGTCGAGTCCTTGCTGAAGCTCAATGAAAGGGCCTTGCACGGCTTCTTTCTATAGATACCAGCTCCTACGCCGTGGTCCGTTTTAGAGCCGTCGGTATACCAGCTTGAGTCCGCTCTTACTGGGGGGCTGAAAGCTAACATTCCTATGAACAAACTTGACCATCATTCTGTAAAAGAATATTTAGCCAAATATATCCCTGACTCTGGTGATCTTCCTTCAGCTAATTCGCTAAGAAGAAAATTTGTTACAGTATGTGGTGAAACAGAGAAGGAAGAAACAAAAAACGCTCTAACAAATAAACCTGTTGTATATACAGTGTGGTCATAAAGTTTGGAACCAAGCTTATAACCGCATTATTTTAAATTTTTAGGAAAAACGCTCGGACAGGTAAATTTTCTTTTTTTAAAACGCCATCTTTTGATATACAATTTTTTCTATGACGTCATTGGTTTTTAGAGTGATGACGTCATCAACCCTTTTTTAAATGGCAACCATATTATTTTTTTATCGTTTTTGGTAGATCTTTATATCCTCCAAATAGTGATACAAAACAATTGGTATGTTGCATCACAATTTTTTTTAATAATATAAATTTAGAAAAAAAAAAATTATTTTTGTACAAAATTAAAATTAAATTAAAAAAAATACATCTGAACTTAAATTTATTGCAACAGTTAACGTAAATTTTCAAAAAGGGCCCTCTCCAACCAACTGACACTGTCCCAGCCGAGTGTAAACACTTCGTATACTCGCCTCAATTATGTCTGGGGATATTTGTGTAATTTCTACGCAAATTCGTTGTTTTAAATTTTCTAAATTGTTCGGTTTGTTAAAATACACTTTCGATTTCAAATAACCCCACAAAAAAAAGTCTAACGGAGTCAGGTTAGGAGAACGAGGTGGCCATTCTATGGCGCCTCTCCGTCCAATCCATTTATTAGGAAATATTTCGTCAAGATAGTGGCGAACCTCCACACCATAATGAGGAGGTGTCCCATCTTGTTGAAACCAAATATTTGGATGGGGTACATCACCATCCTCGTGATTTGGGAAAATAACAGCGAGCGCTGGAACCAGTTGAAATCTTAAAAATTCTAAATATTGCACAGCAGGCAAATTTCCGTCAAAAAAATATGGTCCTAAAATGCGCCGTCCAATCATTCCAACCCATACGTTAACTTTTCCTCTGGGCTGAGCATAACACGCTTGAGTCCAATGCGGATTGGTCTGCGACCAATATCTGCAATTATGGCGGTGAACAGATCCAGTTAGGCAGAACGTAGCTTCATCAGAGAAGACGATGTTTTCCAAGAAATTTGCATTTTGGTCACAACATAACATTACGTGTTCACAGAACTGCAGTCGACGATCTTCGTCATCCTCATGTAATTCCTGTACAAGTTGAACTTTGTAAGGATGATAGTGTTCTTTTTTAAATAAGTTGACGACAAATGAGTGAGTCACCTGATTGGTTAACGCAAGTTGTCTGGTGGAAACATGATGCCTTTCTTCTGCTTCTAGAAGCACATTTAATTTCACATCTTCTCCTATTTGAGGTCTACCTTGCCGTGGTCGATCTTTTACGGATTTTACGGACCTGGCAATTCGAGGTCTATCAGGATGTTCATGGTTAAACAATTCGTATGCGTCTGCATGCGTTCTTTGTCTGTCCCCATACCCAACCATAATTAAAATTTCGTTTCTTTTTCGCTCAGATAAATGTGCCATTTTTTATATTAGCGAAAATGAACAATTTTTACGCAATGTCTAACAAATTTAACGTCAAAAATAAAAGTAAACAATTCAACAATGTTGTCGCCAGAGAAACAATTTCAAAATATTAGTGTTCTACATAATTTGTATAAAAAGAAGAAAGAATGTCATAAAGAAATATCTTGCAAAAAAGTGCGTGTTTTTGTCTTTGTAAATTTTTTGCATAGTAACATGAGTACATGTGCTTTTTACGATCCGCTTTGTTTGTTGGTTGTTTTTTCTGTTGTTTTGATCTGGAGCGAATAACACAGATTACTATTGATCGCAAAACATTTACACTCGGCTGGGACAGTGTCAGTTGGTTGGTGGGGTCCATTTTGAAAATTTACGTTACGTTGGTTCCAAACTTTATGACCACACTGTATAGATTGATGAGCTAGTGAACTATCTAACATACAGTTGAACACATTTCTGTATTTTTGCATATGTATTGCCTCCAACATGTCTAAATTATAACTAGAACTATTTTTTAATAATGTAGCATTATGATTTTTGTGGCCGGTATCTAAGTAATGTCTGGCGATCGCGGATTTCTCTATGTCCCTGTTTTTCAAATGATTGCGGTGCTCCCTAAATCTTATTTCTAGGTTCCTTTGTGTTTGGCCGATGTAAACCTTATCACAGGATGTACATTCAATTTTATAAATTCCGGATTTCTTCGTTCTTGGTATCATATTAATATTTTTGTTTAAGATATTCTTTAATGAATTATTGTTGGAAAAGACAGGAGTTAATTTGAACTGTTTCAATAATTTTGAAAATTTTAAATGCCAAGACGGGTGATAAGTTAATTTAACATACTTGGTTTCTTGTGTTTGCCGAATCGGATTCAAATTTGTAATAATTTTGAGGTGATGTTTACTTTTAAACTTTTTGTACATCGAGTTCCTGTTCAAAGTTTTCTTTCGATAAAGGAATTTTAAATAATCTGTTAAATAAGCTATTGAAAGCGGAATTTTTATATTTATAATACATAAGTATGTGCATGAGGATTCTTGGATATAGTTGTTAGTGTGGGTGTCCTTTCTATAGATATCGAAAACGAATTGTCCTTTATTGTTGGTAATTAAGAGATCTAAAAATGGTAGTGATTTATTTACTTCAAGTTCATACGTGAAATTGATAGAGGAGTATTTGTTATTTATTAGCTGGAGGAAGCTCTCTAAATCAAAGTCCTTTTCAACAACAGCGAATATGTCGTCCACATATCTATGCCAAATTTTGGGAAAGTTCGTTGATGATGTTTGTATCTCTTGTTCGAGGGTGTTCAGGAACAAATTTGCTAGGAAAGGAGAAAGAGCATTTCCCATTGCAGTACCGAATGTTTGGCGGTAATATTTATTATTGAAGAGAAACGCGTTTTAATCCATGCATAATTTCGTTAAGGAGATGTATTCTTTGACTATTGTTGCGGGGACTGAGTGAGAGATTAAAAAGGTTTCTAACATATTTAAGATTTGATTGATTGGAACGCTAGGGCATAATGCAACCACATCAAACGATACTAATTTATCTTCGGTATCTATAGTGGCTTTTTCTAGTTTCTCGACAAGATCCAGGGAGCTTTTTAATGAGTTGTTGTTTGACAATTCAAATTGGGAAAATTGCTGTGACAGCCATTTTGCCAACTTGTACGTCGGGGCATTAATATTCGAAACAATAGGTCGGTATGTGTTGCCTTCTTTATGAATCTTCGGTAAGCAGTATAATTTAGAAATGTTGGGGTTTTTTACGTGTAATTTATGTTTTAGTGTTTTATCTATTAAATTGCTGCATGACTTGATTGTCTGATTGAAACTTCGAACGTATTTATTTAATGGATTAGAATCTAAACAAACATAAGGGCCGGATTTTAATAATTGATCGACAGAGTTAATATAATTATGTCTATCTAAAATTACCAAAGCATTACCTTTATCTGCTTTTGTATATATACCTACAGTCTTTTTCTCTCAGTTTTTGGATGATGTGCTTATCACTATAGTCACTATTAACACTTTTGTAGCACTTTTTGTAGTGTTTATCCTTTTCTTTTCTTAAAATAGTGGCGGCTTGGTGTTTGAAGAGGGCTTGATCGCTTGAGTTCAGTTTGATACACACAGAGAAATATTATCTTGAGTTAAAACAGACTGTTTCAGTTCAAACCAATCCCGTATTTGTATATCCGCAAAACTATATATAGTGTTATCACAAGAATATTATTTTCTAAGAAAATTGTTTTGACGCAAAACAACATTGTTTTAATGTAAGAATATAATGGATTTGTAAGACTTCCGTATGTCGACCACTGAATTGACAATTTATGGGCAATTTAACGGAGAGTACAGGTTTTACCGAGTCCAAAACGGTCCCTCTTTTCTTGCGGAGATTAGTCTAAGATACCTAAAAATCGTTCTAAAAAGTGTTATTTCTAGGTTATGTTTCGCTAATGTGAAAATCCTCGCAGAAATGTCAAAACACTAGCGAAACATAACCTAGAAATAACACTTTCTAGAACGATTTTTGGACTCAGTAAAACCTGTACTTTCCGTTAAATTGCTTATAAATTGCCAATTCAGTGGTCGACATTCGGAAGTTTAGCCAATGGATTATTTACTTCAAGTACAACGTTTGGTTGAAATTATTCCTCCAATTCCCATGAACCTAAAATATACTTCACATAATCCATTATTAAATATGTACTTTTATTACTGCAAATTTCCACGCCTTAACTATAAAAAACTTATATGTATCTAATTCTTGCAAAATGGTGCACGCAGATAAAAAGATTGAAGTCGAATGCACGTACGAGGGAGCGTTTTTATATTCGCGGAATGAGCGGGTTGTAGAGAGGTGATTAGGCGCATTGGGGGCGTGGCCTGTGCAGCGATTCATAATTAATATAAATATGAAGTTTCATTGTTATTAGACACTTAGGGTCATATTTATAGTCCGTGCTTGAGGTTGTGTCGGTGCTTGAGCATGCGATTTTGACAGATTTGTAATGACATTTACAAAATCGCGTGCTCAAGCATCAACCTCAAGCACGGACTATAAATATATATGACCCTTAGTCTTTGAGCTATCGTCAACCAAGTAACATAATCAGGAGTGAAAAGTGAAATATGGAAAAAAAATCGAATATCGTGCCGTTATAAAGTTCCTTACCAGACAAGGTAAATCAGTAGCGACCATAACGAATGAGATGTCATTGGTTTACGGTGACTCTTATCCAGGAAAAACCATGGTGTACAAGTGGCATAGTTTATTTAAACAAGGAAGGGAATCCCTTGAAGACGACCCGAGGCCGGGCAGGAGCATTGAGGTGACCACGCTTATCCCAAAAGTTAAAAAAATTGCACTCGAAGATGCTCGACTAAAGAAGAAACAACTCGCAGAAATGGTTGGAGTATCCGATACAACAATTTTTAAAATCCTACAGGATCATCTCGGCATGTCTAAGGTCAGCGCAAGAGAATGCTCACATCGCCGCAAAAACAACAGCGCGTAGTGTTCGCGTGCATTTTTGAACCTCTGTAATGAAGACAAGGATGATGTATTGAGTCGAATTGTTACTGGAGACGAAATTTGGGTTCATCATTATAAACCTGAGTCCAAACAAGACTCCATGCAGTGGCACAAAAAGGGCACAGCACCTCCCAAGAAATTTAAAGTGTCACAATCAGCTGGGAAACTCATGGCAACGGTATTTTGGGACTCGAAAGGAATATTATTGATTAATTATAAAGATAAAGGTGTTTCTATAACCGGAGAATATTACGCTTCAATATTAGAGCGACTAAAAGAAGCCATTAAAGAGAAAAGACGGGGAAAATTGACGAAAGATGTGCTGCTCTTGCACGACAACGCGCCCGTCCACAAGAGTCGAGTTGCGTTAGCTGCCCTGCATAAGGTGGGCTTCGAAATTGTGTATCACCCACCCTACAGCCCAGACCTGGCCCCGAGTGATTATTACCTGTTTCCGAAAATGAAAAAAGAGCTGCGGGGTAAAAAATTTACTGCCGATGATGAAGTCAAGGAGGCAGTTTCGGCGTATTTTGCAGATAAAGAGAAATCATTTTTTTATGAGGGTATAAATAAATTAATTGAAAGATGTGAAAAATGTATACGTCTTGCAGGTGAATATATAGAAAAAGAAAAATAATTTGGTTTTTTTATTTCCACCCCTTATCCCCCATTCTGCGAATATAAAAACGCTCCCTCGTATGTATAAACGCTTCATGTACCTACACATATAATCTCAAACGCAGCTGCTCGAAATTTGCAATTCAGCTATTTCACAAATAGTGAAATTATTCAGATCAAATACGTATTTTACAACAAATATATGTAGTCTAGATTGTATTAAACGCATTTACTTATTCCAAGAAAATGTGTTTGAATCAAAACAGAAATATTCTAGCATTAAAAATATTTGGGTAAAACAGTATATTTTCTTAATTCAAGAACATTTTTCTCTGTGTGTAGATGCTATGTGGACGTCATTCAGGATCTCTTCTACTGGTAATTTTTCTACATAAATGCTGTGTTTTAAACCTTTTTGTAACAGTTTTGTTTCTTCTTCCGTGAATTCTATCGAAGATTTGTTGATAATCCAGGTTTCGTTCAATATGGATGGGTTAGACTGTGGTTCAATTATAGACATTACAATTTAAAAGTAAACATTACCTCAAAATTATTACAAATTTGAATCCGATTCGGCAAACACAAGAAACCAAGTATGTTAAATTAACTTATCACCCGTCTTGGCATTTAAAATTTTCAAAATTATTGAAACAGTTCAAATTAACTCCTGTCTTTTCCAACAATAATTCATTAAAGAATATCTTAAACAAAAATATGAATATGATACCAAGAACGAAGAAATCCGGAATTTATAAAATTGAATGTACATCCTGTGATAAGGTTTACATCGGCCAAACACAACGGAACCTAGAAATAAGATTTAGGGAGCACCGCAATCATTTGAAAAACAGGGACATAGAGAAATCCGCGATCGCCAGACATTACTTAGATACCGGCCACAAAAATCATAATGCTACATTATTAAAAAATAGTTCTAGTTATAATTTAGACATGTTGGAGGCAATACATATGCAAAAATACAGAAATGTGTTAATGAATAATCACCTGTCACCTCTTATTCAAAACAGCATTCTCTTAAGTGTTATTTAGGATACTTTACGAACCGCCGTGTGTGTTCGAACGTACTTACATATATATTTTCTACACCCTCATATAGTATTACACAACACAGATACCCACTGAAATATGTACCGTATATTTAAGAAAAGAAATGTTTTGGTTTAAGTTAGTCATGCTGAAGATGTTACGTAGTATGTAACGAAATGGCCATTCAATTAAATACACATTCAAGTGAAGTTGGGTTTTATTATTTTTTATATTCAAACCTGTTGTAATTGTGGCCGACGAAACCGCCGAAACATTTGACAATGGTGACAGTAGTACCTTCAGTAAATCCGAGCAATACACATGTTTAGCTTCTTCTTTGTCTTTTTCCTTTTCCTTTCTTGCATCTTCCTTTCTCTTCTGGTGTTGTAAATATTTATCTTCAGGAAGATTTCTTGTTCTGAAATTTGTGCAAAGATCGCACTGATCCTTTTTGGGTTGAAACAAACTGAGATTTAATTCCCCAAATATTTCTGTAAATGTTTTTATCGACATCCGGGTAGTAGCTGCATTATCCGTGACACAAAATTTTCGATATTCTTGAAAAAGGTCGGCCTTGGATTGCGAGATGGGTTCGAGATACAGCTTGTTGCTTCTAGACCTACAGTAGTGCGATTCCATTTTGGGTAGGCTCTGAAAAAACTTACGTACCAACATCTTACTTTCGGCATTTCGTGGATTTTTTACTTTTTGTGTTGCTTGCTCACTATTAGAATTGGATTTATTTATTAACGGTTTGGTCCAATTATGCAAAGACCATTCACCAATTCCAAGGGTGTTCAGGAACATTTTTTTGCATACTGTGTGAGATATTCCATTTTTTTTTAATTTCAAAACAAAAGTTGAATCGCGTCTTGATTCACCCAGCGATTTTCGTTTTACTGGCATCACATCGACCAAACCCCTTATGTGGTGCTTGCGTTCTTGCCAATTCATTATTTCCCAAAATGCATTAAATATTTCTTGGCGGTTTTGCGATGAAAATTCTTTACATTTCAAAGTTTTTCCCTTGAGACTCCGTTTACAGTTGCATCGAGGCAACATTTTGCGTGCCGATCTAGGTATGTGAAATACAGCTTTACCCTTTCCACACTTTCCTCTTCCTTTATAGGCCAAACCTCTCATCCTTTTGTATTTATTTTGATTACAATCCCATGTTTCTTTGTCGCGTCTTTTTCTGCGCTGACGTTTTACTTTGTGCGTATTTTTAGTCTCTTCGTCCTCGCTGCTCAGAATTTCTGAAGTTGAATTATTTGGCACATAACTAGGATCTTCAACTTCCTCCTTTCTATTATTTTCATCTTCACCTTCTACATCATGTTCCTGTATGATTGTTTCTGCTTCTGCTTCTATATCATCTGTATGTTCTAAAACTATTTCATACTGAGAAGGAGTAAATGATATGGCGTCAATGCCAGCCACTACTTCACCATCAACGGGTAAAATGAGAACATTATCTTGGGCTGCTAACTCGCTGGAATCAGGAGCATTATTTTCAACACAAAGGTTAAAATCAGTTTGAGGAACTGTATTTAAAGAGTTGTCATTTTCTAAGATTTCGGGAGTAATACTACTATTTCGCACTATTTGCAATAGACGAAAAATTTTACTAGTTCTGGAATTCATATCTGAAACAATATGAAAATCTCATAAATTTCAAAACTTCTTCTAAAATCGTTAAATGAAAACCTCTTAACTTTCTCGTTACTCATGATAAAGTAATGTTAAACAAAAGGTTTATAATTCCAAAAGCAAATTAAAAGGTACTAAAATTATTATACGGGAAGATCTGACGAAAAAGAATCTGGCGTTAATGAAAGATGTCCAGAAACGGAGTAGTATAGCATGGTCAAATCACTGTCAAATATTTACAAAGGTAGGAAATAAAATACATCGTATAGGAAATTATAGCGACTTAAATAAAATATTTAATGTTAAATAAACTGCTTGAACCGACCTCTTTATCGATATCTTGTTCTTATTTTCACGGCTATCTGCTGAGGCATAAGAACATTACTAAAAAATTGTTAAAAACTTAAATTCTTTTTTGAATAGTATACATTTTTATTTGAATAACATATATTCGTAATTATTAATACATATGCATATGCACTGTGTTTTGTATTAGGTATTGTTTTCTGAATTTATACTATGGGTCATAGTTTTTATTTTTTCCTATTGTAATGGATGTAGTAACGGATGGTATTTGTATAGCGCATTTGAACGTAAGGTCTCTTTTACCGAAATTAGCTGATGTAGAACAAGTGATGAACGATCTTAATGTTGACGTTTTTTGTTTAACTGAGACATGGTTGACTAATGCAGTAGACAATAGTATGGTCAGGATCGAAGGATATAATCTCTATCGTAGGGATCGCGATGGCCGATGCGGAGGCGGTGTTGCTATTTACGCACGATCTTGTTTTAAGTGTTTTGTTATTGAAAGTAACCCTATTATTGAACAGATATGGATTTCAATCCGTGTTAAGTCCATGGATCTTAGTGTTGGTTGCGTGTATAGACCGCCGAATTCTAGTGGTGATCTTTTTATTAATACAATAGAATTGCAACTTATTAATTGTAATTTAACATTTCCTTTGGTTTTTTGTTTAGGGGACATGAATATAGATTTCCTTGATGGAAATTCTCAATTAACACTTAAATTAAAACAATGTTTGAATTCACTCAATATGACTCAGTTGATAAAAGAGCCCACTAGAGTCGCTCGATCTTCTGCCACTTTGCTTGATCTCATTGTTACCTCTGATGCGCGTATTATTAATGAATCTGTAGTGAATCCTTCTGAAATCTCGGATCACGATTTAGTCTATTGTAGAATTAAGCTGTCATTTAATAACACACTCAAATTTATTACTTACCGTGATTTTTCCGCATTTGATTATGATGCTTTTCTGCTCGATTTGCAGCGTATACCATTTCATTTCATGTTTAATATGAGTGTAGATAACAAGATTATCTTTTTTAATCAGCAAATTCTATCTTTATTTGATCACCATGCCCCGATTAGAAAAGTTCGAATCACAAAATGTAAGAAGCCGTGGATTACGGAAAATATAAAGTTTTTGCAAAATTTACGTAACAGGGCTAAGTCTCGATTTAAACGAACCAAATCCATAGCTCATTGGAACTACTATAAAGAGCTTCGAAACTATACTACACTTGCAATTCGGAATGAGAAAAAAGCTTACTTCGAATTTCTTGCAACTCAAAAAGATAAAAAAACGTTCTGGTCTGAAATGAAAAAACTAAATATCACTCGTTCGCGGTCACGTGATATTCCTTCGAACCTGCTTATACCCGAGCAAATTAATAAGTTCTTTATAGAAAATGTTCCAATTCTCGCACAAAACTCTGAAGAAATTAATAATTTATATCTCCAATCGACTCTTCTGAATAAGCCATCTAATTTTGATGTTCATACTGTAGATAGTACTGAAGTTTTAAAATATTTACTGGAAATAAAAAGTCATGCGGTTGGAGGTGACAATATTAGTATAAACATTATAAAATTGACGCTACCTCACACATTGCCCTATATTTCTCATATAATTAATTGCTGCTTACATGACTGTACTTTTCCTAGTATCTGGAAATTTGCTATTGTAGTTCCCCTGCCGAAAAATAATAATGTATCTAATTTTTGTGACCTGCGACCTATTAGTATTTTGCCAGTAATGAGTAAGGTGTTAGAAAAAATTATTCACAATCAAATAAATCAATATCTTCTTCAGTATAACCTTCTTCCCAGTTGCCAATCAGGTTTTAGGCAACATCACAGTTGCACTACAACATTGCTAAAGGTGACAGATGATTTGATTGATGCAAGAGACAAAAACAAATTAACGTTGCTGGTCCTGTTAGATTTCAGCAAGGCCTTCGACACCATTAACCACGACACTTTGCTTGCAATTTGTTATCACATTGGATTTACTCGATCTGCAATAGCTCTATTGAGATCATTTTTACGAGACAGGTATCAGTCTGTTCGTATCCTAGATACAGTTTCTGAACCATTAAGCTTATTACAAGGAGTACCGCAGGGCTCCATACTGGGCCCGCTGCTCTTCTCAATATATACGATATTGTTATCAAAATCCGTAAATCGTTGTGAATTGCAAATGTACGCAGATGACACCCAAATTTACAAGTCCTTTGACATTAATAACATTGATGAGGCTTTGCTTGATGTCAACAGTGATTTGGAGGGTATTCGGAGTTTCGCCGAAATTCACTCTCTTAAAATTAATCCGTCCAAATCTGTTGCCATTTTGTTTGGAAGCCCTCATTGTGTTTCACGATGTAATAATATACAAGTTCTTGTGGATAACACCTATATCCCATTGTCGAATAGCGCGAAGAATTTGGGTCTAGTTTGCGATAATACTTTTAGATACAGGGATCACGTATCCAAAATGATTAGTGTGTCCTATAATAATTTAAAATTACTTTATCCGCATAAATATGTTTAACACAAAAACTAAGGCAATGCTTTGTGAGAGTTTGGTGTTGTCTACATTCTCTTACGCTCTTCCCGTGTATGGACCGTGCTTAGATGCTGCAGATCGTCGTAGAATGCAGTTAGTACAGAATACTTGCGTAAGGTATATCTACAACTTAAGGAAATATGATCACATATCTCATAGGATCACTGGACTTAATTGGCTAAATATGAGCAATCGCATACTAGGCAAAACTAGAACTTACCAGGTTTTCAGTCACCGATATAGCTAGGTAGCTGTACGAGGTTTACAAATTCGAGTACAGATGGCGTAATGTCAAAAATGATGGTACGAGGTTTTCGAAACACATGCAATACGAGACCCTTAACACAGTAGGCTATAAATCTCAATTTAGCAAAAAATTTAACTTACGAGGTTTTCAAAGTAACGTATCGATTTGTTATTCCCATGTCGGGTCTCGTACTAGATATGGAATAACTTTTTGGGGTAATTCTAATTCTAATGATGTCATATTAGCTCAAAAAAGGGTAATTAGAGCTATTGTTGGAATATATTCTGATGACATTCTGTAATCTTTCTATAAATGAATCATCATTGTATATATTTAAGTATAAACATAAATTTAATCTGAATTCTGACTTCCATTCTTATGAAACTCGTAATAAGATACTTTTAGGATTCCGTACAATAGGTTAAGAGTTACTCAGAATTCTCCAAACTCTTTAAGTGTTAAGATTTTTAATTCTTTACCTGTATCAATTAAAAATCAGCATCACTTACTTACACTTATCTCTTTTAAAACCAATTAAAGGAATTTTTACAAATTAATATATTCTGTAACTTGAATGAATTATTTTCCTTTGTTGATAGACTGTAAATTTTGAAATTTAGTATTCTATTGAAGCGTCTTGAAAACGTTTTCCCAGTAAACTGCGCAGTTGAAATTTCAAGGCCTTCCTGCTCTAAAAATGTAATAATACGTTGCTCAGACATGATGCCTATCTGTTCTGGCGAACTGAACCGGCTTACTCTCCTCCGTATATTTATCATTAACATCATTAGCAGACCACAGCCAATAAATTAGTAATTAATTTTACCTGTCACACAACAGAAATGCCATCTATATATCGAGTTGCCACGTAAATGTATACATAAATGTAATAGAACGTGTTTAATAGATGTATTATTGATGAGATCAAATGCATAATTAACAAGTTTTAATTTTAAATCAGAGCTGACATGATTACGTGAAAATTTTAATAATATAATACCTAATACAATTGTTTCGCAAAAAAAAAAGTGTAATAACTTTAACTTTAACTTCAACTTCTAGAAATAATCAACAGTAAATATTTTTAAATCATTCTAACCGTCCTTTTTGCGGCATCCGTAAAGGAAAATCATTCACACACCGGTGGTCGTTGAATCCATTCGTAGATTCTCTTTCCTTTCGTCATCGCGAGTTAGACGCGTACGAAAGCAGTTTTTCATCGGTTTCGTTCGCCCTTTTTAGTCCTTATTACCTGGGAGCGGCCAATTGACGTCCATTCAATACAAAGAAGGAATATTAAGACGTTTCATTCTAAATCATCTATACAAAGGAACGCTGATCGTTTCGTCAAACCTAAATGGAAACATATATGTCTTGCTACGCGCACGTATCGCTCGTTAATTAAGCTTGGAACACTATTGTAGGCTTCCCCCTACGCTTTTTATCCGTAATTAAAACTTGCGATGGTGTTGATGAGATTTATAACACCTCGAAGTGCTAGTCGGAGGTTTATTTTGTAAAGAAAAGCAAGCGAAGATGGATAGTGATTGCTTTCATGGGCAAAAGATGGGTTTATTGTTGATGCTTGCGGTTCATAAATGGAGTTAACGGTCGCGTTTAAATCGATTCTGGATGAGTTTTTGTATGTCAATGTGTTTTTATAACAACTGGCAAAATTTTAGACGTCTACTGTCAATAGTTTGTTTTTTGTGTAGCAAGTCAGGCGATTTCCCAAAAATGGATAAAATCGAATTTCGTGCAGTGATAAAACACTTCTGGATGGATCATTTTTGACCATCAGCTTCTGGGTGAGCGAATTCAAACGTGACCGCACAAGCACAAGTGACAAATTACGTAGAGGACGCCCAAAAACCGTTACCAACAATGAAATGGTCGACAAGATTCATGATGTCGTGTTAGACGATCGCTGATCGAAGCTGACAGAGATAGCAGAGACAATAGGCGTATCAGAAGAACGCATTGGCCATATCCTACACGAAATTTTTGGCATGAAAACGCTCCTTGAGCGATGGCGGTACCCATCGCTCACCTCGGAGCAAAAACGGGATTCAACGGAATCCAAGGCATTTCTTCATGGGTTTCGTAACCGCGGATGAGACTTGGATCCACCATTACATACCGGAGACCAAGGAACAGTGGAATTTTCCGGACGAATCAGCTCCGAAGAAAGCAAGGATCGTTTCATCGGCCGAAAAGGTCATGGCGACCATTTTTTGGGATTCCCAAGGTGTGATCCTCTTTAACTATCTGCAGAAGAGAACGACGATCACAGCATCAATGCAGACCTTGAAACATCCTACTTTTCCAACGGCTTGAACAGACTGGAGCACCGTTTGAAAAAGTGTATTGATCTTCGGGGAGACTACATCGAAAAATAAAAATAAAAAAACACACCAAGGTCTTGTTTTTGTTCCATCTAAAGGAAAATTGCTGTCGTAGCAAGTAAAAACGTTTTAGAAAAAGATAAAAGCAAGAAAACGTCGTTTTCACCTGTTATTTCAGTGAAGCGTTACTTTGATTCTACAACGATATCGAATTTGTTTCGATAAATTTGCCATTCCACCCTCTCCCTCACCTGTAGCCATGATGACACCATCACGTCATTATTTAATTGACGATTACGACGGTTATTACTAATAATTGATGGCCTTTTTGGTCGCCGAAGTGGCGGGATGTTTTGATAAACTAACTTGTGTCTTGGAGAAATTGATGAACTTTAGACGTCTTAAGAACACTATCAATGAACGGAGGCAAATATTGTGAGTCAGCAGTGTAATTGGTAAGGGTGTTAGACATTATTCTCTTAAAGCTATCATCTTGGGAAGATTTAAAGAGATCGATAGCAGTTGGAGTTCCGCAGGAGTCGCTTTTAGCTTCTTAATTTTTATGACTGATCTATTTAAGATATACTTTTTTGATGAGGTTGGATTCGAGACTGGTTCTCTAGACTTAAATCTGAACTTGATGGATCCTCAGTATTACGTTGTTAATTCACTTTTTCTTCAAATAAACACTTTAATCTAATCTAATAGGATATTGCCATGGTAGATACACATCTCATTATTATACAGGTTGGTTCGTAAAATAAACATCTAAGGCTGAACGTTGAGGTCCTTAAGCCTTTTGATCTCTGATATGGCCCTTTAGGCCTTGAATTGTTGATGATAAGAGTTGTTGATGTGGTCACTCTCGCTGCAATTGGCGCTAGTTGATCTTAGTCCTTCTCGAGCGAGTCCTGGTCCGCAGAAATGTCGAGAACTCTTCTAATCTTCACCCTAAGCGGTGGTCTATCGGGGTCGAGTCCGGCCAGACGGGAGACCAGCGGGTTTACCGATGTTGTAGTCCTCTCCAGGGTCTTGGTAGCCATGGGGGAACCATGGAGCGCCGACGATCATCCTGAGGATCTTATTTTGGAGGGTCTCCAATCTCTTTAAGTGAGTCTTGGCCAGACTCGATTAGGACAGCGAGCCATAGGTGATGGTGGGACGAAGGAATGTCAAGTAAATCGAAACCTTGATTCTTACAGAGAGCGAACTTCTCGAACAGAGCAGCGACAGGAGCATCGATCTTTATCTAACCTAAAAGGAATTAAAACATGAAAAGGTGAGCCAATCTTCACCAATACTTCTAAATCGAATTCTGAATATTTCATCTAATGAAAATTTAGAATTTAAAAATTCCTAGGAAACAGTGACAAGTACTTGAAATGAAATATGAGTAGTTTGATACAGAGGTTGAGATTGCATAAGCGAAACGAGATTCAAAAAATTGAGTCACCATAATTTATGTTGAGTAGTTGAGTTGTTAAGTATTACATCAAACGATTTACAAGCATGGCAGAAGAGATTAAAATATAAAAACAAAGCACCAGTTGCAAAAATATTGTAAGCAGAAAGGCATCGATGTAGAATTAGATGAAGATGACTGCAGAGCTTTGATATTTGGTTGGATTTATAAATTAAGTTTTTGTAATAGAACTAATCGTCTTGTAGGATGTTGTCAAATCACTGTTGATGTATTATGCACGTCTTAAGAAAAACTTTCCAAAGTTTAGAGAAGATACATTGTTGGAGTTTATTTTGGAAACAGAAATCTGTAGAGAGTTGACTGTTGACAAGAAAAAAATCAATTAAGGTTACTGAATTGCTGCAGAGTCTCGTGAGGTGTTCAATTAAGAGCATTCTCGAAAGAAATCTTTTGATTCTAGATGATTCAGCTAGTACACAGTTGCTGGACCATCCGCATCTAAGCAGTCTATGTTGAAATCATATTTCAAGAAATATCTTGTAATTTAGTTTTGGTGGTCTGTATACATCACTAACCACAAACCTAACATTGCTCTAACAAATCATCACGTACTACAACTTATCTTGGTCAAGGACTTTATAGAATTTCTACAAAATCATCTCCTTTATCTCACAGAACTGAGGAACTTTCGAATTAGAATTCGAGACTTGCAACTTGGAGAAGATTTGTAGGTTTCTTTGCCATTTTGTATATACAGTCTAGTACTGCGTTGATTTGCCCTCTTTGTAACCAGTTTGACTGTCTTGTAACGTGAGTAATCTTGTTACTTCTTCTGGCAAACATTAAGATGGTGTGTGGAAAGAAACAGCAAAACCTCAATCAAAATTTTACATTTAATTTGTACTGTGAAACGGCAAAATAAATAAAAAAAATTGTATAAACATAACAAGCTTAAAATAAAACGACCTGTATATGCATATAAAATACGGTCAGTATGTTTGTTTGTTGTCTCACATTATAGCATCCTTACTTTTTCGGAATTAGATACAGTTTGCAAAATGAGCTCGAAGAAAGAAAGCGTTAAGTATTGCAAAATCAACTGTAACTCTTGTGCTTAAAAACGTCAATGAATAACGTTAACTACAAAACGAAAAAGTGTAAGGGGACGAAAAAATGGATTTACTTCGGAAAAGAAGGATAGAGAAGTGGTATGTACATTTCAAAGAAATCCTGGATGCTCTATTAGAGATGGCGCTAAAAAAGTGCATATGTCTTCAATCATATAAAGTTCCATTAGCATCCAACAGAAACGACAACAAAACCGCTAAAACACGTTCTCTAAAATTCTACGACAACATTGTCCACAATTTTGGCTGCATGATCATGGACGATGAAAACTTATATTAAAGCAGATTTCAATCAGCTTTTTGGTCAATTATTCTATACTGCACGAAAAAGAAATTGGTTTGGCAAGCAATTTGTAAATGGAGTCTAAAGAGCAGCATTTTTGTCACGACTGGTTCGATCAACCAAAATATTTATGTCGAAGAATGCCTACATAAATGGTTACTGCCTATGATACGTCTTCACAAAGATCCAGTTTTATTTTGGCCAGATCTAGCTACATGTCACTATGGCAAATTGGTCATGAACTGGTACGAAGACAATGGACAGTTCCACCAAATTGTCCTCAACTTTGCCCAATTGAGAAATATTGGGCTGTAATGAAAAGAAAATTGTTGCAAAGCAAGTTGCTAAAAACGAGAAGGATCTACAAAAGAAATGGAAAAAGGTATCATCAGAGATCACCCGAACTGATGTACAGCGCCTCTACTAAATATGCATTTCATAACCACTTCCTGTCGACTAGTTTTTTTTCCTATACATACCTTATTAGTGTTTTCCATTTATGCAATCGTTCCCAGCTCTCACTATGAGAGCCAGATCATCAGCGTACGCAACCCACATTGCGTCCCTGCTAAGATCTAACCCCAGTATTCCATCATACAAAACGTTCCAGCGAATAGGGCCCAATACATAGCCTTGCGGTACCCCTGCAGTTCTCTTCACGAATTCGTCTTTCTCTATCAACACTCTCCAATCTTTCAGACAGCTCTATGCGAAATTAATCAGATACGTGGCTGTATTCCTTGATAATGGGAGTGTGGCAGGCTGAATTAAAGGCATCTCTTTCTCATTCTACTGCTTGTATCGTGATCGTCCAAATTGACATTCATGAAAACCACTCTTAATTTCCAGATCATTTAATAGCCTTTCTTTGATAAGCATATCCAATAACTTGCCGAGGGTATTAAGCAGCAAGCAAAGTAGTCTATAAGAGCTTACCACTTTCGGAGGCTTTCTCTTCCGTTTTAGCCACTTTCCATTCTTCGGCGATGTTTTGCTCGGACAACAAGCTGTTCATGGCATCAGGCTGGGGACGATATTTATCGTTTCTGGGGAGATCCCATGTAGGCCGTTCTTCCCCGTAGAACTTCTCGGCCTAACCATAAAGATGAGTTTCTGGGTGTGTTTTGCTGTATGTGAATGAGCATTATTATGCAGTAATATCATTCTCCGACTTCCTTGAGGCATAAATGGTCTCGTTTTCCTCCAAAGCATCATTTAATTTAATCATTTGGGCCTTATAACACTCAGCTGTGACAAATATGATCAGAGTCCAGAAGCTTGTAATAAATTATTCCTCTCCAATCCCACTAGACACACAATACACTTTCCTGACATTATGACTATTATGTCTTGATTTTGCAGCAGATGCTGATGACTACCCTGTTATAGCATTGTCAAAATTTTTCGTCTTTTGCACTTGGATGTGGATCATCGTCAAAACAAATCTTAAAACTTTGCAAACCTAGCTCCTACTAGTTGAAACAGCCACAGAATGATCTCCCCAAGCCGAATTAATCATTCAAAATTTGCTGAATTATACTATCGTCTTCGGCTTTATTTCTTGCAGCTATTATTATTATCGTCAAATATGATGTTTCAGCCCTTTATATGTTAAAACACTCTAATGACATTATGAAAGCCACAGTTTCTTTCTAGCTTTACATCCTGATTTTCACCTCGATAAAAGCACAATTATACCTCCAATCATCTTAATCATAATCCCATGGCATTCTAGAGATTAATCCGAATGAGAAATAAATGAGTATAGAATCAAGCGATAACTAGAAATGGCGCATATTTGTATTCCCTTGTTGCTGCCTGTATATAATTAGATACTAATAAAGGATGTGTAACATGTACGCTTCCACCCATAACAAGTAAGTTAATCAGTGATATTTATAGTGAGTATACAGTTCTTACGTAAAATAAATAACGTTAATGCTATGATATTAATGCATATTCACTCTTATGTTTATGATAGGTTAGTTAGCTTCGATAGAGGAAGCTAATGCAAACTTTTGGTTAATGCTATATGTATAGGAGAGCCTCGCGAGTAACAGAGAAAAATTTCTGTCGCGCAAGCCGGGTTTTTACGATACAGTAAAAACTTGATCGGCCGCATCTGATAAAACGACGATATGGAGTTAATGAAATAATTCATTTGATCATTTCCACGAGAGTAAGCGCAATAATTTATTCTACACTTTAGAGATATGATAATTGTTGTCAGATATCGAATTTATAATGCACACTTGCACACTTATATATAAATCCGAACAGTTAATGATGCGTGCCTTTAATGGTTACAAGCATTTTGTTTTTGTTAGATTACACGTACACAGTCTGTTCCTAATGCGATGAAACTGATTCATTTTGTATCGAATAAAGAGCGGATATTAAATTCTGTTTTAAATTTGGTAAAACTGTCGCAGAAATGTACGAAACCACGACGACCAAAAAGATTGGAGCGTTCAGCATTGCAAAGACATGTTAAAAATGTCCCCAAAGAGATCCAACAAGCTTGTTGCCGATGGTTCTTCGTTCTCTTGCCAGGGCCGATCAAAGCTCCTGAGCCCTCTTGGTATTCCTCAATTGATACAACCCTTACTGGCTGTGGGTTGGTTGGGTTATGGTGTGATAGATCAGCTTCCAGGGAACAAATTGATGATTAATCGAGGTTTAGATGTGGGAGCAGGTGTTGGCCTCCCCTTACGACGACGGTGCGGGGAGGTCCGGGTCCAAACCGGTTGTTGCCGCCATAATTGGGTTGGAGAATTTCTAAATCATACTTAGGGCCGATTGTACATTGCGAGTTTAAACCCGAGTTCAGCTTAAACCGAAGAAAAACCTAAGTTCAAGTTGTACAATGCGAGTTTAGTCCTTCACGGAAATTCAACTCTGGTTTAGCTTGAACCACCAAATTTGTCGGCTTAAGCTTGAATTGAAGTACACCTAATTTATTGTTGTTCAAAATATGGAAAGATTTATACATTCAGATGATGGAGAGATGTTAGAACTGGTAGATCTTATAAATCGACAGAGACGTCGCAAAGTATTTCGTCCTCGTGAAAACCAATTTGAAAAATGGAATGATTTGGATTTTATACCAAGATTTCAAGCAGAACAGCTACCTATAGAATGAATCCCAAATTAGAACTCGAAACCCCATTGAAAGAACATTTGGCATATGGAAGCTACGATTCCATGTTTTAGTACTGGGCATCAGGTCAAAATCGTGCAAAGTGAAAGCAATCGTTGTTGCCACAGCTGTTTTACACAACATGGCTATATTGTTAAATGAAGACCAATCCCCAGTTGATGCGGCAGAGGAAGCTGCGATTCAATTAGTGAATAACGTGGAAAATGAAAACGTTAGAAATAATTTGGGAGGATTGAACAATGCATGAATGCTGCTTTTTTCTTCATAAGCTCAAGTTCCAGTTCATGCTTTTCTCTCATAAACTGTAACTTGAGCTCATGCACTTTTTCAAAAAATTATTATTTGAAACTTCTAATTAACTTTTGGCTTCAGCCCAATGGGAAAACCCGACTTGTGATCCCATGTTGTTCAATAATTTTTGCGTTTTCTACGATAAAGTACATGATCACATTACAGAACAAGATAATAATGAGCGTTTTATCAAATACATTGACCAGTTTCGATCTCAACATATAAACGCCAAATCAAAACACAAACCAAAGTGACAGTTGATGCCTTTAATGTTTCAAACGCGCATGTGCGAATGTGCATCGCTTGTTATTAACAAGTTGAAAACGTTTGTCTGTGCAACTTTGTACAACAGAACAAAAAGTTAAACTCAAGTTCAATTGAATCCAAGTTCAACTCAAGTTCCATTTAGTTGAACTTCACTTGAACTTAGGTTTGTACAATCGGCCCTTAATGTATTGCTGGTCAGTTGTGACACGTATTGGTGGAGAGATGGAATCGCCAAGCCTCTTCTCAGATCCGAATTTCTAATGAACCAGGGGAGTTGACGATTAATCTCTTAAGATGTGTCTTAGCAACACAGACCCAGGACAGGGCTCCATAGATAAGAACAAGGCGCAAGAAGATGTAGTAGATTAAGATTTTTAATCTCTGAGGAAGGATTATCCCAAGATATGTGACAGATTGTCTGGTAGACCAGCGCAACATCTCATCTAGGTCTCGCTGAAGACCAAGGCTTCGCTCCTGGACGACGTAAAAATCGTAGATCGCCAGATGTACTCCATGGGTCTTAGGGAGATCGTGAATGTACATCAGAAAAAGGATTGGACAAAGAAACGAGCCCTCCAAAACAGATCTCGGTGACGAGGCGGAGTCTTCCACTCAGACGGTAAAACGTCTGTCCTGCAGGTATGACCGCAAGATCTCGATTATCTTTGGATTATGCCCTGCCACCACCATTTTGTAAACGAGTCCTCTGTACCAAAGGCACCAAAGGCAAAGTCCAGAAACACCTCACCCATCGTCTTTCGTGTCTCGAGGGAGTTTCGAATTTGCTCAGCGACTCGGAGAAGCTGCCGGAAGCCAAATTGTTTATTCTGAATTAAGTCATGTTGTAGGAGCTCGTCCTAGCGGCAAACATGTCAGTCATTGTCACCGATGAGGAAACGTGGTGTTTTCAATGCGAGCTAAAAAAAAAGAACATCAGAGTGCGGTATGGAAGTCACCAGAAGAGCCAAAAGAGAAGAGCAAAATCATATGAATTGTTCACAACAATGAATTCGTCCCGGAAGGTCAGACGGTGAACGCACAATATCATATAAGAGTTTTGCAACAATTTTGGGCCAGAATTCGATGAGTTCGATCGGAATATCGAGAGCTAGGCAGTTGGTTTCTGTTACACAGCAATGCACCATCTCACAAAGCCGTCATTGTACGTGAATTCTTGTCCAAAAAAGGCATCATTGTTATCGATCATCCACTGCATTCACCTGATTTGGCTCCATACAACTTCTGACTATTTACCGAAATGAAATTGGCGATGAAAGGACATCGTTTCGGTCATTTCGAAAAATTTATTAAACGTTTCCTGCGCCGTATTGACTCAGAAAAGACTACAATATTGTTTGGTCACACAGTGACTTCATCAGGTGGACTGATAAATTTACAAATGTACAAGATATACGAGGGAGCGTTTTTATATTCGCGGAATGAGCGGGTTGTAGGGGGGTGATTAGGCGCATTTGGGGCGTGGCCTGTGCAGCGACTCATAATTAGTATAAATGCGAAGTTTCATTGTTATTAGACAGTTAGAGCCTTGAGGCCCTGCCCAATCTTGAGGGCGAACGTATCGCGCCCGCCACCACTGAAGAAGTCAAATCTTTTATATCCGCTCTTAAACCCAGCAAGGCTCCAGGCCTTGACGGCATCTCAAATGTTGCCCTCAAAGAACTGCCATCACATGTTGTCGACCGTATCTCCCACATCGTAAATGAGATCCTCAGGTTAAATTACTTCCCTAACATCTGGAAGAGCTCTATTGTGGTGTCCATACCCAAACCTGGAAAAGACCCTCTCTTTCCTCAGAATTATAGGCCTATTTCTCTTATATCGAGCGTCGCAAAAATCGCAGAGGCAATCATCCTAAGTCGGCTCAAGGAGGAAATCTTCGTTCAGGAAATCCTCCAGGACGAACAATTTGGTTTTCGGGAGGGTCACTCTACCGAACACCAGTTGTTTAGAATAACTGAGGCCATTCGCGACGCCCTTGAGAGGAAAGAGACTCTAGGGGCGGTGTTCTTGGACATCGCTCGAGCATTTGACACTGTGTGGCATCCGGGTCTGATTTTTAAGATGATTTCTCGGGGGGCAAATCCTAATTTGGTGAGGGTGGTCCAGTCATATCTTTCTGGGAGAACCTTCGCGACTCGATACGGCTCGGATATTTCATCGTTGAGACCAATGGAGGCGGGAGTACGGCAAGGATCATTGCTGGGCCCAAGTTTATTCTTGATCTTCATGAGCGACCTCCCTAGACACGTAGGCACGGATCTGGCGATATATGCGGACGACACGGCCATCTTTACAGCCTCTAGAGATGAAGACTTACTGCGGCGCAGATTACAGCACTCGCTGGACGACATTTTGCAATGGGCAACAAGATGGCGGCTCAAAAGCAATAACTCCAAATGCGTCGCAGTGAGATTCACCAGAAGAACTCGTCCTCCCCCCGACAACATCATAGTGGGAGGTTTCAGACTGCCATGGAGTCCGTCGCTAGTCTACTTGGGTATGAGGCTTGATTCCCGCATGATTTTTAAACAACATATAGAAAATACAATCAACAAATTTAACGCGGCCAGATCCTGTCTATATCCGTTGCTGTGTCCTAAATCCACGCTGTCTCTGAGGATCAAGATATTGATATATTTTTCTTTCATGAGGCCAATCATAACATGCGGAGCCCTCACGTGGTCCAGCATGGCCAAAACTCACTTTCAGAGGTTAGAGTCCCTTCAAAGTCGCACCCTACGGCTAATTCCGGTGCGCCGTGGTTCGTGAGAAACACGCAGTTACGCGAAGATCTCGGTGTTCCCATACTTAAGCAACATGCGCTACACCTTGCGAACGGAACCTTCGAAGGGATCAGAAGATCAGCAAATCCTCTCATTGGCCACCTTGCGGAACTCGACCCGGACAGACCTCCACCTAGAACCCACGTTAGAAGAGCCCTAGCAATAGAAGATGCCTAAGCTTCGATGATGCTTAATCCTCTCCACATTTTATAATCACCGGAAGTAAAATATTACTAATCACTCTCCAGACTAGAACGAAGCCTTTCACACTACGAATAAAGGGCCTATGAACAAAAGTTCGGCCTTAGCAGCGAACAAGAAGGACCACCGATTAGACAGTTAGTCTTGGAGCTATCGTCAACCAAGTAACATAATCAGGAGTGAAAAGTGAAATATGGAAAAAATCGAATATCGTGCCGTTATAAAGTTCCTTACCAGGCAAGGAAAATCAGTCGCGATCATAATGAAGGAGATGTCATTGGTTTATGGCGACTCTTGTCCAGGAAAAACCATGGTGTACAAGTGGCATAGTTTATTTAAACAAGGAAGGGAATCCCTTAAAAACGACCCGAGGCCGGGCAGGAGCATTGAGGTGACTACGCCAGCACTTATCCAAAAAGTTGAAAAAATTGTACTCGAAGATACTCGACTAAAGAAGAAACGACTCGCAGAAATGGTTGGAGTATCCGATACAACAATTTTTAAAATCCTACACGATCATCTCGGCATGTCTAAGGTCAGCGCAAGCTGGGTGCCGAGAATGCTCACGCCGCCGAAAAATCAACAGCACGTAGAGTGTTCGCGTGCATTTTTGGACCTCCGTAATGAAGACAAGGATGGTGTATTGAGTCGAATTGTTACTGGAGACGAAACTTGGGTACATCATTATGAACCTGAGTCCAAACAAGACTCCATGCAGTGGCATAAAAAGGGCACAGCACCTCCCAAGAAATTTAAAGTGTCACAATCAGCTGGGAAACTCATGGCAACGGTATTTTGGGACTCGGAAGGAATATTGTTGATTGATTATAAAGATAAAGGTGTTTCTATAACCGGAGAATATTACGCTTCAATATTAGAGCGACTAAAAGAAGCCATTAAAGAGAAAAGACGGGGAAAATTGACGAAAGGTGTGCTGCTTTTGCACGACAACGCGCCCGTCCACAAGAGCCGCGTCGCGTTAGCTGCCCTGCATAAGGTGGGCTTCGAAATTGTGAATCACCCACCCTACAGCCCAGATGACTGGCCCCGAGTGATTATTACCTGTTTTCGAAAATGAAAAAAGAGCTGCGGGGTAAAAAATTTACTGCCGATGATGAAGTCAAGGAGGCAGTTTCGGCGTATTTTGCAGATAAAGAGAAATCATTTTTTTATGAGGGTATAAATAAGTTAATTGAAAGATGTGAAAAATGTATCCGTCTTGCAGGTGAATATATTGAAAAAAAAAATAATTTGGTTTTTTTATTTCCACCCATTATCCCCCATTCCGCGAATATAAAAACACTCCCTCGTATGTGTATTATACTAAGTCTAAAGTTAAAATTATGATTATTTTCACCTATGTTATGGAGTTTCAACAAGTGCCTCCCTTATCAACTAATAATTTAATAAAAAATCAAAATAATAAACGCTTTTTTAGACCAATCTCATTCTAGTTATACAAACTATAACGTTAAAATATTCCAGTTATTCTTCAGTTCTTGCGATAGCAATGAATAGATGTTGTTAAATAAAGAAGATATCGATTCGAATCAATATGCATAAGAATAGGACCGCGTTTTTTGCAGGTAATCGCTACTTAATTAGCGGTACATCGCTAAAAGTCATTATCGTGCAAGTCCATTAAAAAGTATCTGATGTAATCTCATTAATACTATTAAGCTACTAGAATTATACGCATTATGGATGCCGAATGCTATGAAAAGAAGCTACTATTAGTAAGTCATAAAAGCTGGTATTCTAGAGTTTTATTGAGTTTCATTGAAAAACAGTATGGAGTAAAAGTTATGAAAGAAGATCTTTATCCACTCGGAGGAAATGGACCACGACCGGTATAACAAGCTTTAAATAAAGTTTTTATTAGTATGTATAAGTAGGATTATTTATTTAAATTAGCGGCCTCTTCAAAGTGATAATTGCAGTGTAACATCCATTCTAGGTAAGACTTATTCTCTTTTAAAAAAGAGCTTATAAAAGATTTATTATAGTTATAAACGCTTTTAGAAATTAAAATAGACTGTACTTATCTCTAATTGTCTGATATCGTTCCAGTTCTAGGTCAATAAAAAAATCGATTTATTGCAGAACACAATAATTCAGCTTTTGTAAAATTACTTCATTAGTGGAACAAATTGACATTTATTATGTATCAATCAATATTAAAACATTATATCGAAACTGCCAAGGGATCTGATGATGCGTTGACCACCCTCTTCAATAACACATCTCCATCAAATTCCACCTTCAACAACCACCAACAGCAGTCCTAGGCTTAACCAATTCCAAGAGACGTCTGCGAAGAACATGATACGAAAAAAAAGGAGGATGGTGATCAAAGTCAACAACAGATGCTTCTTGTGGAAGTTTACCAGAGCTCTCGCCAAAAATAAAACTGACATTTACACAAGTTAACACACGCCACTAACCACCCCCTAACGAGATGACGAAGAATGTCCAAGAAACCACCCAGAAAAGTAGGGTAGAGCGGGGGAATGACGACCATCACAGTACTTTTAGAAATAGCTATATTTTGTTAACAATACTCGTGTTGCCATCTAGTATTCAACGCCCCAATTTAATTTCAATAGCTAGGGTACAGAATTTTGTCGTTATGGTTCTCGTATGCATCTTAGTGTGTTTCGTGGCCTATCCATGTGTTTTTTTTTTTTGTAGTAACAAATAAGGTGATTAAAACGTAAATATAAAAGTTTTGCAATTGCTGTTTATTATGTTTCAAAATAATGCCTGGACCAATGAATATCTATTTATGGTTTGGCTGAATCATTTAGTTCTTCACGCGAAGCCGTCTATCGAGGACCCTATAGTGCTCATTTTGAACAATCACGGTATCCACATTTCTTTAACAATTCATGCTTTCTGTAGAGAAAAAGGAATCCATATGGTATCCCTCCCTCCACATTGATCTCATATGATGCAACCACTCGATGTTGCATTCTTTGGGCCTCTTAAAAAAAGCATACAGACATCAATGTGACTTATTTCTAAAAAAAAATCATTTTGTGAAAATTACTCATTATGATGTAGCTTCAATTTTCAACAAAGCCTATTCATCGGTGGCAGTAATTAATAAAGCGGTTAATGGATTTTCTTGAACCTCAGCAAGATAATCATCATAATAATATCGTGGATCAAAGTATTGATATTCATGATCAAGATGGCGAACAATAGTAACTCATCAAAAGTTTCCCAACCAGGAACCTCTCAAAATGGCAAAAAAAGAGTATCAATCGAAGATCTTTCACCCGTTCCATCCACTCCCAAAATCACTAAAACTACAAAACAACAACATAATAAAAAGCAACATTCGGAAGAGTTAACAAGTACGACCATGAAGGTCATTTTAATTGAAAAGGAAAGGAAGAAACAAATGAAATTGGAAAAAGCAATCATCACGTTTAACCAGAAAAGTAGCTTCATCTTCAAGCGCAGTACAAAAGAGTAAGAAAAAGACAATAAAGAAATGTGTTCCATCTGAATCTGATACCTCGTCAAATTCAGAGAACGAAGATATTGGCAATCTTTGTGATGACAACATAGCCTCTGACAATGAAGATGAGAGTATATGCATAATCTGCCAGGAATTTGGCAAAAATGGTGAAATATGGTTCCGATGCACCATATGTGAACGGTGGGCTCATAAAGAGTGCACTAGTTTATCTTCTGCAGCAGGATACTGTTGTGACTTCTGCTCAATCTGAATAACACTGATTGTCATTACCCACTTCTTGGTTTTGATTGCCCACCCTATGGTTGTTATTACCCCACTAGCCGGAAAATCAAGACCAAACGCACATGTCTAAGCTTTATTTTTTCCAAAAAAAGTGAGGGTAATTTTTGATCTAGGATGCAGCAAAACTTAACTATATACAACAACTTTTGACAACAAAGTTTCCTCAGGTGATCGTCATTCCCCCGCTCTACCCTACTAATAGAACTTTTCGTATAAAAAACAAAAATTACTGTAAGCCAATTAGGCTTACATTGTTCCAGTTCTGAAGTTCACAAAACCGAAGCTTGAAATTGGGTTCTCTGAATCTTGTTTTTGGTGTGGTCTAGGTACCTCAGTTTAGTTTTAAACCGGATTTTTGCTGTGATATTAGAGGATCTTTTTGTGGCGGAAATGAGCTCAACTTTCTCAAGATTTAATCTTCTTGTGCATCTGTTCAGGTAGTGCCCTATAAGAGAGAGGTGGTTGTTTAATTTCTGGAAGGAAATTTTGCGGTGATGTGGCTGGGATGTGGTTGTTCCTCACTGCTCTGAATAATTTTCCCAATCACTTTCAAGAGCATGACGAGTAACAAAAAGAGGCCCATGGTTTTAGAACTAGAACGACGAAGAAAATATGAAAGCGGCCATAATGGCTATTAAACCCAATGAAATGGGCTGGCTGCGTGCTTCAAAAACGTTCAACGTACCTTTTGGAGCGTTAAGAAGACGAGTTAATGATGCAGGTGGTAATAAAATTGCTGTTGGTTACAAGAAAGGGTATATGGGTGGCAAGAGGACTACATTTTCATTCGATCAAGAACAAGAACTTGTAAGCTATATCAAAAACATGGAAAACAGATTTTTCGGCATGACGACTCTTGAGCTGCGTAGATTAGCTTTCCAGTGGGCTGAAAATAACAACATTCCCAACACTTTTAATAAAGAAAAGGAAATCGCTGGTTGGGACTGGTGGAAAGGATTTCTTACTCGAAATCCTACGTTGTCATTGAGAACTCCTGAGTCCACGTCGGCGGCAAGGGCGCGTTCTTTTAATAAGCCGCAGATTAAGAAATACTTTGAACTATTATCAGAAGCTACGGAGGCCATAAATTTTGACTGTATAAAAATATTTAATATGGATGAAAGTGGTCTTTCCACCGTGCCTAAAAATTCAAAAATTTTAGCCTGTAGGGCTGAACGTGGGCAGCATCTTACAGTAGTTTGCAGTTGTAGTGCTGTAGGAATGTATGTTATGTAATATGAGAAAAGAACTGATGGACAACGGTCGTGCTGCTGCAATAACATTCACCCAAGAACATGGCTGGATGGACAAGGACATATTCGTAAAGTAGCTTCACCATTTTGTAAAGCATGTCAAGCCATCAAAGCAGGAAAAAATTTTGCTCATGCTGGATAGTCATATGTCCCACAAAAGCCTTGAGGCACAAGAGTTTGCTAAAACTAATGGTATTATACTCTTTTGTTTTCCACCCCACTGTACCCATCGGGTACAGCCTCTTGATGTGGCATTTTTTGGTCCATTGACGACCTATTATAATCAAGAATTGCTTAAGTGGCTTAAGAGTCATCCATGTAGAACAATAACCTATTATCAAGTGGCCGAATTGTTCAAGAATGCCTCAGAATCAGAAGGCAGCGACCATTTCAAATGCTATCCTTTCAATCCGGATATTTTCCCAGACTGGATGTTTGCTCCAGCGGAAGTAACCGATATTGAGGACCGCCGCGTGGAAGAAACAAACAGTGCACCCGAAAAGTCTGATCTGGAATTATTGCCCAGTACCTCAACAACTTCTAATTCTGTTGAAGAGTGCATCTCAAATTCTTTGCAGACACCATCGGTCTCTAGCCTCGACTGGAAAAATGTGCGAGAACCAGGGGAAAAGCTGTGGTGCTCAACAGCACTCCTGAAATAGCCGCCCTGAAAGAAAAAGCCGCTGACAAGCTTTTTTTAGCTTAGCGGTAGTGTTTCTTATAATATACAGGGTGTTTCCTAATTGAATGTCAATATTTTAGGGGACGATTTTTTGGTCCATTTTAAAAAGAAAACTTCATACGAACGTATGACTTAAACGTCTTAACTTTTGAGATACAGGGTGGTAAAGTTTTCAAAAATAAATAGTTTTTCATTAATTCCTGTAATACTACTTTAGATATTTTAATTTTAAATTTAATATACGTGTACTATGTATCAAGAGGCATCATTGAGTGCACCACATTTTTTTTTAATTCCACCAGTGGCGTTCGTACGGAATTTCAGCTACCTATTTTGACAGACGTTTAGGTCATAGGTTCATATGAAGTTTTCTTTTTAAAATGGACCAAAAAATCGTCCTCTAAAATATTGACATTCAATTAGGAAACATCCTGTATATTTTCCAGTTTAAGAATAGAAATTTCCTATTTTATATAGCAGTTACTAGTGCTTCTCGATTGCTGCTGAAGATATAAAATAGATTTGCGATCATTTTTTTGTTTTTGAGGTCATCGCTTCCCTATGGATTGTTTAGAGCGAAGCGATCGTGTTAGCTTGTTAAACATCAATCCTGTTTTTAGTAAGAGCTTTGATGACGCAGCATCTGCGTGTAGGACTGCTTGTAGTGGTTTCTTGAGATGAAATTTGGATTGGCTAACTCTTTTCGTAAACTTCATCGTCGAGTTAGAGATTGGAGAGGGTGGCCACTGCTTTAGGTATCAAATCCTTCAGCAATTTCGACACCAACGTTTGATGATGATGGAACAGGACCAGCTTAAAATGTCAATTATTGTAGAAAGGTACTTCGAACGCCTGATTCCTACGATGTTTGTCTCGATGTCTGCTATGTGGAGATCTCTTCTTCTAAGGAGTATAAAGCTAGTGTTAAGTTAATAGTTTCGTCTCATTTCAAGAAACTAGATGGACATTATCTTGGACAAAAAAGCCTGCTATTGATAACAGCTTCCATAAAACGTCCTATTACCTCTTGGTGGTTATTTCCATTACCATGGCTGATTCTATAGGATTTTTTGAAATGTCTCTAGAAGACGAGATTTTAATTGTTGTGGATCTCTATGAAAAAGTTCTTGTCACTTAAGTTGATACGTTTCTGGAATGTTTCTTTTCACGGAGGTATAGACACAAGAAAGAAATAGTTTGAGACAGTTAAGAACCACGTCTCTTGCAGAATTTGGATCAAAGCGAAATTTTGATAGATGCCGCTGCAATAATGTTTGATAAAAGAAGTAAAATTGTCCCTCTTCAAGCACTAACGCTTAACATGTTCAAGGTATTCGAAACACAAGAAGATAGAAACGATCCCAAATTTTTGACAAACATTTTCTACTGAAAATAGAACCTATATACGGGGTGACATAGAAAAAGTACATTGCATAGTGCCACACAATAGAGGACACTAAAATAAGAAAAAAATTCCTATGAACATGGGTCCGCAAGACCTTCGGTTAAAAGATACGGGGTGTTGAATTTTATTTCTTTTCTTGGGTTTTTTTTTGAATATCTATGGTTCCAGTACAAATGCATCTGAAAGCCGACAATGCACGCTAATTAATCAAAAAATAACAATTGAATAATGTGTCATAATGACACTTGTCAAACTGATGTAATTGTTGTTTGAGGAATTTTGTGTTCGTGATTAAGTTTTTCATTGGTTTTCTCGCTGATTATTCAAATTTGCTTTCAAAAATGGTTCACTACACTTTTGAAGAATACAGGGACATGATTATGTGTTACGGCGAAGCTAGATCAAATTCTTACGAAGCTCAACGTATTTATCTAGAAAGATATCCTCTAAGACAAGTTCCTAATGTTCGAACATTTATTGATGTGCATAGGCGTTTGAGAGAAGATGGCTGTTTTAGAAAACCAAAATTGAATAGTGGGGTTTCCAGAACTCGTCGCACTGTACGAAACGAAGAAACTGTTTTACGAATGGTAGAAAATAATCCAAGAACAAGCACCAGAAAAACAAGTTCAGCGGTACGAAATCTTAACCGTGAATCAGTTAGACAAATTTTCAAAGAACAACTTCTTCGCCCATATCATTTCCAAAAAATTCATTCACTATTGGAACATGACTTTGTTCCTCGTGTACAATTTTGTCAATGGTTGCAAAACCAAAGACAAAACATTATTTCATCAATTTTGTTTACTGACGAAGCTGGTTTTAGTCGTGATGGTATACTGAACCTACATAACATGCACCATTGGAGTGATGAAAATCCTCATCAAACTGTAATTCGAAGTCACCAATATGGGTTTTCAATTAATGCGTGGGCAGGTATAATTGGCAATTATTTAATTGGCCCATTTCGATTGCCCAATCGATTGACAGGTATCGAAATTTCTTGGAGAATGATTTAAACACATTCTTAGAGGATGCCCCATTGGCCATTACTGGAAGAATGTATTACATGCATGATGGCGGGGCGCCAGCTCACTTTTCTCGAGTGGCAAGGGAATATTTGGACAGGAGATTTGGAAATATGTGGATTGGTCGAGGAGGGCCAGCTCGTAGTCCCGATACCTTAATCCTCTCGATTTTTCATTTTGGGGATTTATGAAAAATGAAGTTTATGCTGTAGAAATACATAATGAAGAACAATTGTGGATAAGAATTATGGAATCGGCAGATAGATTTCGTAATAACCCAGGAATATTTCAAAGATGCCGTCAATCATTAAGAAGAAGAATGGAAAAATGTATTGAAGTACAAGGGCAACAATTTGAACATCTTCTAAAAACTTAATTTTTTGTTTTAATTAATCATTGTTTTTGCAAATAAATTTAAAAAAAATTTAACACCCCGTATCTTTTAACCGAAGGTCTTGCGAACCCATGTTCATAGGAACTTTTTTTCTTATTTTAGTGTCCTCTATTGTGTGGCACTATGCAATGTACTTTTTTCTATGTCACCCTGTATAAGGAAATTTTCTCGTTAAATTCCGAATGGAGAACAGATGTAAGGTTTTATATATTATCAAAGAAAACATGAAAAATACAAAAGAACTCTGTAGAAGGAATGCCGGTGGCATACCTTCTAAAGATCTTTCGTGTGAGGTGTTTCACCCGTTGATACCCATAGCAATAACGTTATCCGAACGGCAACACGTGTTCTTCTAAATATGGTTAACGTGCAACAACAACCAGAATGAATAGACCAAAGAACATGTTTATTTATAGACGAAATCTTAAATTCAAGCGGCAGACGGGGCACATCGATAAATCTGTCACGGTGCAAAAGACATCGCGAACCGCATAGGTGTTCCATACCCATATGGGAACATCAGAAAAACTCCTATATGTATAGTACGACTAACTAGTCGCGCATGTAAGCGAGGCACGGTATGCGTTTTGTCAATTCAAGCTTTACGATATCAAATAAATATCGGTAATGCCGCAATTGGAAAGAAATATGTTAGGGGTTCGCGGATCTATGTATGAATTGTACGAGAATTAATTTCGAATGGATTGAATCTAATAAATAAATTAATTTTAATTTCTAGTTTGATAAGAATACGTCTTAAATGCACTTAATACATTCACCAGCGACCAATCCGTATTGAAATGCATTCCAAAGCGCATTAAGAACAAATTATCCGCTATATAAATAATAAAATCCACGAAGTAATTATTCCAATAAGCGATATAAATCATCTGACAATCTACAGGTATGTATTACGATCATATTCACACTCCATAAGTTACCTACCCTGCATTGAACACACACACACACAGACATACACACAAAACTGTGTCCGTATCATCCATCTCAACTTCGGAAGAGGCGAGAGTATCGTAATTTATTTCGGATTCGAATTAGCCATTAACGACTCAACTCGCGCACTCCACCGGGACAAGAAAGCACTCAGCTTTATCTCCATCGGATTTAGCGCCTGTATATATGTATGTATATTGGATAATATGATGATATTCATAAGTAGAAAGGATCGGATGTATGAGAACAAATAATCGCGGAGGAAAAAAGACGAGAGGAAATAAGAAGAAATAGAGCAATATCTGAGTGTGGCTTTTACCTCAGATTTAATGAGCGATCCAATTTTATGTACAGAACTGGTTAATAATGTTTCTACAAAACAAAAACAATCTTAATATACAGGGTGATTGTTGCGAATGGCCTATTATAGAAACGGAACCGGATTTTAAAAGAACAATTGGTGGGTGGAGATGGTTGTGGTATAAAATAAAGGCGTGGATTAATATGATCTTCCGGGGATTGTGCTGCATTAGGTAGTGATATTCCTGATCTCAAGGCAGCTATTATTCACCTGAAGAATCAAGTGGTTAATCTAAAGCAACAGCAAACAGCTCATATTATATCTGGTGCTCTTCATAATAAATCATTCGAGGAAATAAGTCAAGACGTTCGGGAAAGCGGTAGAAGAAGATGTAATGTTATCATCTACGGCGTTGCTGATAGCTCCGCAGCTATACAGGAACTGAAAAACGTGGAAATTAAATTTTGGAGATCTCTCGATCCATTGACAATCTACAAACTTCAGACTTGGAATCCTTGATCCGTCAAAGGCAACTCCAAGACTTGTCAGAGCAACTCTAAATTGTGAGTCTTTAGTTCACGATGCTGTTAAAAACTGTAAAAAAAGACACTAGGGTCAAGTGATACTTCTGTAGTGTCAGAACATATTTGGCACATATAGCCTAGTTTTAAGGATATAATTAATTAACAATGATTTACCAGCCTCCTCTAACATACTGGCATACTAATGCGTCTATCAATTGCTTGGTAACGTCCTCGGAACCAGCGGATTTTAAATCAAATTTTTGAAACTGTTATTATTTCTACCTTACCTTAGACGAGCTAATAAAATTTATCTAGTATCCTCAATTTCTTTAACTTCTTGCTTATTCTCTAGAACTAAATAATCTACCTCTAATTTTGGGAATTGATGGCTGCTCTTCGGTTCTCGGGTTCTCTGCCATGTATAGAAAGGTTGTGGTACTTGACGTTTCGATCATCTTGTTGTGATCTACTTCAGAAGTGAAGTGAGTGGTTGGTCGAGGATCGGGTTTATATATAGCCGTACGTTGCTTGAGGCGTGACCGTTCCAGTCTGTTGAAGCGTGTCCGTAGTTCCTCGTTGCGGTTGGAAATTTTTTTTCCAAATACTGGATAGCTGAAGTCCGTCTTCTCTGTTGATGTTGTTCGGATTCTTCTGTATTTCGAGAGTTAGACGCAAGGCCGTTGCCCACCTTGACTGAATAGACACTCTGCCTTCGCAGAACATCTCCCACTCTCCCCCAAGAATTCTGAAAAAAAACGAAACGATGAAGACAAGTGTGTCATCAAAAAAAAAAAGATTCCTCCAGTGGTCGTCAGAAACAAAACGAACAACGAAAAGATATCAATTCTTTCAAAGGCCAAAACATCCCTGATGAATTCGAGAAGCTGTTAAACGTCGTCCTCCGTGGTTTACCAACGGAAATCATGGATAAAGAAATTCTTGAAGATCTAATTGAAAATGGTTTCTCTTCCTAAGGGGGAACAGAATATGCAGAATACCAGAGATAAGGTGCACATCCCATTGGTGCTGGTGAAGGTTGGAAAAGAACAGAAGGCCATATACCACATTCGTGAAGTCCTGTCCTTGGAAATCTCTGTGGAAACTCTAAACGCAAAACCGGCCATAGATCAGTCTCCCGCGTTATTTATGCCAAAGACCACCAACCCGACGAGGTGTTAGCACCCCAAAGCCCATCCAGAAACGTGTACCAACTGTCCTGTCCTTGGAAATCTCTGTGGAAACTCTACAGGCAAAACCGCCCATAGATCAGTGTACAGCGTTATTTATGCCAAAAACCAACAGCCCGGGGGAGTGCCAGCGCCCCAAAACCGATCCGCCAACGTGTGCCAACTGTAATGGAGAACATCCGAGAAGTCCCATCACAAAAAACCCGCCTGAGATATCTCACTGGATCCCAGACAAAGCCGCCCTATATAACAACGTAACGAAGAAGCCGGAAGAGCTCAATCTAACGCAGTTAATGAACCCTCTACAGGACGTCGTCACATACTTCAACGAAGTGAAGTCATGACCTCCCATCACACTCACCAACCACCTAGGCACGCAAAGCCTACAACATAGATTAAAAAAAATACTCAGGAACTTTTAATTCAGTCTTCGGAAAGAGAAGTTGACGACCACCGCCGCCCCTTTTATTTGCGCAGTTTTTTGGGATCTTTAACAGCAACTTAAACGTCAAAATGACGATTAATCTCGCTGTATAAAATAGAGCTTCTGAGATCGGTAAAAAAAGTGGTTTGGAAGCACAAATGGACAATGGGGTATAGGATATGTCTAACAAAAATCATAGTAAACCTGTAAACCGGAGTTCATGCGTGATAAAATATACAGGGTGTTCCATGAAAAAAAAATTTTTTTTTTAATTTTTCTGCGGTTGTCAAAGAAATATCAATAAAGTCACATTTTTAAATCCTTTCGTATTTCCGAGTTTCTTATTCTGTCCATCCTTGTAACTCCTCTAACTTTTCTTAAATAGTTCATTTCTACTGCTTGTAATTCATTCTTTTGTCTTCTATTTAATATCCAGGATTCACAGCCTGTTCTTACTGTTCTATTTCAGTTCTATTTTGATTTTCGTATCTAGCTGTTCATCTCCCACTACCATTACTTTAGTATTCACTGTCATTCCACTGTCTTTTAGTATCATATTCCTTCAATATATTTGTTATTAGGTTACGTTTCAGATCTTCCTCATTGCCTGCTATAATTACTATATCGTCTGCGAATGTCCCTTCCTTAGCATAAATTAACATCGTTTAAAACTTGTGCTTTATTAAAATGTAAATAGACTTGTGACATTTTAATAAACTTTCAATATGGGAATCTCAAAATCAAACCTCTAATTTAACCGTTCCTTTCTTCAGTTAAATTCAATATATTTACTTATATTGCAATTTCTGCATCTCCCATTGATGTTTTATACACCATATATATCATTAACTTAAAAGAGAAAGAAGAGGTTAAAGGATGCGTGGTGGGATCGCAATGTAGTAGTGTTTTTTTTTCCTTCCATCTCGAACCTCGTCTTCCGTGTGAGTATCTGGTGAAGGGTGTTTCGAGTTTCGGTAGCCCAATCGAGTTCGAAGGACTCGTCTGGCTTCCTTTCACCGTTCACGTACCGTTACATCGGTGTAGCTAATGACTTTTTGATTTTATACTCGCCGGTCAAAGCTTATTTGTTTTTTAACGTTTGTGTGTGTTTTTTGTTTTAATTATTTTTCTTTAATTTTTTTTTCCCGGCCGATTTTGGTGCCGGCTTAGCAGTCGATTTGCTTTTACGTTTACGAGACCGTATTTCACTGGCTTTTACGATGCAATAAATCGTCCCCCCGAGGAAGACGTTATTAAAGAATAATAAAAATTTGTTAAAAATGCGGTTGAATCTTGCGAGGTTTCGTTCGCTGTTTTCTTCTCTTTCGATCGAATGTAATTATTGTTTTTAGTTTAGTTATTTTTAAGAATAAAGAGATTTTAATAAAAAATTACATTCTAAGTTCGTTCTAAAATTACTAGAGGAAATTAAGATAGATAGAAAACATTTATATTTCTTAATTTTTTTCCAAATTTCTAAATCATAAGGTAAAGAAGGAGGAGTAAATTAAAGTATTTGACATAACCACTGACATTCCTGTCATATAAACAGTTGACAATACTAAAATGGATACATTTAATTTTACCTCCCACTACCTTCTCCTATCAATAGGCTTTCGTAGTTCAAATTGTTATCCTTTATAACATTTTGTGATATTTCTAATATTAATGGATATATTGAGCTTTGACGCACTAATGCCTCACCCTGTATATCTGCTTGACTTCGGATCCTTCACTGTCTTTCCTGGAACCAAATTCTTTCCACTGGACAAATGCTAAACTTTAAACGTTATAAACTTTTTTTCTGTTAAAGAAAGAACCTTTTCATTTTCTTTTTGAGAAGCACCTCAATTGGAAAGCCAGTTTCTTTATAATTGTGCATGCATGAGAGACCATCACACCATGCTGAAAGTTTGTTCTTAAGATTCTCGAAATTAGTGAAAGGAACATTGAATTCATATGACTGGATTAAATTATATGGAGATAGAAAGGAATCAAGTTTTGAATCTGGACGATTTTGCCTGAAATGTTAAATCTAAAAGCCAGTAACAAAATCTGAATTTTTCTCAGGTAGAAGAAGGTAATTTCGTCCAAAAAAATTGCCCACTACATTGCAAAAATGGTTAAAATTTGAATAAATAATACCTCGCAAAGAATCAAACTAACATTAACTAATGAAAGAAGATTGATGATCTTTGCAAAATAGGACTGAATAACAGAAAATCGAACAGATTCACACTCCGATATCCTACCACCTAATCGTTCGATGACAGGCAGTGTGAACCGAAGTAATCAGGTCTTATCTCAATTTAACAATATTAACAATATTCTTCTTAATCTTGTACTTTCCTACCGTGAGGTCTAAAGCAGTTTGAGTTGAGGTTATTGCTTCCCTCTCATGTATTTCTCTCTCCACAGTTTTCTGTTTTTTGTTTCTTCCCGTTGAATACCTCGTTTTTTGGCTTCTTCTCTTACTCCTTCTTCCCATGTTTTCCTAGCTCTTCCTTTTGGCCTTTTACCTGTTGTTCTTGTTTCGTATACTCTTCTTGGAAGTCTTCCCTCTGGCATTCGGTAAAAATGTCCGAGCCATCTTAGCTGGTTTTCTCCTATTTTGTCGTTTATTTCATTTCATTTATTATTTTGTCTCTTCTTGTTTTGTTTTTAATCTTCCTGAGGAATCTCATCTCCATTGCGTTTATTCTCGATTTCTGTTTTTCTGTCAACGTCCACGTTTCGCTACTGTATTTTATTGTGGGACTGACTATTTTCTTTACTACTTCAGCTTTTATTTCTTCGTCAATTTGTCTTTTACTTAGGATTGTTTTTTTTTTTATTGTATTCAACATTTTTCCTGCTTTTTTTCATTCCTTCTATTTTTCCATTTTTCTCTATGATCGTTCCTAAATATTTATGGGTTTCTACTTGTTCTATGCTTAGTTTATGTTATGTGTTTTGTTTCCTTTTGATATAATCATACTTTTTGTCTTATTCATGTTTATTTTCATAATTATCTTATCCAGTTCGTTTTTTAGTGCAGTTAGGTTGTGTTGTAGTTGTTTTTCCATTTTCCCAGCCTTTGTTTCTTCATTTCCTTCTTTGCTTCCTTTATTACGTCATCAATCACTGCCGCAAATAGTAATGGGCTCAGCACACATCCCTGTTTAACATCAAGTTCCGTTTTAATATGTCTGTTTTCTTTTTCCTTTTGTGTTGGTTCTCCCTCTCTTCTATCGTTTCCTCCTCCTTTGCAGGTATATCTCTCCTAATCCCTGTTCTCATTCTTATTATGTTTTTCTTTTCGTCCAGGTTTTCTTGCTCTTTTTTCTTACTTTCATTTTTCCTCTTGTTGCTTCTTTCTTCTATTGCTTTTCCTGTGTTTATCATTTTTAATCTATTATCCGTATACATTGTCCATTTTCGCTGTATCTTGATCGTTCTCCCTGTTCCATTATCGCCTGTCTTTACTAGTTTTTTGATCTCGTCTGCGTCTTTTCCTCTGTTTTGACGCCTTTCCTCTTTCTTCTCCTGCTATACTTCTGATTTCCGTTTGGATGATTTTCTATTCTATTGTTAAGTCGTTTTCTACGTATATTTTCGTATCTTTTAATTTATTTTTTATTTTCATTATTTCTTGCTTCTTTTCGAATGTTTCTATCTCCGCTCTTATTATCTGGAAATCCCTATCACTGTTTATTATATGTGCTTCCGTTATTTTGGCCTGTATCTGAAGTTTATTGTCTAGGAACTCTTCCATTCCCTTTTTTACTGGGTTCTCTCTCACTGACAATATTACCTGCTCAAATTGTATCACTTTGGCTTCTATAGCAGCATCGACAACTCTGGAAAACGTGCTCATTTCATTACCTACTATTTCATATAAAACTGTCGCAATCTTCTCAATTGAACACGTCCTTTTTCTCATTCAACTTCTGTGTCATTGTTACCATCACCTTCTTTAAATATTTCAAATTGTTTGTTGTATAAAATGATAAATATCCTAATAAGATATTCGTTTTTCTTCGTAAGATAACTATACCCTTATATTATTACTTCTTCTACTTTCTTCTTGCTCACACATAACCGTATACTTGTAGACCTGTTGATTCCATTCACCCCACCACATCGTACATAGCAGTAGTATTACACGCATCTCCACTATACAATCCGTTGTTCGTTTTCCGCGTTTTCTAACCGCCGCTCTGTACCCATACACGTTCTTCGATCTCTCGTCCTGCGATCGAGACCTCGCGCCGAAGCTTTGGCCTTTCCGGGGGAGTGGACCTCCCGCTGACGCCCTGCAACCGGACTCCGCGATAACCGCGACCACAGCCACAGTTCCGTTGGATGATTCGCCGACGTCTAACACCTCAAGTTCACGGACGAAGCACGGAATGCGTTCAACGCGCGCGGATTACCAATGAATCGTGCCACTGTTCCGGCGCGTCAAGTGTACAACGTTGAATACGCGTAAATAATGTTGGTATAAATTTTCTCACCTTTTTTGTTTGTTGTTGTTGTTGTTGACAAGTTGGCGTTGGCAGAAAGCTTTTTCGGGTTTGTTTTTAAATTTGATCCGCGTCGTGTATTGAATTGTTCGATTTTCCTTTTTTATCGGGTGGAAAGAGACGCAGAGGAATGGATTGTTGATTAAGGTTAGATTGATTTTATATTATTAATTGATTATAATTTTATTATACAATTATTATCTTTAAAGATTAGTGATAGAAATGGCGCAATAAAGAGTGATTTCATTCTTTTATCTTTATACGCAGATATCTTTTTAAAACTTGCAGAACAAGTGGTTTGTTTTGTATAAATCTGGTCTTTCCTTTTTAGCATTCAACAAGCTTAGTTCGGCACCAAGTTCTCGAGAGTGTCCATCGTTAAATTTAAATGTAATATAAGCTTTCTATTCGCTTACTAATATTAAATCTAGTAACGATTTGCTTCAGTTCAAAAATACCTATTACTTCAGTAAACTGTATGAATCGGTTATTGCTTAAACAGGAAACAAAAAAAAAACGTTTTATTCTTAGAAACACAAAAAAAATATTGTTCAAATGATTGTTTAACATGTTTTAGACATAATGTAGTAACAATATTTTATATTAATTAAAATTATAATATTAAAAAAAATGTTCAAAAATTCTGACTTAGGTTGTTTCTGCAAAAAACATTGCAGCAATTGTTTTAAGGTGTTCCAGTTTAGTGTTCAAGATAGAAATGCTTCCTTCGTAAGCACAGGATTTTGAAAAACACAGCAGTCTATTTTTCGTATTCCTAGCATGCATTAAGGAAAACGTACGCCACAAACAACCATTGATTAGTTCAGAAGTTTTTAAATATCCAGGATTTGAAGATAAGTGTATGAAGTGGTGCATATTCGATATGGCAAATGTTACCTTTGCATCTTTACAAGCCTTCGCTGATTTCTCGGAAGTAGTGTCCTTTTTATAATAGGTTGTCCACCAATTTTTGAAATCTAAAATTTCATCTCCCTTAACTTCCTTAACCGTAATATTATTTTACGAGCTTTCTGTGTAGCTGTTTAAATTGTAAACTCTGTCATATTTTCGGAAGTTTCTTTTGACAACGCCGAAGTCCCTGTCGCAAGGAAGGAAGGAATGGCCTCTTATAGGATAAAATTGTTGCACCTTTTTAAAACGATTTGTTTCTGCTAAAGTCATACATAATCGAATAATGCATTTTATTCTGTCCAGAAAACAATCGCAGTTCTTCAACTTGTTTAGGCAAATAGTTCTCAATATAATCCATTAAGAACGACGTTTTTCAGTAGCAGTCTGAATTGCTGTGTAAAATTTTTTTGCGCGGCGATGATGGACTATCTTTTCAGCAGGGTGGGCAAATTTCGATGTAGGGGATCTCGGTAACAATAAGAGGTATCAAGAAACGGACCACGCATCCTCGATCTGCGAGAAGAGGATGATGGTGAAAACCAAATTTGGCTATCGGCTTTCTGTTTTGAGTTATCCCTGAAAATTCGATTTTTCCCATTTTCGTTTTATCATGATATCTCGGCTATTTATGAAACTTAACAGAAATGACTTTTACGTTCTTCAGGCACTTTTTTGATTAGAATACCATGGCGTTAGAGAATTTTTGAAAAAATTTTCGAAATTTGACGTAGGACATAAAGTTGTATTTTTTTATATGGAACATATAGTTGGCTATGATATCATTAAAAAGAGGATTTTTTGGCCATTTCAATGATATATATCATGTGGGGTCTATCCGTTCGTTTTCACTGTATTATAGCAAAAAATTAACATTTTCCATTGATTTTCATCATTTCATTGCTTTTTGTTAGTAGGCGTGTGTCATTCAACGTACATGAATCTGTCAGTAAGTTTATAAATAGTATCAATAGTTTAAGTTGATTATTTGATTGTTGCTTCACCTTAAAATTATAAATTTGCGATGGCAATGAAAGAAGGCAACCTAATACATCTATTTTTGACTGAATGAAAGAAAATCTCATTAATTTTGGAACTTTTAACAAATGAAGATCGACGAATCACACATATTTTAAATTTCATGTTGAGAATAAATTAAAACATGATTAAAAATTATTTACAATAGATGTTCGAACTGGCGTCCATTATTTACAATACATAATTCACACCGTCTCGAAACGCTCCGCAGTGCATTGTGAATATGAATACAAGAAACAGAATTAAGACACCGTATAAAGTTCTCTCTCAGTTCGTTAATGTTATTATAAGTTTGTTTGTATAACCGGTCTTTAAGATGTCCCCAGAAAAAGAAATCTAGGGGTGACAAATTCGGCGAACGTGGTGGCCACCTTACTGGTCCGCCCGTTGTCTCCCAAATTTTCAGTCAGCAATCCTGAGACTATTCCAGTGTTATGGGGCGGTGCGCCGTCTTGCTGGAAAAATACATTTCTTATCTCGTTCAAAGGCAGTTCTTCCAAAAATTCTTCTACTACATGTTGGTTTATAATGTTATAATACCGTTGACCATTTAATTTTTCTTGATAAATTTGGTATGCCAGAATACGATTGTCAAATAGGGCATACCAAAAACTAAAGCCGAATCGACCCTGATTTTGAACATCGACGGCACGGTAGGGGTTAACATCAGACCACCAATGTTCATTGTGTCGGTTAAAAATTCCGGCACTGCTAATAGTAGACTTCATCCGTCGAAATAATTTTTCTAAAAAATGATGGATCCTCCTGAATTTGTTGAAGATACCAATTGCAGAATTCTAAGCGTCGTTCAGGATCAGTCAATAGGAGCTGCTGTTGTTTCCTCACTTTGCATGGCCTAAACTTATGTTTCTTCAAAACTGATAACGCACGTCGTCGTGATATACCCAATTCCACTTCAATTTGACGGCTTGAGATTGAAGGATTTGCCACTACCATTCCAATAACATTGACCGTAACTTCCTCAGTATCTTCCTTATTATAATTCTTCGATTTTGATTTGTTGAATATTCCAAAATTAATGAGATTATCTTTCATTCAGTCAAAAATAGATTTATTAGGTTGCCTTCTTTCCGGGTAACGATTAAAATATGTTTCACATGCAGCTTCAGCATTATTATTATTGAGAATAAAGCATTCCAACATATCATACTTTTCGTAATTTTCATAAGCCATCGCAAATTTATAATTTTAAGGTGAAGCAACAATCAAATAATCAACTTAAACTATTGATACTATTTATAAACTTACTGACAGATGCATGTACGTTGAATGACACACGCCTACTAACAAAAAGCAATGAAATGATGAAAATCAATGGAAAATGTTAATTTTTTGCTATAATCCAGTGAAAACGAACGAATAGACCCCACATGATATACAATGCCCGCGAAAAAGTCTGCACCATATGGAAAAAAAATGTACTCTTTTAATTTTTAAAATTATTTTTTTGTAGTTTGTTTTTGCATAATTAGAAACCAAAAACTAACCTAAAATATTTAACATATCGCATTTGCTTCAATGCGTAAATGTCATTTAAAAATTGCCAACGTCCAAACATGCCATTATTTGTCAAAATATAAGAAGATGCCATAAGAAAAAATTGTTTGTACTTTCGCGGACATCCTAAATCCAAAGTTTCGTACAAAAATTTTAATTTTAATTTTTTTTTTGAAAATTTTGTAAAAAAAACGCCTGTATATTCTTTTAGTGAATTTTTCTCTCGAATTCTGATAAAAACCTATGTTACCATATAAAAAACTAAAAAAAAAAACAATTTGTATTTCAGAATAAGGTATATTTTTTGAAATAAAAGATTTCGTTAAGAAAAGTGGAGGACATTCTTGGACTAGTTTCATATTTTCGTATGTACCATTAAAAATTAATTAAAAAACATAAATGTCAAAAAGCTAGAAAACAACCTTTTAAAAATGAGAAAAAAAAGTAATTTTATTTCAACTAACAAAGTTAATTAAAAAAAAAATCAATTCTAATTCTTAAAATTAAACAAATTCACAAGTAAGCGTAGTCAACAATTCCAATTTTACAAAAATACCGTTACTATACAGTTAAACTAAATGAATTAAAAAATGTTAACAATACTACATCTCTGTATGTCTCCCTTCTCTTTCAATACATTTGATGGTCCTTTTAGAAAACTCTCTTGTAATGTTTACAAAATATGTGGCCGGAATTTCTAGGCAAACATCACGTATTGTGTTTTCTAGATGTTCAATGTTTCGAAATGGTCGTTTGCGGTACACTTTCTCTTTTAGATACCCCCACAAGGAAAAATCTAATGGAGTTAGGTCAGGAGATCTCGCTGGCCATGGATACGCTGAATATCTGCCAATCCATTTGTCCCCAAATAATTGATTTAAATAACTCCTCACCGCCAGTGTACTATGTATAGATGCGCCGTCTTGCTGAAACCATAGGACAGATCTTTCTTCTAATACCATATCGTCAATTACATCGGTTATTTCTGTCATGAGAAAGTTCAAGTACCGTTGCGAATTTAAATTTTCGCGGAAAAAATAGGGTCCAATCAATCTACCATAAAAAATACCACACCAAACATTCGTTTTAAAAGAATATTGGTCCCTGCATTCGATGATAAAGTTAGGGTTTTCATCAGCCCACCATCTGCAGTTCTGCGAACTCACCGTTCCATTGGAGGAGAACGTTGCTTCGTCCGAGAACATGATTTCTTTGGGAAAACGACTGTTTTCTTCGAGCTCTCCTTGAAACCACATACAAAAATCAAATCTTGCGTTAAAATCTCGTTCTTTTAGCATATGGAGATATTTTGGCTTAAATGGACGGTACTTATGTTTCTTTAAAATTTTTCGCACTGTAGTCTCTTTTGCCCCAGTTCTGTTGGAGATAGCAGCAATTGATGTAGTTTTATGCTCTATTACATCTAATAATACATTTTCTTCATGCTGCTGAACTTGCCAGTTTACATGTGACTTCTTAAAATCATTTACAACTGAACCGGATGACTTGAACTTATCTACAATGCGACCAACAGTAGAGTGCGAAACGAATTTGTTAGGGTGCCTTTGATTAAAAATATTTGCCGTATCCCTGTTGGTTCTATTTTCTCCGTGAATTAAAATGATTTCTATTTTTTCTTCCACGGATAACATTTTTAAACAAATCTATTAGAGAAATACACAAAACTGACATTTATTTAGTTGTTTATGTCTAGAATTGTCAATTATTTTCTAGGCCTACTTGTGAATTTATCGAAATTTAAAAATAAGCTTGTTATTTCCTGCTTTAGAGATACTAAAAGAAATGTTGCTTAAAACAGACAGGGCTAGGTACATAACATGTTCTAATCTTACAACTAGTGTTATTTTCTAGCGTTTTTGACCATTATCTTTGAAAAACATTTTTAATATATGAAAATATGAAAATAGTCCAAGAATGTCCTCCAGTTTTCTTAACGAAATCTTTTATTTCAAAAAAATATACCTTATTCTGAAATACAAATTGTTTTTTTTTGTTTTTTAGATAGTAACATAGGTTTTTATCAGAATTCGAGAGAAAAATACACTAAAAGAATATACAGGCGTTTTTTTTACAAAATTATGAAAAAAAAATAAAATTAAAATTTTTGTACGAAACTTTGGATTTAGGATGCTCGCGAAAGTACAAACAACTTTTTCTTATGACATTTTCTTATATTTTGACAAATAATGGCACGTTTGGACGTTGGTAATTTTTAAATGACATTTACGCATTGAAGCAAATGCGATATGTTAAATATTTTAGGTTAGTTTTTGATTTCTAATTATGCAAAAACAAACTACAAAAAAATAATTTTAAAAATTAAAAGAGTAAATTTTTTTCCATATGGTGCAGACTTTTCCGCGGGCACTGTATATCATTGAAATGGCCAAAAAATCCTCTTTTTAATGATATCATAGCCAACTATATGTTCCATATAAAAAAATACAACTTTATGTCCTACGTCGAATTTCGAAATTTTTTTCAAAAATTCTCTAACGCCATTGCATTCTAATCAAAAAAGTGCCTGAAGAACGTAAAAGTCATTTTTATCAATTTTCATAAATAGCCGAGATATCGTGATAAAACGAAAATGGGAAAAATCGAATTTTCAGGGATAACTCGAAACCGAAAGCCGATAGCCAAATTTGGTTTTCATCATCATCCTCTTCTTGAAAAAACAGATCGAGGATGCGTGGTCCGTTTTTTGATACCTCTTATAGTTACCGACATCCCCTATTAAAACATCGAAATTTGCCCACCCTGTACATTTTATTTTCAAAGTTAGTTCCTTGCAAGTGTGAACTTGCGGCCGCCCAAAGTGAAGATTAAAATTTACTTAGAAAAATTTAAATAATAATGGTATATGTTACTTTTAAATCGGAATATTTAGCACAAAACATCTCCTGCATTATTTTTACGTTCAGCTTGGCATCCAAATATTGATAGTCTGTCCCAGAATAGTATGTCTGCTTTACAGGCATTTCTTTTAGGATACTTTCCTCTTTTATCGGAAGGCGTTTTATTATTTAATACCAGCTTTTTAATTCTTTTTAGTCTCTCAATACTTACACCATGTAAGTTTGCAAAAATAAACTGACAAACTTTAATCTTTTTGTTACAAAGATTAACAAAATGATCTACTACGCTCTTTTACTTCTAAGTTGCGCTTACAGCTCTGTTTTATATTTTGGACTTCAATCAAACATTGAATATAAATATCCTGTTCATCTTTTCTTTTCATAGAATGAAATTTAAAATTTCCTTTTTAGTATGTAGATCTATTTTAGCTCCACATTTTGATAGGACACCTACATTAGAAAAGATGCAATAAATAAAACGTTAGTACTATTTAATTACCTGAGAACATACTTGCAATTCGTTAGATTTAAAGTTTTTTTAGGTTTCTTTTGTATAATCTGTCATTACGAACACCTTTCTTCCGTTTTTTTTGGAGAGATTGGACAATCGGTCATCTTAATGTAATAATTTATTATACTTATTAAATCCTTCTTAGTTCTACTTTCTTTATTTATTTGGAAATTACGAATTTTGCTTTACTCTTAACCGAACACGTACTACCCCACTTGAGTCACGTCCAGGTTTCACGCTAACATACTTATCTTTTTAGTAACAATCTCACAGATAATAATCGAAATGCACTGACAAATGTACTCAAACAGTACACGATTATTAGAGGTTATGAATCAGCTGTTACTAAGAAGCGCTTATTCATGTAGTGCTAAAACACCATAAGTCAATGACTTGAGTTGTTTAAGCATTAACTGGAATATTTCATTTACATGTTTCTAAGATAAGGAATATAGTACTTAGGTTGTATAAGCCCCAAACGATAGGAAACAACCGCTTTCATATTAATCATGTATTAACTCAAAAACCGATGCTCTTTAAATCTAGTTAAGACTGCTCTCCTGGTTTGCCCAATATATTTTTTTGATTACAATCTTTGCAATTGATTTCGTAAATACCTGACTTTTCTAGAGGTTGTATTTTATCTTTAGGGTTACCGATGAGACTTCGTAAACTAGTCCCAGAACTGTAAACTATTCTGAGATCTAGCTCTTTGAAGATTTTACTCAAACCTTTAGTGATAAAGGGAGCCTAAGGGAGTGTCACAACGGGTGAAGCTTTAACATCCTCTCGAAAAGTCGTAGATTCTTTCACAGTATTTTTATAATTAAACTTCCTAATTAGCTTATAGATATGCTGAGGCTGGAAACCATTACACTTGGCCGCATCTTTTATAATTTTAAGCTCTTTCTCATACCTCGCCTTGTTCAAGGGAAAAGTGAGAAGTCTGTGGACCAAAAAATTTAGGCTTGTCATTTTGTGTTGAACACAATGATGGGAATCTGAAGGAATGTAGCGAAGTGTACTGTTATTTCTAACTACTAAAGTATCTAGAAAGGGAAGCTGACCGTTCTCTTCTCTTTCACAATTGAACTTTATGGTTTCGAACCGATTATTTAATCTATTGGGAAAATCGTCAATATTACATTTTTTAGTATCAAATATAGCGAAAATGTCATCCACATACCTCAAGCAAACCCCAGGAAAGTATTCGCTCTCAGATTCAAAGTCCTATTCAAAACGGCTCATGAAAAGGTTAGCCAAAAAAGGCGCCAAGGATTTACCCATTGCCGTATGCCTTCCAGCTGTTCATAAAAACTCCCGTTGAATTGAAAAATATTCTGTTTCATACAGATGTCAGTTAAGCGAATATATTCCTGGACACATTGTTGACTCAAACTATTTTGAAGCAACAAGTCTTCAAGGTATGTCAAGATGTCTGGAATCGGTACACTAGGAAAGAGAGAACTAACATCAAATGAAATCAATATTTCACCCTCCAGCAACTGAATATTTTGAATTTCTTTAATAAATTCTAACGAATTTTTTACTGCAAAACTAGCTTGCTCTATTGGCAAATTATTAAATTCATTGATCAGCCATTTGGAAACCTTATAAGTCGGTGCGTCAATTGCCGAAACAATTGGCCTTACCGACTTGCCAGGTTTGTGAATTTTAGGTAAACAATATAATTTAGGGATAACAGGATTGGAAACATGTAGCTTACGTCTAACATCGGCAGTAACAAGGTTGTTACAAGCTTTAAACACATTGTTGACGTCTCTAATCATTTTCGGTAAAGGATTTTTTGAAATTGACTTATAAGGACCACTACTCAACAGGTCATTCACCCGATCATAGTAGTCCTCTTTATCTAAAATAACAACCTTGTTTCCTTTGTCAGCTTTCAAATAAAAACAATCTTTTTCCCGCAAAGTTTTAATGATTTTAATGTTTTCGGATATCTGAGGTGATTTATAGGATTTCAAATTTTTTGAAATAGTGTGTTTGCAGACCTCTTTAACGAACTGTTTTGTGGGCTCAGGAAACCGCTGGATAGAGGATTCTATCCCAGCAATAACCCACTCTACATTCGATTCACGACTCTGCAAACCAAATTTCAATCCTTTATTCAAAAGATTAAGTTCCCGTTCACTAAAAGTTTGCGAGGAATGATTTCCTACTATGTTAATGGTATTCATCGGAACATGATGTTTATTTAAAAAAAAAACAACCTAACTTTCTTAATATCCTATCATGAGAGAATTTCTTATTCTGAACTTTCCTATCGATTGAAATAAACATGTTCCGTTGAAAATCACACCATAGTTGATATTCAACATCATTAAGATCTAATGTTAAAAATTTCCAAAGTTGGTAAGCTTGAATCTCAAGTTTACTGCGTTTGGCAAAAAGATATTCGAATCGATATCTCAAAAGCTCACTAAGAATCCATTTTCAAATTTTACTTGTCATGCTTCATTTGTTTAATATTGAAGAAAAACTGAAACCTAATTTCTTTTATTTGCTTTATTTTGCTATTTATTTTGTTACAGATATTAAGATGCGGTTTGAAGCAATTCAAATTGTAATCTAAATACTTTTATTGACGCTTATTGAATCAAATTTTTATTAAATGTTTGTTTTACGCTTTTTAAACTTTTGATATACGTACAACATACATCCAGCCTCTCAAACATTCAGTTTCCTTCGTTGAAGATTCTGGTTCTTGTTGATTAGATGTCTGATTTTTATGGAGTTCTCGCAAGAATAGGTCCAGATATGGGAACATTTTAAACTCCTTTTTATTGAAAACCACCTCAGAAGAGATTGTTCTACCTCTGATTTGGACAAAGTTCTCAGTTTTTTTGTCGAATTTACGCCTTGAACGGTTAGATATCTTTCTCTATTAAACCATATTGTTGAGACAGTAAAACATAGTTTCTAATTTTGATGTTTCTTATATTTTGAAATTATTCTATACTAGTACTAATCAATTCACTGTTCGTTTTTTCTTTCGGTTCCTTTGCTTTTAAAAATAACAAACTAATTTATTTTTCCTACAAACGAAATTGTCCGAACGAACAATTTTCAGCTTTGTAAATGATATTAAAAAACAGGTTCTTTTTATGTCACACTGTATTAAAGATGCGATAAGATACGGAAAAAATTACACATTTATATTATATCAGTTTACATTTTAGAGTCATCGTATTTGGAGTAATTTTTGAGGACGCAGATGACACATACTTCCTGTATTACGAGTCCGGTAACATGACATGTGTACACCTCTCCGTTTACCATCGCTATATAATTATACAATTTCTTTCACGATTTTTACCAAAAATGTCGCATTAAGTAGGCGATGTGAGAAGGACGAAGTAAAATCTGAAAGTAATGGTTTGGGTCATTTGAAATATTACCAAAAAAGGAAATTCAAATAAATGTTATGACTCTTGAATACTGTTTATTCTGCAATTATTTCCGCTTGTAGGTCAATAGAACAAGACTAAACTATCTAGAATCAAATATGTACTGGTAATTTTGACTTCAATATTCCATCTAAAAATCAATACCCTAGTTGTGGCAACGAAGTTTTTTTTTTTTAGAATCCAATAATTAATAAGTCGATGTCACAGGTTTTCTTAATCAGTGCTTTAAGAATTCCAAGTTTCTGCAAGTAATTCATTAGAGCCAAGATACCAAGGACTTGAAAAAATAAGCTGGATACAATTTATCTGGCGATCTATGTATATCTACTAACTACCAGTTGACTTTAAACTAAAATTTACTTCTTTTAGTCTGTATTAAAATTTGCTTTTATCAAAGTTGAAATCAAAAATAAATATCAACGTTTAGTATACCAGCAAAAATGTCAACATTTATCTTTTGGAAAATTTCTGGAGCAGATCAGATACTTAAGGAAAGTCAGTTAAATTTATATCGACCTCAAGAGGTAGTAAAGGTGTAATATTCTAAACTCGGCTGCGGCAGAGTGCATTTTGTTTTTATGGGTGGTCGGTGTTTACTTGCAGTAAGAGTGAGGAGTGTTAATTTTGATCTAGATTGTACCGTCAAACTTTTTAAGCATCATCATCTATCCCCCAAAATCCCCCAAAACATAATGATATACCAGTATCATCTTGTTACAAGCATACGCACAGTCTCAGAGCTTCGCGAACTTGCACTGACTTGTTCAATTCGTCACTCTATAAATACGAATGTGAGACAAATACGTTTATTCGTTTCCTGAATCTTGAAATGGAAAGTGCTAGAAAATATTTAAAAATATATAAACTGGTAGTTTATCACACAAATTATAGTGAATCAATGTTATTTTGTTTGAGAGTGCAGCCGGAGAAAAGTAAGTACATTATTTTTTATTAAATTTTAGTTTTGTAGTCGCAGTTAGCAAAGATAGATAAATTACGCCAATCATGACTTCAGTTATTAGTAGTTTAATATTCAAATCATCAAAGTTTAAGCAATTGGTATTATAATTACTATAGGTCTTATTAAAATAGATTAATTTTGCCCACAGATGACTGATGCCAAGTCCGAATCTAAAAAGAAATGTAGACAGTACAGCGTTGATTATTTGAAGTTTGGCTTCAGTCCATAATTGTCGGACAAACAATTGTCTATGTGCCTTTTATGCAACAAAGTTTTGGGCAATGATGCTATGAAACCATCTAAGCTGCAGGATCATCTGAGAAGATGTCACCATGATAAAACAGATAAAGATTTGAAATACTTTCAAACACTCAATGATAAGTTCTACACTGGATCTCTTGGTGCAGTAGTAGAACACTAAACACTTTAACCCACTGAACATCAAACAAGTTTTAACTAATATATTCGCTTAACTGACATCTGTATGAAACAGAACATTTTTCAATTCAACGGGAGTTTTTATGAACAGCTGGAAGGAACGGCAATGTTGTCGCCCTTTTTGGCTAACCTTTTCATGAGTCGTTTTGAAAAGGACTTAGAATCTGAGAGCGAATACTTTCCTAGGGTTTGGTTGAGGTATGTGGATGATATTTTCGCTATATTTGACACTAAAAAATGTAATATTGACGATTTTCTCAATAGATTAAATAATCGGTTCGAAACCATAAAGTTCACTTGTGAAAGAGAAGAAAACGGTCAGCTACCCTTTCTAGATACTTTAGTAATTAGAAATAACATAGATTAGAGTTTGACGTGTGTAGAAAGGAAACCAGTACACTTCGCTACATTCCTTCAGATTCTCATCATTGTGTTCAACACAAAATGGCAAGCCTGAATTTTTTGGTCCTCAGACTTCTCACTTTTCCCTTGAACAAGGCGAGGTATGAGAAAGAGCTTGAAATTATAAAAGATGCGGCCAAGTGTAATGGTTTCCAGCCTCAGCATATCTATAAGTTAATTAGGAAGTTTAATTATAAGAAAACTGTGAAAGAATCTACGACTTTTCGAGAGGATGTTAAAGCTTCACCCGTTGTGACCCTCCCCCACGCTCCCTTTATCACTAAAGGTTTGAGTAAAATCTTCAAAGAGTTAGATCTCAGAATAGTTTACAGTTCTGGGACTAGTTTACGAAGTCTCATCGGTAACCCTAAAGATAAAATACAACCTCTAGAAAAGTCAGGTATTTACGAAATCAATTGTAAAGATTGTAATCAAAAATATATTGAGCAAACCAGGAGAGCAGTCTCAACTAGATTCAAAGAGCATATGGCTCATCTTAAATTTAATAGAATTGAGAAATCGAGCGTTGCCCAACACATTTTTGAAACAGATCACAACATCGATCATACGAATGTCAAATTAATTAGACAAATAAACAATTGTAAGTTTCTAAATGTTTTCGAAAGTTTAGAAATATATAAAAATAAGTCATGTGTAATGAACTGTGACAACGGACCTATCCCGCATTCGTCATTGTTTTCGTTAATCGGAAATTAATGATGCGTATCGGATTGACCGTGCATAACATTTAGGTTACCTGTTTTTGTAGATTTTATTTTAATTTAGTTTTATTATCGCCTTGATAATGACAGCATTGCTGTTGAAACGCGTCGGTGTTTTAGTTAAAACTTGTTTGGTGTTCAGTGGGTTAAAGTGTTTAGTGTTTTACTCAATGATAAACTTCAGAAGAGACCCACGCAAGACAGAATGTTCGCTTCGACGTCACAAAGAAACGATGATGGTTTGCAGGCGTCTTACAATATCGCACTACTTATAGCAAAATCCGGAAAACCGCATACTACCGGAGAGAAGTTAATTTTGCCAGCCGTTGGAGAGATTTTAAAAACTGTTTTACAAAAACCTGCATCTGATATCATGAAAAGAATTCCCTTAAGCAACAATACTGTTGAAAGACGTATTGATGAAATGAGTTCTGATATTGAAAGCTTCTTGTGTATTTATTTGCAAACGACCCATTTCTCTACACAACTGGACGAGTCAACTTTACCTGGTAATGCAGCATTATTATTGGCATATATTCATTTTATTATGAATCAAGAAATCTACGAAGAACTGCTCTTCGCAAGAACTTTGACAACCGACACTAAAGGTGAATCAATATTCCATGTTTTGAAGGATTACTTCATTGAACAAACAATCCCTTTATCAAATATAATATCAGTAGCTACAGATGAAGCACCTGCCATGGTAGGACGTTATCGTGGATTTATAAGCTATTTAATACAAAATGTTTCAGGGGTGTTAGCAATACATTGCGTCATCCATCGACAACATTTAGTTGCTAAAAATTTGAGTGTTAGATTGCATGAATCTCTTCAATTAATCATTGATGCAGTAAACCGAATTCGAAGCAACTAATTGAATACGCGGTTATTTGCGCAGTTGTGTGAAGAAAATGACGAACACTTCCATCAATTACTCCTTCACGCTGAAGTACGCTGGCTGTCGAAAGGTTTATGTTTAACAAGATTTTTTGCACTTTTTGAGACTATTTTAGAATTTCTGGATACTAAAGATAAAATTTTAAAAGACAATTTATTTAAGAGGAAAACAGACATCGCCTATTTAACAGATTTGTTTACAAAATTTAATATGGTTAATTTGCATTTGCAAGGCGACTAAATTTGATTAAAACAAAGTCCATGTTGTCAGCGTTTCTTGCCAAAGTTATGAACTAATGAAGCAAAATATTGGACGGGGCGAATTTTCCCAGTTCCCCAATTTGTCACAGACAAACTGACAGGAAGACGACGTTTCAACCTACGTTCAATTCAGATTTTGAAACTAGGTTTGAGGATGTTTTGACTATGGTAATACCACCGTGGATAATTAACCCATATGGTGACATGCAAGAAACGAATGTCATAATACAAGAGGAACTGACTGAACTAAGTACAGGGTGGCCAACTAAGAATGTCGCTCGGCCATATCTCAGGAAAGGTTTACAGTACAACTTTGGAAAAAAAATATTACTAACTAAAGTGACCCCGGGAAATATCTGGAAATTATTTAGAAAAGCGTAGGATGACCGCTAGAGGGCGCAACTAATCACCAAAAATTTTAATTCTTATTTTACGCAAAATTTACCAACTTAAGGTCTATCGTAAATATGGAAATCGGAATCTACTGAAAATTTTGCATATTTTACATCAGACAACTTTTTTGTATTTTGTCAATTAAGGGGAGAGGAGGAGGGGTAACTTTGTATTGAAGGAATGTTTATAACTTCTAATTTGAACCGAATTTTGCAAATTTAGTCTCGTTGAAAACAGCATTCCCCCTCCAATCTAATGCTTACAAATTGGAACCGAAAATATTAAATGGAAACATACATTTTTGACAACAAATAAAAAAAAATACGTCAAATTACAACAAATCAGCGAAAATCGGATCTCCCTATCTTTTACCAGTCCGAAGATATCTTCAGAAACGTGTGGATGGTAAAAATTTCTTCTATTTGAAATTACTCTGCTTCTCGTCAACGGAATTTAGCAAATTTGGTCTTATTAGAAAGGATTTTCATTGGCCTATGTTTCGTGATTCAAACTGTTTAATATTGTTTCGTCCATTACCGCTAGAGGGCGTTAAGGAAATTTAAATATTATGATTTTTGAAAAGAATAGTGTCCATGGAAGGATATATTTATACTCATACTATAAAATAATGAATTGAAAGCTTAAGATTTTAGTGAAAAGCACAATGATATAATTAAAATAAACAAAGCAGAAAAATAACAAAAAAGGGAACAGCATAAAATTAATATTAGCGGCGGCCTAATTTTTTTCCTATTAAAATTACTCTACAACGAGTGGATAAAAGTACAGCCTCTATTTCTGTCTTAGAAATACTTTGACCGATATTCCCTATTCCCACAACCAAGTTGTAACGAGCAGTAGATTGCGTTGCAAAAATAAGATATTTTTTTCGCCCCCACAAATAAAAATCTAAACAAGTCAAATTTGGGGTCCTGGATGGCCATGGAAATAAACTGGCGTGTTACATCCACCTATCAGGGGCCAGAAAATTGCGAATATCTACGGAGAAATGCATGAAATGAATCACTAGCGACATGTCTTCCATTCTGTTCTCTTTAACGTCCTCTAGCGGTGACAGAAATAAAGACAATATTAAACAATTTAAATCAATATCAATTTATGTGGCCGCCAAGCATTCCACGCACTGTTCTTTTCAAAAATCATAAAATGTACGTATTTAAAATTAAAATTAAACAGCTTCAATCACTACACATAGGACAATGAAAATGCTTTCTAATAAGACCAAATTTGCTAAATTTCGTTGACGAGAAACAGAATCATTAAAATTTATAGAAGACATTTTTACCATCCACACGTTTCTGAAGATATCTTCGAATTGGTAAAAGATAGCAATATCTAGTTTTCGCTAATTTGCTGGTAATTTAGCCTACTTTTTTAATTTCTTGTCAAAAATATATGTTTCCATTTAATATTTTCTAGAAAAACCGAAACTCCCGAAAAAATTTAAACAGCGCCCTCTAGCATGCATGTCACATATTAAATCAGTTCGAATTTGTAAGCATTAGATTGGAGGATTAATGCTGCTTTCAACGAGACTAAGCTTGCAAAATTCGGTTCAACAGAACCGGAGTTATAAACGTTCTTTCAAAACAAAGTTTCCCCTCCTCTCCTCCCCTTATTTGACAAAATACAAAAAAACTGTCTGGCGTAGAGTATGCAAAATATTCAGTAGATTCCGATTTTCATATTTATGATAGACCTTAAGTTGGTAAATTTTGCGTAAAATAAGAATTAAAATTTTTGGTGATCAGTTACGCCCTCTAGCGGTCATCCCACGCGTTTCTAAATAATTTCCAAATGTTTCTCGGGGTCACTTTAGTAAATAATATTTTTCCCAAAGCTCTACTATAAACCGTTCCTGAGATATGGCCGAGCGATATTCTTAGTTGGCCACCCGGTACAAACGAAGAACTTGAGGTTCAGTTTAAAAACGGATATCAGCAATTCTGGCTGCAAAACAACATACGCGTTACTTAACCCGTATTATGGAATATAGCGAGGAAATTTTTAATTTCCTTTCCATCGTCATACCTAGTGGAAAGGGGGTTCAGCGCTGTTACCAATCTTCTAACAAAAAAAAAGAAACAAACTGGACATCATTAGCCGAGGAGATTTAATATTAAACCTTACAAAATTGACGCCAAATGTTGTTTATTGTGAGTAGTTTTAATTTAAATTCAATTAATAAATGCATAAAACCTAACATGTGTTTTTACTTTAAGTTTTTAACATTCAACTTCACTACAGTTAGAGATTTACAAAAAATCAATATCAGGTAAGTAGAGGGTCTACCCAAAACCGAAAAACATGGCAAGGGGTCTACGACACAAAAAACGTGCTCCTAATAATTATATTCTGGAATAAATTGATTTTTAATTGATTCTTTTAGTGACCTACAAGCGGAAATATATATCAAAAAATAAATGATTATCTCCGTCGTAAATTAACGTCAACGACCATTTAAGACAAGATCGTTTTTCGTCTAAATTGTTCATAAACAGTAAAGCAGAATTTACTGTCTATCGCGTAACCTTTCCATCCGCAGCGGTTACACCTAGCAACCGCAAGATAGCGGTCGAAAAAACTAAACGCACTAAACACACATAATAACCACATACATACATACATATATATCTATGTATACCATAACCATCGCTATATAATTCTAGAAATAATAATTATACTTAAACACCTTCTCCTACCATTGGACATACACATTACATATTATATTAAATTCCTCTTTAAATAAGAATTCCGGGCTAATATAAATATTTCTGTTAAAGACCGTAACTATCCGCATACATATTCCTGACTTAATCTATGTTATTTCTACATGGATAGAAAGCTCGTCGATTTAGCTTAATGCGCTGTATACAGTGTGCAGTCAAATGGAATAAATTCGATAACAAATAAATGAGGGTGTATTGGGAAAAACGCTTGGACACGTCGATTTGTATTTTTAAATGCGCATTTTTTCAACAAAAAAAAATATATAGGGTGTGTCATGTGACAGTGGCCAATATCAACTTTCTTATTTTAAATGGAAACCCCTGCATATTATTTATTTTTAAACTAAAAACTCATAGCCTTAGCAATATGTTGTCTGCCTGCATGACAGTAGTGATCAGTGTCAGTGCTATTGTCGTTTAAATTTCGTTAACTGTACGTAATAATATCAAAAAGATGGTTCATTTAACAGAAATGCACAAAATAGCCATTCTACGAATGATTGGTTATGGAGATAACACACGGACACAAATGGAAGTTTCTCGCTTATTTCACGAAAAAATTCCAAATTGGCCGCCTGTATCCCAAGGAACAATTAGCAAAATAGAAAAACCGTTTTGCGAGCTTGGTCATGCAAGACATATTAAAAAAGTAGCTGCCAATGCAGTAAGTGATGACACGAAATTGGATATTATGCTTGAGTTTCAAGAAAACCCACATAATTCTGGTCGAAAAGCAGCCCCACTGTTCAACATTAGCCACACATCAATTTTTCGAGTATTAAAGGAAAGTAAAATGCATCCCTATAAAATGATGCCAACTCAGGAGCTCATGGAAGACGATTTCGATAGGAGAACGTATTTTTGTGAACAGATGATGGCAATGTTAGATAACAATGTGATCCAATTAGAACATATTTTATTTTCTGATGAGAGCACATTTACACTTCACGGTCATGTTAATCGTCAAAATTGCCGCTATTGGTCTAATGAGAATCCTCACTGGATGAGAGAGGAACATACGCAATATCCTGAAAAAGTTAATGTTTGGGCAGGAATTGTTGGAAATCACATCGTTTATTGATGGTAACTTGAATGGAGATAAATATTTAGAACTGCTCCAAAATAATGTCGTGCCAACTTTCGCAAACTTATATCCTAATCCAGCAAACCCACAAGTTCCTGCCAATACAGTATGGTTTCGGCAAGATGGAGCACCGCCCCATTTCCAAATCAATGTCCGGCAGTACCTGAACCAAATTCTTCCAAATCGGTGGATAGGGAGGCGCGGATCGATAGAATGGCCAGCACGATCTCCTGATCTGACGCCATTAGACTACTTTTCGTGGGGATATGTCGAAAGTCTTGTATACAAAACTAAACCCCTCAACTTAGATGACTTAAAAGACGAATCACGCTTGCGATTAGATCAGTCACGCCTGAGATGTTGAGTAATGTTAGAAGACATTTCTATACCAGATTAGCATGTTGCCAAGACGTTCGCGGCGAGCATTTTGAACATTTACTACATTGACATTAATGTTTTTTGTTTTTTTTACATTATTAAGAAATAATTAGTATTACTTATTAGGTTTTTAGTGTAATGTAGCGAATTTGTGAAATAAAATAATTTTCTTTTTTAATGTTAATTTTCGTAATAAATCTGAAAACACTTAATATTTCCGAAACAGTTGAAGATAGGTATGGGACATTGTACATGAATTATGTCTAGAATTTTCCGAAGAACCCAAAAAATAAATAATATGCAGAGGTTTCCATTTAAAATAAGAGAGTTGATATTGGCCACTGTCACATGACACACCCTGTATAATTTTTTTTTTTTAATGCGCATATAAAAATACAAATCGACGCGTCCAAGCGTTTTTCCCAATACACCCTCATTTATTTGTTATGGAATTTATTCCATTTGGCTGTTCCACACTGTATACAGTGTTAGTAAAAAGTCCCGGAACGGTCGAATAACTTTGTTATTTGAAAATTATGATTTCTGAAATTTGATATGGGGGGGAGGGGGTATAGTTAATATGAATGCATTTTATGCAATACAGTTTATATTTTTTTCACTTCCGGTCTAATCGGCAATACGTCCAACTTTTTTTTTTTTAACGGTACGCCCAGATTTTTTTAACACTTTTGAATGCAAAATAAAAAACTACGTTCAGGAAGTATTAAGATGTTTATTTTTATTTACAAGAAAACAGTTAAAAAGTTAAAATAGTATCCTAATACAGAAAAATCAAGATACCTGTCTATTCAGATTGCGATTACAATAATTGTTCAAAATGCTCTCCATTTACAATTTGACAAAAATGTAAACGGTCAGTAAAATTTCTTATTGAATTTTGTATTTGTTCTGGAATGATGCGATTGGCTTCTTGAACTATTCTCTCTTCCAATTGTTCAAGATTATGGGGACGATTTTTGTACACTTGACATTTCAACTGACCCCAAAAGATAAAATCTAATGGCGAGCGATCTGGCGAACGTGCTGGCCATTCGATTGCTCCTCTACGTCCGATCCAACGTTCCGGAAAAATTTCATTCAAATAATCGCGGACATTATGGGCAAATGGGGGGGGGGTGGGAGAGCTCCATCTTGTTGAAACCAAAAATGTGCATTAGGATGATCACCTATGTTTGCATTTGGAAAGAGGGCCGCAAGTGCTGGAACAACCTCATTTCGCAATAAATTTAAGTAGACGTTGCCAGTTAAATTTCCTCTTATAAAAAATAGTCCTATGATGTTGTTTCCAACAAGACCAGCCCAGACGTTCACCTTTTAATTTTTAATTGACCAGTAGCGACAATTATGTCTGTTCACAGTGCCGTTGAGACAAAACGTTGCCTCATCTGAAAAAATGATGTGATCTAAAACATTAGGCTGCTGCTCGATCAATTCCGTCATTGTTACGCAAAAATGTAGTCTACGATCTGGATCATCTTCAATTAACTCATGGACGGGGCTTTCATTCTTGCTGATTTAAGAATCTTATGAGCAGATCTTTTAGAGATCTCATGAATTTGCCCTAATTCTGTTGTGGACACGTGATGATTTTCTTCCACTGTAAGTAACACATTCAAACTAGTTTCTTCATCTGTTGCTGTTAATGGACGTCCCCTTCTAGGTAAATCCTTCACCTGACGAAAGACTTCAAAGTTTTGAATTGTTCGGCATACCGTACTTTTACTAATGTGACGATCCGGATAAACAGTATTAAACAAAATACGAACCTCTTCAAAAGAACGTTGACGATCACCGTCCCCACGCGCATCATTAATATTTCAATTCGTTCTGATTCAGTACTGCCATTTTCAAATGTGTCAATGTCTAAAATAAGCGATGCAAAAGTTAAAACGCTTTTAAAATTGTCAAATGTGACGGCAAAAAGAATGCAAACACTAAACAACAACTTTTTTCAAAGGTACCTTGTTTTTTTCTGTATTAGGACACTTTTTTAATTTTTTAACTGTTTTCTTGTGAATAAAAATAAACATCTTAATACTTCCTGAACGTAGTTTTTTATTTTGCATTCAAAATTGTTAAAAAAATCTTCCTGAAATATAAACTTTATTGCATAAAATGCATTTATATTAACTATACCCCCATACCAAATTTCAGAAATCATAATTTTCAAATAACAAAGTTATTCGACCGTTCTGGGACTTTTTACTAACGCTGTATATGTATACCATAACCATCGCTATACAGTGTGTCCGTAAAGTAAGGAATAAATTCATTTCTTCCGAAACGAACAATTTTAACGAAATTTCCCGAAACAGGCCGATTTTTGATTTTAATTTGGTTTAATTTAGCGTTATAATTAAATATATAGAGCGAACTATATGTGAGAAATGACGTCATCGACAATTTTTTTAATGGAACACCCTGCATATTGTTCGAGTTTTAGAATATACGGACCACCCTGAATCCAAAAAGATATCATACATGTCGTTTAGCTTTATAATAGCGCTATTGAAATCACAACATAACATCTTTTTACAGTTTCAATAAACTGTTTCTTTGTTGTCACATTTTTTGACATTCCTTTTGCACTTAACCGTTTAATGTTGTGTGCATTTATTTATAAAACAAGTAGGCGATTAGTTTTTGTGAAATGTCACTATTTTTACTAATGTCAAATAAAGTATGGAATAAATTCGATATTTTCTAAAGCAAAAAGGTAGATACTTGGGGCCTAGCGGACAGAATTTGAAAGATACGACTAATTTTATTTATCAATTTTATTGATAGCTATTGATAACAGATACATGACTTTATGTTAAATGTTCGATCTGTAGCCGTTGCTGTATTTGACAGTAACCTAAACGATGAATAAATTCTTGTTGAACCTTGTTTATGGTTTCCTGAGAAATATTATTTATTTCTGTTAGAATTCGCTCTTGTAATTCTTCAATATGTGCTGGTTTCGTTTTATAAACAACATTCTTCAGATGACCCCACATAAAAAAATCCAAAGGATTAAGGTCTGGCGACCTCGCTCGCCATTCAATCCGTCCACGTCTACCAATCCACCTGTTTAGAAAAATTTCGCCTAGGTACCTTCGAACATCTACAGCATAATGCGGAGGCGCACCATCCTGTTGAAACCATAAAGTTTTGTCAAAACTTCCAGGATTAATTCTACTGGCGAATAAATTAATTAAAGTAGGTACAAGAAAGCCCCTTAAAAACCCAAGATATGTTGGCCCGTCTAAATTACCTTCGAAAAAGTAGGGTCCAATGATTCTATTTCTTACAATACCAGCCCATACATTTATCTTTTGCGGGTATTGAGTATGATGCTCACGCATCCATTTGGGATTTCCTTTTGCCCAGTACCTACAATTCTGACGATTGACTTCGCCATTTAATGTGAAAATGGCTTCATCAGAGAAAATAATGTTTGATACCAAGAAAGGGTCTCGATGGTAGTTATCGATCATTGCTTCACAAAATTCTATTCTTCTATCTGGATCATCATCGTTTAATTCCTGTACAAGTTTTATTTTAAAGAGATGCCATTTTTCTAGTTTTAATAATTTGTGTAGGTACCATTGTTTTGCTAACATCAAGATCGCGATTAATCTTACGAACAGAAGTATGCGGATCTTCTTCAACGGCAAGTAGAACATCTAATTTTCTATCAAAATTTACAGAGGGGCGACCTGATTTGCGTGTACTTTCAACCGTACCAGTTTTCCGAAATTTCTTTTCAACCTTACTTACTGTTGATTGCGTTATAGGTCTTTCTGGGTATTTGTCGTTAAATAAATTACGCACTTCCATCTGAGTTCGCGATCTGTCTCCATGCCCAATCATCATCAGTATTTCATTTTTTTGCTGTACACTTAATTTCATTTTCACTTTAAATTAATTCCAAGCAATAATACAAGATTCACGAATTACTACAATTCTTGTACTACTTAACTGTTAACCCTTTCGGTGCGGGAGACGGAAATATCCGCAAATTCAAATGATGTCGCATACGCGGGCGACGGTTTTTTTCAATCAAGGAAACCGTGCATTTCTACCGGGAGACAAGCGTTCCCGCTCATTATATTTCAACACTGCGCAGCACTGTAACTAACCTAACACGATTTTTCGTGATTGCCATAAGTAGTACCATATAACAACATATAAAGTTTCGATCTCGGTGAAGTCGCGTGAGTGTCTGTTACGTAGATATCTAAGTTCAATTTGAAAAAAAATGGCGAAGAGAGGACTAACAGATCAAGAGTTAGAGATTTTACTAAACGAATCTGACGAAGACGGTTTACATTTTGATGCGGAATCTGATGAGGAAAGTGACATTTTCGAAGACGATGAGAATGCTAGCATATTTACTGATGAAAACGAACATCTCGTTGCAGGTAATTTTTTCTTTTCTAAAAAATAAATCGAAACAAATATATTTTTGCACAGAAAATTCTAACCAACCTGAAAATTTTGTTTGGAAATATATGGATGAAGATTACCAACCTGAAATTTATAATTTTGATCCAGCTAACAGTGGGATAAAAGTGAACCTATCAGAAAATCTGGGTGTTCTTGCGTACTTTCAACTTTTTTTCACGGAAAATCTGGTTGAACAAATTATTGAACAGACCAATTTGTTTCACAACCAAACTCACGATAATGAGCTACGTTCCCATCAAAAAAGTGGTCCGATGTTACTTTGAACGAAATGTATCTTTTCATTGCTTTGACTATAAATATGGCTCAAGTAAAAAAACTTAAGTTGCTAGACTACTGGAGCACGGATAAAGCTTTAGTTACCCCCTTTTTTAGACAAATTCTCAGCAGAGATCGATATATTTCAATTTTGGGATCTCTTCATTTTTGCGATAATGAAATGGTAAACAAGAATGATAAATTATATAAGATAAAACCAATAATAGACTACTTGAAAAAAAAGGTTTACTATCCTTTCGAAAATTTGTGTATCGATGAAAGCTTGCTACTTTTCAAAGGCCGATTATGTTTCAAGCAGTTTATACCATCAAAACGTCATCGGTTTGGTATCAAATTTTTTGTATTATGCGATTCTGAGAGTGGATACATCTTAGATTTTATAATATATTGTGGAAAACGTACAGAGTTAAATAGCAACGATAATTCTGTTGGTGTGTCCGGAAACGTTGTTCTTACATTGATGAGAGACTATCTTGATAAAAACCATACCCTCTACACAGATAATTGGTACACGAGTCCCATTCTTTATCAATTACTCCACACCCGCAATACAAATGCATGCGGCACGGTTAGAACAAACCGTAAATTGATGCCAAAATTTGAGAGGAAGTTAGAAAAAGGAGAAACTGAATCTTTTTCTTCAAAAAACGGTTTAGCACTTAGATGGCATGATAAAAGAGATGTAATAATGCTAACAACGCGTCATACAGCACAAATGGGTGCTTCTGGAAAGATTGACCACGCTACCAATGAAATGATTATGAAACCGCAGTGTATTTTAGACTACAATCAAAATATGGGCGCTGTAGACAAAACCGATATGCGACAGAGCTCGATTGCATCTGTGCGAAAAAGTGTGAAATGGTATAAGAAGGTTTTTTTCAGATTGTTGGACTATTGTCTTCTAAATTCACATGTTTTGTACAAAGTCAAAACAGGAGAGAACATTAGCTTAGCACAGTTTCAATTGATAAAAACAGATAGTGGAGAAATATTTCCAACAAGCTCCCAGAACATCTAATAAAAGGGGATTCGAAGGAGATAATCTAATCAGGTTGGTAGCAAGGCATTTTCCGTCACGATTAGCGAAGAAACAAACTGGAAAACAAATGTCACAACGTTGTGTAGTATGTTCCAAAAATAAGAAAAGAAAAGAAACTTCGTATTGCTGCACTGAATGTGATGTGGCGCTATGTCTTGTCGATTGCTTCGAAAGGTATCACACTCTAAAAAAGTATTAGTTTTTATTTTTTGCTTGATTTTTTTTCAGTTTTAATTATTTCAATTCTAATTAGTTAAAGAATAATTTTATACTTTTATACTACTACTTTTATACTACTTTTACAAAAATAAATTGTTATTTCATTTCATTGTATTACCATGTATTGCTAAACTTCAAAATAAAACTTGTTTATAATTATAATCTATTTATATTTAATTAGAATAACATTAATGTTAATGGAAATTTTGCCCTTGACAGCGATACAAAATATCCCGCTTAAAAATTTTGTGCACTTATTTGCGGGAAGCGGACGAATCCGCAAAAAGAAAATGTCTGGTACGCGGGAGACGGCCGTTACCTAAGCACGAAAGTTTCTCCGTTTATACAGTACTACATGTAAAATTAAGCCCCGCAGCGAAAGGGTTAATACTGTAAAAATAGTGACATTTCACAAAAACTAATCGCCTACTTGTTTTATAAATAAATGCACCCAACATTAAACGGTTAAGTGCAAAAGGAATGTCAAAAAATGTGACAACAAAGAAACAGTCTATTGAAATTTTAAATAGATGTTTCTCTGATTTCAATAGCGCTATTATAAAGCTAAACGACATGCATGATACCTTTTTGGATTCAGGGTGGTCCGTATATTCTAAAACTCGAACAATATACAGGGTGTTCCATTAAAAAAAATTGTCGATGACGTCATTTCTCACATATGGTTCTCACTCTATATATTTAATTATAACGCTAAATTAAAGCAAATTAAAATCAAAAATCGACCCGTTTCGGGAAATTTCGTTAAAATTGTTCGTTTCGGAGAAAATGAATTTATTCCATACTTTACGGACACACTGTATAATTCTAGAAATAATAATTATACTTAAACACCTTCTTCTACCATTGTACATACACATTACATATTATATTTATTAAATTCCTTTTTAAATAAGAATTCCGGGCTAATATAAATATTTCTGTTAAAGACCGTAACTATCCGCATACATATTCCGGACTTAATCTATGTTATTTCTACATGGATAGAAAGCTCGTCGATTTAGCTTAATGCGCTGTCTAGTGTAGTAACTGCTTAACGCATTCCAGACATAATGAACAAATCAGGGTACATTATCAAGATCGAGTTAGATGATTTAGTATTTATTTTAAATGCTCGGTATGTTTATTACCGCAACATGTAACTCTAACAATTCTGCTTATAAATATGGTAAAACAAAATCCAGACTGTAAAGAAATCATGCACCTTTCAGCTGAAAAAAAAATAAGATAAAAAGAAATCTGTAACATCTACAGTTATGTATGATCCTTTCACATCATCCGGTACCTACCAAGCCGAATATGCAATTACCTCGGCCGTTTTGGATATCTGATAGACGCTCGGTGTAGAAACTACGAAACCAGTAATTTTTAATTTCCACGAAAAAATATAGATCCCTCGTTTCGCTGTGCACGTACGGAAATCTGACGTTTAAGATCTGTATATATAATGATATATTATGGTTGAATCGGGTGCCTACTTCGTACGTTATGCCTTAATCTGTTCTGTAGAATTGATTAATTCAGTTATTAACATTTATGTTTTAATTTCAGGTGAAAGAAGTCCACGGGTTCCATCTGGTGTAAGTACCTGCACATATATGTATGTATATATTTAAAATTTTATTTTTAAGTTTGTGTAAGGAAAAAAAATATACGATACTCCGAAATAATTAATTGGGCTGATTTAATGATCTAGTCTACTAAGTTATATTATAACAACACCTCCAAATCCCACGAGTTCCCTCCTCGATTTTTCTTTTATGGCTTTAATCGATTCGAAACGTGTTCCTCGAAGTGGCAATTTGAGTTTAGAAAAGAGGAAAAACTCACATGAAGCCAAATCTAGTGAATACGGTGCTTGTTCGATCAAGTTAGTTGAGGTTATGATCAAAAATATTTTCAGAATGGTAGCTTTGTGAGATGGTGCATAATCGTGGTACAGCATCCACGATTTGTCTCTCCACAAATCCGGCCTAATAATGATAATACTCATAATGTTTAGCTATAAATACAGTTATATTTATACTACTAACGCATGGCAGTCCACATCCCAACAGAGACGTTCCCAAAATCCATACAACAATAACAAAACTCAAAAGTTTAAATCTCACCAATCAAATTGAATACCCGTGTACGAAAATGAACAAGTGTCATACTATTTATATCGCGCTTCCAGTGATTGCATGTTTAATATCTTTAAGCGTGTCTCATATGGATAACTTTCCATATGATTGACACATCTTTTAATCGTGAGAGCAGTGAATCTGCGCTGAATAGATTCAATGCGATTGATATGTATTTTATAGTATGGAGACCAAACTACACTGCAATACTCCAGATGCGATCTAACGTAAGCATTATACAATAGTACAAAAACTCGTATAGAAGTAAAATACTGAGTGTGTCTAAAGATAAACCCGAGTAATTTATTGCATTTACTGATGACACCATCAACATGGAGTCTAAAATTCATCTGCTCATCCAGAATTACACCCAGGTCTCTTATTTTGTTGACACGCCGTAGATTGATATTGGTTAGTTTGTACGATGTCCTGATGAGATTGACATTATGGACTGAAAGTAATGCGCAAATAAGTTTGAAATTTCTTGCGAGTCAGAAGCTGTTGTTAAGTTGAAATTCATTGTTTGTGGAATATTGGAAGATCCTTTTTACTATTTATATACGCCCAAAATTGTTTGCTATTATTAATAATATTGGTCTCCATGTTATTCATATATCTTTCGAAACAAATTTTAAGTTCAGTCTTAACTTCCTTTCTATATATGGAAAAGTAATTGTAGTCAGCTGAATTTTTAAACTTTTTATATTTTATATGGAATTTCTTTTGTAATTTAATGTAGTGTACAAGATCATTAGAATACCAATGGGGATATCCTTTACTCGATCTACAAGGTGGAACAAATTTCTGTATGATTCGATACAGCTCATTGTAAAATAAATCAACAGCGCCATCAAGATTACTGCCTTCAAACAATGTGGACCAATCGCAATTATTTATAGTGTCATTAATCCCTACATAATTGCCCTTACGAAATTGATACTTTGGTATAGTAACTTTACTTGCCCTTCTCAACAGAGAAAAATCAGGTGTGAGCAGTAAAGGTGGGTGATAATTATCAATCCGTGATAATGGTGCATTAAACATTGATTTGACATCTATAGCAACGGAAGAGAAAGCCAAATCCAAAAGTTTACCGTTAACGTTCGAGATAAAGTTATATTGTGCCAAATTCATCAATGCTATGGAGTCCATAAGAGACTCCGCCTTGGTACCGATAATCCGTATAGGATGTACAGCTTTCTCCCCCTCAAGCACGGTCCAATCGATAGACGGACAGTTATAATCACCTAGTAGTAGGAACAAATCATTATCACCCGATTCATCACTGACTCAAAATGGTCAGTATAGGTATCAAATGTGATAGCAGGGGGCAAATATAAGGTACATAAATTTAATTTCCTGATGACCCCATTGCATAAAATATCTAATTGAATCCATATATCCTCAGCACTACTTTGGAACGAATTAAGGTATTTAGACGGAAAAAATTTTTTACTGCAACCAACACACCACCCCCCATAACATGATTAGCATCACCACCCATTCTATCCATAATCGTGGTACAGCATCCACGGTTTGTCTCTCCACAAATCCGGCCTCTTTTGACGAATACTCCTCGCAACCGCTTCATAATGCCTAAGTAGTATTCATTATTCACTGTTCGACCTTGCGGAAGGAATTCAAAGTGCACCACACCACGATAATCGAAGAAAACTGTGAGCACGACCTTTATTTTTTGATCGACTTGTCTTGGTAGATCCATGTCTCATCACCAGTTATGATGCGTTGCATGAATGTAGAGTCATTGGTGACTCGAGAAAGCATGTCCTCAGCAACCTAATTTCGATGTTGTTTTTGCAAAAAGATTCAGCTATTTTGGATCAAATCTTGATCTCAAAAATATCGACCAAAATCGTACGAACTGATTCGTGTGCAATGTTCAGCTCTTATTTTTTTTTTTTTAATGTGTGGTGGGTGCTTAGTTGCAGTGACTCCGTAAGCTGTATTACTTGTCTGGCTATCACTGCAACTCTTGCGGTGTAGTTTAGTGTGTGTAAGTTGTGTTTAAATGGCTTTGTGACAGCATCATATCGCCTTTTATGATGCCGCGCTGTTAATCACTTTGCTCCCAACAGCGAATGGCAAGTCGATCCGGGATTAAACTCTCTGAAAAAATGTCACCCTCCCTCCAGAGAATTGAACCCCGGCACCTATCGTCCTCTCACAACAACAGTCAGCCGCCTAACCACTGCGGCCATCGACCCGTTAAATGCTAGCTATAATGACGATTTTCAAGCACCAATTCCTTAACTTTAGCGATGTTTGCCTTAGTCACAGTCGTTCTTGGAGCGCTCGAACGAGGCGAATCATTAACGTCTTGGGGAGCACTTTTGAATGCTTTGTACCATTCATACACTTGCGTTTTCGATAGAACTGAGTCGTCATAGGTTTCATCCAAAATTTTTAACATTTTTTTATTGCGAATCCTTTCAACTCAACAAAATTATTCATTATAACAATCGAACAACGCACTTGAGATGAACCAACACAATCAGCGGCTGTACACAAACTAATTATAGACATAACCTCAAACTTGGCTTCATTGTGTCTTACAGTGGTGCCTACTTAGTGGCAGAAAAAAGTTTGAGAATAAACTTACGCCGGAATTTTAAATGTGAAATTGACAGAATGTAAACTGCTCTAAGTCTTGATTAGTAGACGGATTTTTACTCACCATTTCACCAAGGGTTTGAGGTTACCACTAGTATAAAGTTTTGACCACTCTTTGATGATCACTTTTCATTTTGGCAGATAAATCCTTGTTTAACCTCCGCCACATCATAATGAAATTCATTTCAAGGCAGTGTCAATGCGTTTCTCCACAACATAATCGTGTTCGATCACTTAACACTAGTTTTTCCTCCAAGGTAAAAGTTCTACTAAAAGGAGTTCATTTTGGAAACTAACAGGAGCCCTTAAACATAACACAAACTTCATGGTCTCAATGGCTCAAGCGCGACTCTAAATGGTTTGCTCTCTCTCTCTCTAAAAGACAACAGGAAATGCCCTTTGTAGACTACCAAATCCAATCATCGATTATGTCGTCCACATTATCAACGTTATTCTATATCCCGAATACTTCCTCCAAAATCTAGAAGCACTCGCACATGATCGACATACCGAAGAGGGAAAAGAATCCTGCTCTCCCATAGAATTACCACCCCATCGCTCTGATCTTTTGTTTATCTAAAGTCGCCCAAGCAGCCATGCCATGCAGACTGAAAGATTAATTATTTGATGGGTGCGGTTTCTCCCCATGTAGAAATAGCGTTCGCTATGGTTATTGCGGGCTTTAACCAGGATCATCTTCTCTTACGTCTCCGACCGGATTGTGAGGGGTGCCTCCTCGCCTCTGAGATATTTTTTGAAAGCGTAGGCCCTTTTGCCTTTAGTAAGTAGCTAAAGGAAAATTTCGTAGAGGTTTGAAATCATCGGCCCACTAGTTGTATGTATCGCAGTAGAAGATGGGGATCGAGATGAGGGATTTCATGTTTCCCTGGAGTGATTTTACCCTTTACCTATAAGATCCTTGTTTGACTTTGAAACAGCATATCGATAGGACTATTTAAAAATTTCATGCCGTCAGGTCTTTCCTTCTTTTGCTCCTCTGAGTAAAGATTTCTGTGTTCTTGAAATTCAAACTTTTCTTGTATCTGTCCTTACGACGTAAAGCGAGCTCTTGTGATCTAGTTTGGCCAAGATTCATCTTAATAAGCTTAATAAGCAAGCCCTCCAAAATCAGGAATGTGTACAGCTTCGTGCAGATTTGGGGAAACACCTCATTACCTTGGCCAACAACTTTGGCCTTCATCTTTATATCCATTGGTCTCGAGGAGCTTACGCAGCTTGATCCTGAGAAACCACCGCCTAGAATAAAAACCAGAACAGTACTGGGCATTAATTTTTTTTTTTCATATCGTGAAACGCACTTTCGGGTGATCCCTGTTGAGTCGATAAAAATCCAAACGAAGTAACCACAATCAAAAAGAAGAAAAAAATGTTATCACTAGGATTCCTCTTTTGAGTTGAGGCTCACCGGATGCCCATTTAGTACGGCTTTCGATGACCACTTTGTAGGGTTGGTCGAAGTTGTATTGCATAGGGATCTTGTCCTTTGCAATGTAAATCAGGTAGTTAGTGTTGGGATCTTCAAGAATTTTAAGATGTCTTCTAATATCCCCAAATTTGAATTCTTTAAGTCTGTCCAGAGATAGGGCACTTGATATAGCCTGTTTTTGGATGTGAGTCTTTGGATTTGTTGAAGCTGTTGTTGTACAGTTTTCTGTGTTAACCACAGGACCACATGATCAATTGAGGCTTGAGATCCTCGGATTTACGGAGCAGCCTTCGACAATATTCGAAAATATTGAAAACTAAAATAAATAAATATTATCTTGTTTGTTGTTTCAGTCGGCTAAATAATCACGTGATTTTATTTTTATGCCCGATAAGGAACTATCCATTCCGCAAAGGCAAAAAAAGAAACAGTATATATTTAGTAGATGTAATGGTATTAAATAAAAGTTATCGAGCAAAGTAAATGTATGCTGAAAATAATGACCACACGATACGATTTTTATGTCCAATTAGAGATGAAGACATCCGATTTTTATAACAGCAATAAAAACATTTATGGCCTTTATCTTATTAATCCATACTGGACTAGGTAGATTTTTTTTTTGGTTGATTTCCAACGAACACGGAAGAAACCATAAATGTTTCTCCAAATTTCACCTTGAAAAAAGTTCGTAAAAATCATGTTTACATATACTATATAAACTTCTATTATAGATAGCCTGTATATACATCTACGATTTTTACTCAGTTCCCTCGACCATAAACCGACACGTAATTTAAAGAAAGTCCACCGCCGTAAATGGAAAGGGGAATTCACAATTACACTATCAATAACACAACGTCTAACATATCTTAATAATAGTCGCGAAGCGTTGACTCTTGCACCTCGTTTGTGAATGTAACAAAGGTGACGATGGTACTCACGAACTCCAAAGCAATGCTTAATATTTCCTTATCTTTCGAATCATCTAATTTGTTAAATTTATTAAGATGCGTCATGTGTTTCCTTTTGTACCTACTTGTAAAGCAAAGTTAACATTGTAAATAAAGGAATTGTTGCGTCGAAAAAAGAAATATTTTGTGTTTGGTGACGAAGGCAATCCGTTAGGACGCATTGAAACGTGCTCATTTTATTTATGTGACGTTTGGTCCACAATCCACAGAGATCCAAAGGCATCACACTAAATGTAAACAAGGAAGTTATCAGTGATCCAAAACTAGTAGCCGAATGATTCAATAAGCATTATATAATGATCTTACGGACAGTATTTCACTATTGGATCAAGTATCTGTTACCTGTATGACATGTAATTGTATGTACATTAATTCATTGATAGTAGATAAAGTGTTTTTATGTTATGGACAAACAATCGAATAGTGTAGTTTTTATATTACAAGAGTTGTCATTATAATTTGATTTTTGTAATAAGTATTTATTTCTAAATACATCAATATTTACATATACATATACTACTTCATTATTATTGATCAAGATCAGAGAATATCAACAAATGGTAGCAGAGCGTAGTTAAATTGAAGTAGTGATATAAAATACAGCAACGAAGAGTTTTTAGATAGGATGAGTGAAGACAATATACAATGTCCCGTTGAACAACTAAATGACAACAATTATTTCCTTTGGTCTGCAAGAATAGAATGTGAACTACGAGGAAGATGTTTATGGAAGGACATAATGGATAAAGATGAACCACCAAAAGGAAAAATAGGAGAAGAAGATTTTAATAAAAAGGATGCCGCATGGAACAAATGGGATGATAGAAATGCAGCTGCATTAAGATTGTTAATAAATACGATGAGTGCATCACAAGTATTAAAATACTGTCACATAAAAAATGCAAAACAGTTATGGGAAATGATTAAAAATAATATGGCAGGCAAAACTAAGGAAATTCAAATGAAATATATGACAGAATTGACAAGGTTAAACATGGTGGAAAATGAGACAGTAGATGAATATTTAAACCGCGTAGAAGAATTAAATGCAAAATGTTCGCAAGTGGGAAAGGTGATATCCAATGATGAATTGTTACATTTTGCTATGTTAGGAGTTCGATCAGAATTTATTTTAACCACGAGAATTTTAGAATGTGATACTAACATAACATTAATTAAATTAAGAGACTATATGAAGAGAGATGAAGAGAGATTGCGGAATGAGAAGAAAAAAGATAGTACAGCAAATAATGAGAATGTGTATTATTCAAAAGGAAAATACCATAAGAAGGCATCGGGAGAATTTACTAATTTAAATAAAAAATGTTTTAATTGTAATCGTAATCGACACACGGCAAAAAACTGTCATTTTAAAATCAAATGTCATAATTGTCAAGCATTTGGTCATATAGCAGTAAATTGTAAAAAAAACAAGAATTATAGATACAATGATAGAAATAAGCCCACGAAAGATAGAAGGGAATCAACTTCAATGGGTTTCAACATAAATAGTGGAAGTGAAAATTTATTAGAGCATAACAGTTGTAAATGGCTATTGGATTCTGGAGCTACAAGTCATATGGCAATTAATAGAAGTCATTTTGTCAATTATGAGCAATGTAATATTGATATAGGATTAGCTGAGAAAGGTAAACAAATAGAAGCACATGGTATTAGGCAAATAGTATTAGATGATTCAGAAGATGTCGAACAAGTAAGGTTGATGAAAGTATTACATGTAGAAAAATTGGGTTGCAATTTATTAAGCGTGCCAAAGATAGTTGATCATGGACATAAAGTAATATTTACGAGAAATAAAGCAGAAATTCGCAGACAAGACAACAGCTTATTAATGTTAGCAAGAAGAGAAGGAGATAAATTTGTTTTGCAAGGTAATGTACAGCAAAACGATATTTTACAAGTAGAAGAACTTAGTGGCTTATGGCATAAAAGATTAGGTCATGTAAGTTATGAGACAATAATTGAGATGCAACGTAAAAAATTAGTTGATGGTTTAAATATGAAGAATGTAACCAAAATGGACTGTGATTCGTGTGTAAAAGGTATAATGACCAAATTACCATATGAAACTGTTACGGATAATCAAAGCTACAATATAATGGATTTATGGCATACAGATTTAATTGGGCCTATCAAACCCCAATCCAAAGGTGGAGCTTCATATGATTTAACAGTAATAGATGACTTTAGTCGTCGCATATTTGTCAGACTTTTAAAAACTAAGGATCAAACAAAGAAGGAATTGATTAATTTGATAACTTACGAAGAACGTCAAACAAATAGAAAGCTAAAGAAGATAAGATCAGATAATGGAGGAGAATTCTTAGAAAAAGAATTAGACAATTACTTTATTGAGAATGGAATCGATCATCAATTAACTACCGCATATTCACCAGCAAGTAATGGTGTAGCTGAAAGATATAACCGAACACTAATTGAGACTGTAAGAAGTCTGCTAGACCAATCAAGATTACCAATGGATTTTTGGGGTGAATGTATACGAGCAGCAGCATACATTCGAAATTTATGTAAATCTAGTAAACATAATCAAATTCCAATGGAGGTATGGACTCAGAGAAAACAATCTGTGAAGAAATTAAAAGTATTTGGTTGTAAAACACATGTATTAATACAAAATGGCAAACGAAGTAAGTTACAACCAAAAACAGAAGTAGGAATATTTGTAGGATATGCGAAACATGGATATAGAATTTATTATCCTAAACTAAATGCAGTTAAACGAGTCAAACATGTAAAGTTCATTGAAAATGAACTGGGAGCGGAGTTATTAAACGAGAAAAATAAGACGAATACAACTATTTTATTATCCTATGGAGATGATTTTGTTGATTCTTCGTCTCAAAATAAAATATGTACAGGTTCTAAAGATAATCAGGAGGAGGAACAAGATCCACCTACATTAAATACTGAATACAATGAGAATAATGAATATGATGGATTAAATCGTAACGATGCAGTAGTGAACACATCAAAAACAAAGGACTTCAGCAGATTACAGATTAGCAGTATACGGAATGAAAAAAATCAAGAAATTAGAAGATCAGAGAGAATTAAAGAAAAACAAAATAAAATGCAAACTCAAGATTCATTGAAATCTGAAGCAATATTACCACCTCAAACTTATGATGAAGCAATAAAAAGTCCTCAGCGTGACCAATGGATAGAAGTAATGAACGAAGAAATATCTTGCATGAAAAGACATAATGTGTGGAAAGTCACAAAGTTACCGACAGGTGAGAGAAAAATGAAAAGCAAATGGATTTTTAGAATTAAACGAAATGCTGATGGAAGTATTAATAAATACAAAGCACGTTTCGTAGTTGCAGGTTATAATCAACGCCCAGGAATAGATTATAATGAAACATTTTCACCTGTAATGAGAGCAGAAACATGGCGAGCATTGATACATGTGGCAGCAAAGAAAAAAGTTATGATAAAGCATCATGATGTTAAAGCAGCATATTTACATGGACAGCTAGATGAAGTCATATACATGCCACAACCACCAGGATACGAAGAAGGAGAAATAGAAGATGTATGTATTCTAAATAAGAGCATTTATGGTTTGAAGCAGGCAGGAAGATGTTGGAATAAGAAATTGCATCAAGTATTCATCAAATGTGGACTACAACAATCAAAATTAGACCCATGTTTGTATTATTTTATAAATGGCAATGATTATATGGATATTGGAATGTATGTTGACGACGCCATAACAATTACATCTAATGATAAAATAGAAGAAGAGGTAGTTAAAAAAATACAAGAAGAAGTGGAATGGATAACAATAGGGGAGTTAAATTATGCATTTGGCATACAAGTGGAGCAGAAGATAGGAGAAATTAAGCTACATCAACGAAAATATATCAATGAAATATTAGAGAAGTACAATATGACAGAATGTAATGCAGTGAAGTCACCTTTAGATACAAATCAAAAGTTAGATATCTATGAAGAAAGTGAAGAATTTGATTCCGTTAAATACCAAGAGTTGGTGGGAAAATTAATGTATCTAGCAACTAATTCCAGACCAGATATAAGCTATGCTTTCAGCGCTCTTTCACAGTACAACACCAAGCCAACAATTATGCATTACAATGCATTGAAGAGAGTGTTAAGATACTTGAAGGGTACCAAAGATATTTGCTTAATATACCACAATAAAGATGAAAATCTTCATTGTTACACTGATGCATCTTGGGATAAAACGAAAGACGCAAAATCTTTTTCAGGGTATATGATAAGAAGAGGAAATTCCCTAATTCACTGGAAAAGCAAGAAACAAGAAACTGTAGCTATGTCAACAACAGAAAGTGAATTAATTGCATTAACTGATGGAGTAAAAGAATTGATATGGGTGAAAGAATTGCTAGAAGAATTTAATGAAAAGGAGAGTAATATATCTACAGTGTAGTGCGATAGTTTGAATGTAGTCAATATAATTCAAAGTGGAAATCAAAAGCTAAGAACAAAATATTTAAATCGCCGTTGTTATTATGTTAAAGAAATAATTCAAAAAAATAACTTACAAGTTGAACACGTTCCAGGAGAAGAAATGAAGGCTGATTTTTTGACGAAAGCTTTACCTGGTTCAACGTTACATAATATTGTGATTGATATACTACCATCAACGAATTAATGTATGACATGTAATTGTATGTACATTAATTCATTGATAGTAGATCAAGTGTTTTTATGTTATGGACAAACAATCGAATAGTGTAGTTTTTATATTACAAGAGTTGTCATTATAATTTGATTTTTGTAATAAGTATTTATTTCTAAATACATCAATATTTACATATACATATACTACTTCATTATTATTGATCAAGATCAGAGAATATCAACAGTATCCACTTCTCCAATGTGCATTTCCCAGCCTATTACAGCGTCATTCTTTTTCCACTCAGTTTGTGGAACTGAAATTGTACATACCGTGAATCAATTAACGAATATGTATTCTTACGGAAATAACGAAGTAAGTATAAATATACTGAAACAATGTATAACTGAAATTGCTTGCCCACTGATGCAAATTATTAATAACTCTGTAGCTCAGGGAAGATTTCCTGAAATATTAAAAATCTCAAAAATCAAACTCTTTGCTTAAAAGCGGTTCGAAGCAGTCAATATCAAACTATAGACCAATATTTAAGAAAGTAATGGCGTTGAGAATAATACAGTTTTTGGAAAGAAAAATGCTATACTCAATAAGAATCAATTTGGATTTCACAAAGGTCTTAATACTTCCACCGCTATAATGTCCTTTTTGAAACATCTGTATGACGATATTGATAAAGGTGAAACATGCATAGCCATGTTTTTAGATTTGAGTAAAGCTTTCGATTTGGTTAGGTAATCATCAGATATTACTGGATAAATTGGATTCTTAGGGGATAAGAGGTAATGTGTTTAAATGGTTCGGGAGCTATCGTGAGGGAAGAACACACTATGTTGACGTAAATAATGTTTGCTCTGGTGAGCTGTTTATGAAAAGAGGCGTACCACAAGGCAGTGTTCTGGGCCCTCTACTATGTATAATATACTGTAATGTTATTTTACATTTTATTCAATGTTTACAATTACATTGTCACCTGACAGATGATCAGCCAGCTGTAGGTAATCTAAAAAGTAAAAAAGCACTAATTTAATTTTATATTCATGAAACTATAACCAACTATCTGATCTGTGTATTTCTTTTAATTCAATTTTATAAAAATAAGTAACATAAACATAATTGCACGCATGCGAAGTATTTGTTTAAAATTCATTCATTCATTTAATCTAATTCAACACTATCAAATGATAGAGGATGCGCAACTCTTCAAGTTGGCATTATCTGTATTTTCTTCGCATATGTACGAGTCGATGTCATGTTTTTGACGTAGAAGGGGGGAGGGGGTTGGTCAGCAGAGGTCTTATTATAAGTCCAGCCAACGACAAACTAATGCAAATAGTATGTATTGTAGAAGATAAAAATACCAACTTGCCAATATTTCGAAAACTACAAACAATCGATCGTTGCAGTTCCCGGTGAACCACCCTGTATTGTGTGTAACGAAATTTAAAGCTGGTATAAAACAATTTTTACTTCAAACATTTTATTACTCACTGAATGAATTCTTTTTCGATCAACCAAGCTAGATTAAGTTTGTAGTTCATATGAAAAAATTTACGGATTTTGAGATATTTAGCGGACTATGTTTTTTTTACTCAATCTTCGTTAATCATAGAATTGGATTTTGTTTTGTAATTTTGTTAATATTTAACAACAATGGCTCTTCGAAATGGCATGTCAGAAAGTGACCTACAATGTAAGGGGTGCGCAGAAAATCTTGTCAAATTTTACGAAGAAAAACTCGAAAATTCTCCGTTAATTCAAATGGAACACCCTGTATATTATTAGTCAATAAAACGTAGAAAGAAATACTCACGACAATATTCGTTCACGAGGAGAAGATTAAGGGGTTATTGCCCGAGTTCAACTCCCGAAAACGCGAGGTCTTGAATGACGCTCCTTGGAACTTGTTTTTGTTGGCCTAGCTTCATGAGCTCTCAATGTGCTTGACTTGTTTGGTTATTATCTTCGCATTTTTGCAAAACGCCAATCTTCGCAAAAAAAATGTTACAGCTTATTCGCGATATGTTCATTCAACCTCGGTATTTCGTAATCTTCTGTTCTTCCTCTTCGACAATTCATGTTTCGCCAGGACATAACATCTCTATCAGAAACATTTTCATGAGTTGTTGGTCGAATATCTTGACAACCGATCTGTTCGCTTTCAACTGTTTAGTGGTGGAGAAGATTCGAGGAAGTTCCACAAAAGAATCCTCCAAAACTGTTGCCTCCTCGGCAAAATAAGGTGGGTTTTATATTTTTGTCCGAGGTGGTGGTAAACAACTTTCGATGCCATGTCATCTGATTACTTGTAGACGTTGTTTCTGGTCCAGTTTTGTAGACTCAACATCGCTCATCCACCAAGTTTGTCCCCATAATCAAAGTAACCTACCAGCGTTTGAGAACCTAAATGAAAGTCCCCTAGAGAGGTGTTTAGTTTGACCGATTTGTGACAGTCTTTGCAGCCTAATTTATAATTAAACATTAAGATTCAATCTTGAACTCAACGCAACGAACTTAAACTACACTTAAAGGAAGACATATCTATTACAAACAGTAATGTTTCTGCACGGGCCATTAGAGATGTCATCTGGTAGATGAGTATCACAGCCTACATGTACGATAGAAGGATTATTACTTGCTGGCAATATACGTTTATGTCGGTATACTTTTATGTGTACAAAGATTTAAGAATATCAGCGGGTTTAATACGTTGAACAACAAAAAAAAACTGATTTAAGACTACAACGCTATAAACTCTTATATATACGGGCTACGTGAGTTTCATGCAATAATATATATGTAGAGGCTGTTTAATCATTTTACTTAGAACAAATGTGAATGTTTTGTGTCGTTAAACCGTTTAGTAAACGGCCGTTAAGTCGATAAAACAGTTATCATCACGCCATCTAGGTTATGGCGCGAAAGATTAATTTGATGGGAAATAAAACGGTGCGACAAAGATGGGAGATTTATTTGTAATAAAATATGATCTCCTTAACGATATTTCGATTATTTCATCAATAAAATGATAACAAATTAAAAACGATTACAATTAGTTTAAAATTAAAATACCTACATTGCATTGGGATTAGAATGTGTTAGAGAAAAAAGCTTGCTTCGCCGTGAAGTTTTTGCAGCTGTAACGATGGATTAATAGCTGTCGTTTAGTCCTGCTGGTGAAGAACAGTTATGGTCTGTCAGCAGTACGAAAATTACATACCGGTAATCAATTTGAAACAGCGGTTCTTTCGCTATGTCCTTAAGATGCGTCGAAGCAATTTGTTTTTAACTTCAAGTATAAAAATTGGCAATGATATTTGAAATGAAAGGTAATGTTGATTCTATATTGGTTTCTTACAGCGACAGCGGTGATAAATCTGTGTTTTCTGTTTCAACATTTTTCAAAATATTCGGGAGTATCTTCCACGTGTTTGGTTGTTAGAAATCATTGAGCCACCCTCTCAAGTGACGATTCCATGATGGTTGTGGATGGAATGAAGAAAACATTTTTCGAACCGATCCTACTTATCGTGGGGGAAACTGGAATACTGAAAAGCACAGTCTATCAAATTTTGATCCGGAAGATTTGAGCAAACTGAAGATGACCAAAAAGATTGCAGAATTAAAAATGTCCAAAATTAATCCTGCAAGCATGTCAACCATTGTAACTAGTGATCAAATGTGGTGTTTTCAATACGAGCCAAGAACAAAACGTCGGTGTGCGGCATGGAAGTCGCCGAAAGAGCCCGTAAGCACTCGGATTAACAAGTTTTTTCTTTGAAACAAACTTATTTTTAAAATATGAGTGGAAAAAAGTTGCCAATCTCCAGCGGATTTCGGAGATTTATATTTTTAGGGCGCCACTGTACATGATAATGGGGTGTACAGTCCCACATCAAATGTTGAATCAAAGAAGAAATAAAGGATAACACAATTAATAAAATTTTAACAATGTTTATTTGACACTTTTTTGAAAGAATAATGAGTTAATGAAGTGCTCACAGTTAAGCAAAAATATGTTCCTTGAAGAGGAAATAAAAACAAATAACCTTCTGGTGATGGTTGAGGTAGTGGCCTTACAATTCGGTTTCTTTTTCCTGGTGACAGTCCAATGGCCGGTACCAGGGTTGATCCTCGGAAAAGGAGAATGACGACTGTCCTGGCACCTCTTCTCTTGGAACCTATACACACAGAAGAAGAAGCAGTACTTGCACACAAAACAAAATTCGCGTGACCACACCAATAATGAATTTTTAAAAACTACGAGGGAGCGTTCTTTTATTCGCGGAATGAGCGGGTTGTAGGGGGGTGAGATGTCATTGGTTTACGGCGACTCTTGTCCAGGAAAAACCATGGTGTACAAGTGGCATAGTTTATTTAAACAAGGAAGGGAATCCCTTGAAGACGACCCGAGGCCGGGCAGGATCATTGAGGTGACCACGCCAGCACTTATCCAAAAAGTTGAAAAAATTGTGTAAAAAAAAGAATAGAAATGAAATTTGGAAACAGACAAGTAAAAAGTAGAGAAGACGTCAAAAGATATTTAAAAATGTATTTTCTTTAATAAATATTGCCTGAAATATATCCTAAAGTGTGGATAAGTAAATAAATTGGTTTAAGAAGAAATACTAAGAGAATAAGAAGAGATATTTTTTAAGAGAAGAAAAGGAAACATTTTAAAAAGAGGAGTAAGAGAAGAGAAAGACCACCTAGCTCAACCTTGGATCAAGACCGAGTAGTAATAAATCTATCTTCTAAACCACTTCAAGGGCCAGAGAAACAAGTTCTAGCAAAAGGATTAAACTTTGCCATCACTCCAAGAGAGATACCGAAGGAAGACATCATCTGCGCCATCATCTGCGACATCATCTGCGCCAAACATCCATCAGAACGCTACCAGCAGCAGAAATAGAGGAGATCAGATCAACTACGCGACACATCCTTAAATCTGCTAAACCACCCACTTCAAACCTGTCTAGAGAGGAAAGAAGAGCCATCATGGAACTGAGGAAGGACAAAGACCGCACCATAATGTCTGCAGACAAAGGGAACGCCACAGTCATCATGAACACACGAGAAGAAACTATGAGCAGCAGTTAAATCATCATCAATACCTAAAGAATTACACCGAAACATCATCAAGATGGGCTCCAGAACACCAAGATTATACGGACTGCCCAAGATACACAAAGAAGGAAATCCGATGAGACCTATAGTATCAGCAGTGGGATCCGCTACGCATCCTCTAGCCAAGTACCTGGCCAAGAGCCTACAACCGCTAGTGGCGAAAACAGAGACGTACATCAAGAACTCTGCTGACTTCCTCGAAAAAGTGAAGGATGTGAAAATGGAGGAGAACGACGTTCTAGTCAGCTTCGACGTCAAATCACTGTTCACGAATATCCCAACAAAAGAAGCCATCAACATCATCCGAGAACGTCGCCAAGAAATTAACATGGAAGATGACATCGTGGATTTAATAGAACTTTGTGCTTCATCAACTTATTTCACCTTCGATGGGAACTTATATGAACAAGTATAGGGAACCGCCATGGGTTCACCATTGTCACTAGCAAACATCTTTATGGAAGCATTTGAAGATACCGCCATCGCATCCTGTGAACTTAAACCGAAGTGCTGGTACCGATACGTCGACGACACCTCAACACAAAGCACAAGAAAATACAATTTACTATGGAACTGGAGAAGGATGGCACCCTACCGTGCTTTTAAAGAGGAAGGAAGATCAAACTTTGGGACACCAGGTGTACCGTAAACCGACCAACACAAACCGCTACCTCAACGCAAAGTCTCACCATCACCCAGCACAGAAACGCGGTATCCTGAACACACTAGTACACAGGGCCAAGACGATATCAGATAAAGAACATCAACAAAACAACTACAGACTCGAGGACATCACGGCAACCATCAAGAAGCAACCCAAACATAAAGACGAACCAACGAACACCATTGGAACGACCTGCCTGCCATACATCAAAGGATGTACCGACAGAATCGGAAGAAAACTACGCAAACACAAGATCAAAGTAATTTTCAACGCTCCTGGAAAGGATTCTTCCAACCGCAACGAGGAACTACCGACACGCTTCAACAGACCGGAACGGTCACGCCTCAAGCAACGCACGGCTATATACATATAAACCCGATCCTCGACCAACCAGTCACTTCACTTCTGAAGAAGATCACGACAAGATGATCGAAACGTCAAGTACCACAACCTTTCTACAGTACCTGGCAACTGAATTAGAGCCACCCGTGCGTAAGAAGTAATTTATAAAATAAATCGCTCTTATTCAAATATTGGTTATAAACGGATTTATTTATTCAAAGAGACCTTAATCCTAGACAAAACAACCGTTTTATTTGTAAGAATATCCTTTTGTTATCGCTTATGGGTTAGGTACCTGCTTTTATGGTCTAAACACAGATAATAAAATATGCGAAACTAGTACAAGTAATATACAAATTCAGTTGAAATTTTTACGTTCTGGTGTTAAGACAATTATTTTACGAGTATTTTAATAATATAGTGCGAGTAGTATTAAGAAGTCGTAAAAGCTTGTATTGCTAGTATGCCAGATAGAGTAAGTGCTGTCATCAAAGCTAAAGGAGGTTTGACAAAATATTAATATTACATCTTGTAAAAAGTACCAATAAACATTTTCTATTAGTACTGTGTATCTGTTTTTGTTTTATTCCTAATAAACTTGACAAAATACCATAAACAGAAGGCGGCTCTAATTCAATTGCCAGGGACTGTACACGGCAGAGAACCCGAGAACCGAAGAGCAGCCATCAACAGCGGCCGTGAAAGCCTGAAGACTACATTAAAAACTAGAGTAGTTTTTCCGAATTCCAATAATCTTTATCTAAAGACTCTCAATACAATATACATATTGGCTCTCTCTCTTGTGTTGTATTAATTGAACAAGTGATAACTATCCTACAACTAACACGTGTGCGGATCCTCCTTCACGGTAGGAAGAAATTTACCTAAAACCAAAGGAACACCAGCAAAAGGATCAAAATCTCTTCATTAATTAATTCGCTAAGCGAGACTAATTTATCGTAGCCACGTGCAAACCTATGAGGAAGACATGTGCACGAATTAAAAAACTTTAAATCCCAAAAAACACTAGAAAACTATAACAGAGAAAGTGAACCTGCCCAATTTCTACTTAATTAGTAATTAGTACTAAACATCTAAGCAAACCAAACGATATAAATTAAAGATTGTACGAACCTTGATTGAACGCACTTTGCTCGCACACACGTGCTCGTTGTCGGAGGTCTCAGAGAGAAGAGGGACCGAAACTTTACCGAATTTTCGAAGAGTCGCTGAGCCCGATAAATCGTGCATAAGTGAAGCCATTTTATGTGCATATCCGTATATATTGGTGCTCAAAAGTAACGAGAACGTTACAAGCCAAAAGAGAAGAGCAAAATCAAGACAATGCTGACCGTTTTCTTCGATTCAAATGGAATTGTTCACAACAGTGAATTCGTCCCAGAAGGACAGACGTTGGTTTTCCTTCCGAGTGTTAGTCGACCGCATTGACAGCCCGAAAAATTCCAAATTTATTGTCGTTCGATGGCGTTGACGGAGAAGTTTCATGAACACCTTCTCTGGATGTTTTGTCCACCCCTTACCCCCCGTTTATGATTTCCCTTTCGCGTGTTGGTCGACTTCGTTGACAGTTCGAAAGATTCCAAATTTATTGTCATTCGATGGCGTTGACGGATAAGCTTCCTGAACACCTTCCTTGGACGTTGGATACTCCCTCCTCCTTCCTGCCCCCATTTATGGTTTCCCTTTCGAGTGTTGCTTGACCGCGTTGACAGCTTGAAAGATTCCAAGTTTATTGTCGGTCAATAACGTTGACAGATAAGCTTCCTGAACACTTTGTTTGGATGTTAGCCGATTGCGTTGGCGGTTTATAGAGACTCTCTCCTCCTCCTATTTCCCTCCCCCCATTCATGGTTTCCTTTTCGAGTGTTGGTCGACCGCGTTGACAGTTCGAAAAATTCCAAGTTTATTGTCGGTCGATGGTGTTGACGGATAAGCTTCCTGAACACCTTCCTTGGGCGTTGGATACCCCCTCCTCCTTTCTGCCCCCATTTATGGTTTCCCTTTCGAGTGTTGCTTGACCGCGTTGACAGCTTGAAAGATTCCAAGTTTATTGTCGGTCAATAACGTTGACAGATAACCTTCCTGAACACTTTGTTTGGATGTTAGAGAGATGTTAGAGACTCTCTCCTCCTCCTATTTCCCTCCCCCCATTCATGGTTTCCTTTTCGAGTGTTGGGCGACCGCGTTGACAGTTCGAAAAATTCCAAGTTTATTGTCGGTCGATGGTGTTGGCGGACAAGCTTCGCGAACCCCTTCTTTGAATGTTGGGCAACTGAGTTACGGGAGACACGTGCTACAGAGGGGGGCTGCAGATCAAATTTAACCATTTTATTTCATCGAAGTGGAGTTAGCAACCAATCCAACAAGTGGGGTTGGCCACTTCCCTGAAGAACTGGTTCAAGTTAAACATCAATCTAGCGAAAGATATAAATAAGAAGACCTATCTTAAAAAAAAATTGGCTGCTAACCCCACTAATTCTACGATCATCATATTTACTGCCACAACCCTCTCCTCCGAGATCTCCATTTTACTCTAAGGTTGGACTTGTGGGTCACTAAGCCTTTTATTCTTCTTTGATATGGCCTTCATCCAACCACTGGATATTCCATCTATATCGTGCCCCTTGCCCAAGTCCTAGTCATGGCGGCCACTGGGCGCCCGCGTCCAGGATACGCCTAGTGGCGGCGCGAGGTGGTAGCTTATTTGGGTACAGCTCCAAGAGGTGACGAACCAGGGTGGTCTTGGTTTGTGATTTAGCGGCGCTGAACCAGGTCTGAGCTCTGTATTTCAAAATGGGCCGGGGAAACACTGAGTAGATTAACAATTTTGGATATAGATCCAAAGAATTTTGAGGACAAATCAGGGGAGCCAAAGCCTATTGTGCCCCTAGGAATCGGGACGTAGCCATCGTGAAGTGGTGTTTGAAAGTCAATCTCGCGTCGAGGATCAACCCTAAGTACTGGGGGCACTCCATCCCTCTATCGTGATGCATAACAATAACCTATTGTGTCAAGGATCGCTTATAATTTCTATCACGTCTCAAGTTAATCTATTGATAAATGTAAATATATTTGGTTTGCTTGTACATATATCTAAGTATACCTGATGGTATATTGAATGCATTTTGATTCCCTCTGTACATACATTGTTACACTAAAATATTTTATTTTATTTAACTTCCATTAAATCAACTAATTACACCCCGGAGCAACGCAATTCCGGACAACATCTCTTCGTTACGTGTACGAAATCGATGGCAATAAATCTCCGAATCGAAACATCGAAACTGGAAACCCCGGGCGCAGACCGACGCAATTTATCTCGGCTAAGGAATACTGACGTTAATGGCGACATCCATCGCAGCATCGGTTTCGGTAGAACAAGGTCGGATAATGAAATTATGGTGCGCGAATTGATTAAAGGTGATTTAATGCGTATTGAAGAGTCCTACACGAAATTCAAATTAAATTTTCTTTTTATTGTATATTTTATCTCAACGTCTGTACAGTTTTGTTCTTATTTAAATAGTTAATCCTGTCGATGTATTCAACAGTTGCCTAGTCATAAATCACTGTTATTGGCGTATATTGGTTCTCTCGTGACAACGGTAGCAGACAGCGCATTCAGTTATTTCTCTAGAGAGATTATATCTTTTTATAACGGACAGTTACAGGATCCTATACGATTGAATGACCTCGTCTGAATATATGACATGTTCACGTTAGTTTTATCATTACGTCTTGCATTGAATAAGCAATGAAACTAAATTAATTTACATTTTATATTAGGCTGGATTGGGTAGTTTTAGGACTTTACTATAGAAGCGAATAAAATTTGAAAGTCGAAATGTTTAATTATTCAACATAGTCTCTTCTTAATTACGAATCTGCAATGCAAAAAATACCACCTTTTAAACTTTTTTTTCAGTTGAGGAAAGACATGGTAGTCGAACAATAATTCTCAGTCATTCTTCCACCATTGTTGGCAATCCCAAAAAAAAAAAAAACTGAAGCAAGAACTTTTCGAGCAGATTTTTGAAGACGAAACTTCTTAAACCTTGGAGAACCAGAATGTCTCCATTCCATCGATTGCTGCTTTGATTTTAAGTCTACATTATTTTCAAACCGATGCTATTAGATGCTATTCGGGAGAAAGCCAATCGCTTCAATAGAAGCAAACAGAACTATCTCCAAAAGTTGCACTCCACACGTTTTAACTGTCTGGCGTTAGGGTTAAAACGAGGACACCATTGTCTTTGAGAAAATTTAGTCCTATCGTTAAAGGGCTTTTATCATTATCGAAGATGAGCAGTGGCTTATCGTATAACATTTCTAAACCAAAATATCTAAAACTAATCCTAAGAATTTACCTGATACTCTCGATACGAGGATGGATTACAATTTTGGAAAGTATCCCCACAGGCTGACATAACACAACATTTTGTTAGAGGCCTGTACAGGGTGTCCCTCTAGTGCGTCCAAGTACCATATCTCTTCTTGTAGATATTTTTTCTAAAAAACAATTACACGGAGGGTACTTGAATTGATATGGCATATGTTCTAAAATTACTTTCACTTATACAGGGTGTTCCATTTTCACTGAACAAAATACAACTTTGTTATTTTAAATATAATGGTATAATTTTTTTCAATGCAATCGATTCTACGCATTATTTGCAAATATTTTGTATTAGGGTTCCCTATACCTAAATTCAACTGTTTCACAGGTATTTACAATTTTCCATAATATTTTCCTATTGCACCATCTTAAAGAAAAATTAATATTGTAAAGCCCTTTGAAGCGTAAGGTACCGAACTTCTGCAAACGAAAGTAAAAGGTCATAAATACTGAAAACTGTCACAACTTTCACCAAAATGCATACAGAGTGTGCAGAAATTAGCAACCAATTCAGATATCTTCAAACATTAAATTTTTTTTTTGTTTTAATGGCACATAGTAGTTGTTATTGCAGCACTTGATTCAGCAAGAAATTTTAAATTTCGTCACAATTCTGTGACTTCTTCAGGAAATTATATTATTTAAAAAGAATTTAGATTAACGTCGAGTTTTAATCTAAATTCTAAAAAATCCGTAGAACTTGTTTTGTTTAAGAAAAGTATACTCAAATCTGTTATTTTTTTTCTCATAGTTAGCTATGAAAATAAAATATTTCGATAGGAGTCGCCAAATGAGTGACCGTTTTGTTGCTTTTTATTTACACCAAATCTCACTTGCTCTCAGTTAGCCACATGTTTAGTTAGTATGGTCGCATTTTGTGTCGTTTCAAAATTCGAAAAATGGTCTTTCGATAACTTTAATAGTTCAATGATTTAAAAATTTGATTTCAATTCTTTTAAATTTCACTACGGTCATAGGTTGTGGATATTTCTCATTAAATGCACGACATATTCTTGCTGCTATCCGATATTATTTACCATGGATATAAAATAAATTTAATAATCACTATTAGTGTCATTTTGGTGATTAATAGTCATATTGCGCGGATCAACGAATCTACTCGATAAACTGTCACTCATTTGACAGCTCTTACCGATACATTTTATTTTCATAGCTAACTATAACAAAAAATGATAGATTTTAGTATACTTGGTAGTAATTGGAACCAATAATCTCTAATAACTCAAAAACTAATAAAGATAGGTATATGAGACCTTAATACGAATCGATGTAGAATTTCTTGCTGAATCAGGTGCTGCAATAAAAAGTACTATGTGCCATTTGAAAAAAAAAGAAATTTTAATGTTTGAAGATATCTGAATTGGTTGCTAATTTCTGCACACCCTGTATAAATTTTGTTGAAAGTTATGACAGTTCTCAGTATCTATGAGCCCTTACTTTCCTTTGCAGAAGTTTGGTACCTTACGCTTCAAAAGTCTTTAGAATATTAATTTTTCTTTAAGATGGTGCAATAGGAAAATATTATGGATAATTGTAAATATCTTCGAAACAGTTGAATTTAGATACAGGGAACCCTAATACAAAATATTTGCAAATAATGCGTAGAATCGATTGCATTGAAAAAAATTATACCATTGTATTTAAAATAACAAAGTTGTGTTTTGTTCAGTGAAAATGGAACACCCTGTATAAGTGAAAGTAATTTTGGAACATATACCGTATTAATTCAAGTAACCTCCGTGTAATTGTTTTTCCGAAAAAATATTTACAAGGGGAGATATGGTACTTGGACGTACTAAAGGGACACCCTGTACAAACACCTGCCCAGGATAGCCCAACTTTGTACCTATTCAAGGAGGTATCCTCTCTGTTCATGGAAGAATAAAAATTCTTGCGAAGGGGTAGTTCACGGCCACACCCCTAAGTAACACTGTTGTGCCGGATACAGCCATCAATCGGATCGAATGGATCTTGAAATTGCTGCAAGCTGAAATGATTTTTAGTGTCAAGATCTGTTTTCATTTCAACGGCTCTGGACAAATAAAAATTCACATGAATTGATTGAAAAAGCTTCCCATGCATCCTCTCAAGAAGTAACAGTTTGGTGCCACGGCAACAGTCAACGTTATCGAAGAATGTCAAAGAAAGGTTTTTTTTTATTTTGGAGGGATTGGACGGAATGCACATGGATAAGCTACGGTTTTAACAGGATGGTGCCATCTTCCACACCATCCACGAAACAATGGCGTCCTTGCAAGCCAAGTTCGAAGTCCTTGAGTCATCTCTTCAAGATGGCCGATAAAAAAAATTCCGATTTAATCTCTGCAATAGTTTGAAAACTAAGGCTCCTGCTCCAGAATGTACTACAAAATTTCGTCAAAAGAATTAGATATTTCCCGGTAATCAGCAGCGAATTCTTTTGCACGACAACATGCGATTTATGTGTAGGCGCATTGTCGTGCAAAAACAAACCAATTTCGGACCACTTTCCGCGTCTCTTCTCCATAATTTTTCTCGTAAAGTGGTCAGTAACATCGAATAATAATTTCCAGTCATTGTTCCACCCTCATCCAGAAAATCAATCATGATTACTCCACGGCAGTCCTAAAAAACTGAAACAAAATCTTTCTAGCAGATTTCTGAACAGAATCACCTACACCACACACGTTTTTTATTCCATCACAATTGCTAAATTGACTGAAGAAGCACCAAACAAAATTTCAAGAAATTCAAGGTGATATGCCAGCAGCCCAACAAAAAAAGGGGATTAATTAAAGAGGAACAGAGAAGATAGAAGAATAAACCGAGCTCTTCTGGTCAACATTCCTTTTTGCGCTTAAATCGATGTGAATTATATGATGATGCGTTCATAGGAAATATTAGTGCCTCAGGTGATCGTTTTAGCCCAATTTGACGGTCGGATAAAATCATATCATGAATTGCATCAATATTTTCGGGGATTGGGACACTGGCCTTCCCGATCGGTCACCGATCGTCTTCAATGCAAAATTGACCCCTGTTTTGAAGCTTGCAATCCAATTTCTCATGGTTGCATTCGAGAAAAATTGATCGTCAAGGGTATTAAGCATATCTTCGTAAATCTGCTTACCTCTTAACCCTGTAGAGACTTAATGATGATTCGAGATACTTCTGCCAGTTAGAAAGAAAGAAAGAGTTATTGCAATAGATCTACTTGTAAAAAATAATCAATCAGCAATTGTTACAGCTAATACTTCCAACTCATACTTCAGTAATATTAGGAAGCAAATTGCGTCATCTACTGATGGACAAAATCAACTGCTTGAATATTAGCATTATTCAAAAAATGCTGGCCAATTTCCTTGATCATATAATATGTAGAATATGTGTCAACTTGCTTAGACATGGCTATCCAAAGAACAAAGAAACAAGTCAACAACATCTGCAATGACAGAGAATCGACGCATTCGATCATAGTGAGGATGTGGTTGCAACCTCGTAAGCAATACCCGCATATAATGTGGTGTTCTTCGAGGAACGGTTCTTGGACTCTCTTTTCCTCCATCATTTCAGAATCAAACATGGCACGGGTATCAGCAGTGCCCAAGGATTTATAATTCTATTAGATAAGAATCAGGAAATTGGGGCAACTCAAGTCTTACCAATTAAATTAAATTGGGATATAATAATAATTATTATTATTATATAGATTTTTGATTTAATAATGCTGTTGGATTGATTATTTTAAGTTAATTTAAAATCAATGACTGTATAAAGATTGCACATATCAATATTAGATCATTGCTACCAAAATTTGATGATTTGAAATATTTACTTTATGTAAATGAATTCGACATTTTAATTGTAACCGAGTCTTGGCTTTCCGGTTCCTATACTGATGAACTCATAGTCATGGATGGTTATTCAGCGTACAGGAGGGATAGAGATGGTCGGGGGGGGGGGGTGGTATTGCTATATTGCTTCGTAATTGTTTCATCGCGTCTGTAATACAAAGTAATAATGCTATTGAACAACTTTGGTTATTAGTTAGAAGGAATAATTTTAAATTTATTATTGGTGGTCTTTATAGACCTCCTCATTTCGATTATAAATCTTTTTTATCTGAAGTGGAGGTTTCATTTAATGCATGCCTACCGATGTCTAATTACATTGTTTGTGGTGGAGATTTGAATATTAATTTACTGCGCTCAGATCAGCTGACATCGTACTTTCATGAATTTATTGAATCGCTTGATTTGAAACAGTTAATAAATCAACCTACTAGATTGACGGCAAGTACTATATCTTTAATTGATGTCTTTTTGGTCAGCAGTGAGGTGGTAGTACGTGATAGTGGAGTTATTGATTGCAATATTTCTGATCATAGTCTTGAATACTATAGGTCATTAAGAAATCTAACGACTAAATCTATCAGGCTTGAAAAGAAAACTTATTATAACTATGTGTGTAGTTCACAGACTGATGCAGCTATATGGAAGGGTTTGAAACACTTGAACTTAAGTAAGTGTAAAAATATTCGCATTCCTGACAACTTAAGAGATGTAGAAACTATTAATCGTACCTTCATTACTTCAATTCCTGGTCCCACTAATTCAAATAACTTTAATCAGTATTCCGGTATTCTTAATGACAGTATTTCTTTTAAGTTTCAATATGTTAATCCTGACATATAGACTCTAACGCCAGAGGTTACGATGGTATTAATATCAATATGTTGAAAATGTGTTGTCCTGTAATTCTCCCAATAGTTACGCACATCATTAATTGCTGCATTGAGAAATCGGTCTTTCCAACTATTTGGAAGATGTCTGTCATAACTCCCATGCCTAAGGTTGGTGTGCCTAGAGTCTTTGGGGATTTGCGTCCGATCAATGTTCTCGCTAATTTGTTCTCAAATCTATGAGTATATCAATACTAATAATTTACTTCCTGAAGTGCAGTCAGGCTTCCGTAGGGGGTTCAGCTGCACTACTGCACTTGTTAAAGTCACTGACGATATAATTGATGCGACTGATAAAGGTAAAATTACTGCACTGGTATTGATAGACTATAGCAAAACGTTTGATACGGTTGATCATAATACGTTGCTAGATATATTGAGGTATATTGGTTTTCAGGAGGAGAGCTTGCATCTCTTGTCGGGTTACCTTTCAGATCGAAGGCAAATGGTGCAGTTGGGTTCTTACATGTCTGGATTCTTACCGGTCGATGCTGGCGTGCCACAGGGTTCTGTTCTGGGGCCGTTACTATACATCTCGGCTTTTAAATAGTCTTGAGTTCTGTGCTTCGCATATGTATGCGGATGATACGCAAATTTATCTTTCATTTGATCCTTCAGATTGGCAGTCTGCTAGGGATAAGATTAACTCTGATTTGAGAATAGTATATGAGATGTCTGCTGCTCATTCGCTACTAATTAATCCAATGAAAACACAGGCGGTGCTATTTGGAAATGCAACCCAATGTGCAGTATTGGAGCGCTGCATGAGTATTCAGATTAATAATCAACAAATTGCATTTGCTCGTGAAGTTAAGAGTCTTGGGTTGTCTATTGATAACAGCTTCAGCTACCGCACACAGATTTCCAAATACATTAGTCGAGGATACTTTTATTTAAAAAGAATTTATCTATATAGACATCTTCTAAACAGTAACATTAAGAAAAAACTATGTGAAGCATATGTTCTATCCGCGTTTAACTACTGTGTCCCTGTCTATCATGCTGCTATCGATCAATGTACTGCCCGCAGAATCCAATTAATGCAAAACTCTTGTTTGCGATACATTTACGGTATACGTAAATATGATCACATTTCACATGCGCGTGGTTGGGCAGGCTGGTTGGACATACGGCGCAGGCGGGAAGCGCAGGTTCTTTCCTTTTATCACAGGATAATTCTTAGCAAGACTCCACCCTACCTATATAATAAAATTACTTACAGATGCGATGTACACAAGATCACTACCCGCTTTCGGGGCATCATTTCACCTCCCCGGCATTTCAGTGCTTTGTTTCAGCGATCCTTTCAATACAATATTTATAAGAAATATAATAACATCCCTTCTGGACTGAAGCAGTATAGCATTAAACGATTTTCCTCCAAAATCAGGGAACTGATGCGTACTGGTTATGACTGTGATATTGCTTGAAGTCTCTTTCTTTGCTATTATTTTTTTAACGGGGTAATAGAATAAAATTGCTATATTAGTACTGTTTATTTTTTCTCTTCTCTGTTTTTTTTTTCTCTTCTATTTTCTTGGTACTTACAGTCAAATCTAAGATTTGTTACATTAACATTAATTTGTTACTATGCATAACAATTGTAAATCGCCGAATAGTTTAGTTTAATTACTATCAATGTAAATATCTCCATATATTTCTATTTTTCTTTTTAAAGTAGTTCTTAGGCATTTTTTCTCTTATTATTATTATTATTTTACGTCATGGTTAGGTGAATCAGGATGAACAATTCTACTGAATCTCGCCATGTGATTGTATAGAATTTATAGATCCTAGAGAATAATTTGTTATTATGTATATATTTTTATGTTTCTACTTCTATGCAATAAAGTCATTTATTATTATTATTATTATTATTATTATATTTTAGAAATATTTAAACAAGTCATATTCTGAAATTCATTCGATAATTCCATAAATATTTCCGAACCTACAGCAACATTTTAAAACGAACCACTCCCACACTTCATTCAAGATAATTATAGAGTTACAAGCATAAAAGATACGCAACTACAGAAAAGTAAACGTTACGCTTGAAAGCTCCACAATGTCTCTCTAACAAAATAGAAAACGATAAAATCTACAATTCAAATAAACTACACAATCTCAAATGCGGCACCTATCATCCAATAAAATCATGACCGAGCGCGATTGCCGGTTACCTCTTTTTCTTATCAATATACATGCGAATGCATCGCGATCGGACTCTCTTAGAATTCCTTACATGTCGAGTTTCCACGGTAAAAGACAAATAACAAAGCTTGTTTAACACACGGCCGATCGGTTAAATATGTAAAAGACGCACGAGCGCCTTCTATTACTCTTGCTTATGTGTATCGTTTGTAGCTTTAATATCTTGAGTCTAGTCTGAGGCTAGAAGGCAACGACTACTTCTCTTAAGAGCGATTTTCTATAGATTCTATAGTTGGATTTCAATTGAAGATTTATTCAATAAAATTGTGAGTGACGCTTAATGTCTTGTTGTAAAAGGTCGACACATGTCACACGAGTATTCTGCTGCATCAACATCATGTTACAATAACGTTAAAACCACCCGAAAGAACGGAAGAAAACGTTAACGGGGCGGTAACTGTATACATATAAGCAAACGTCCACAATGGAATGTCACCACGTCGCTATCTACGCAGTAAATCAAGCCTTAATACGAGGAGAAGGTCCGAGCAACAGGTTTCATTTAAAGGGTATCAGAATGTTAACATCTTAACAGTTCGAGTTCATCTGTTGTGGGTTTCTTTTTGTTCCGGTCGTTTTTTTTTTCTTGATTTCAGGTCCAGCGCCGAGGAATAATGAGACTCGTATGTAAAAGAAGCAGAAGTGAAAGGGTTATTTATTTTAATTTAATTTTGACATAACAGAATACATTGTTAGGATGAATTTGTGACACCAAAATTTTTTGCCTTCTTTCGTGTACATTGTTTGTGTGGTGGTGGACCCAGATTTCATAAACTATAATGAAACACCGCCCAAACTACTTTTGATTGCGGTGGAAACGTATTGAAAGGTAAACAATTTGAAAAAAATTGACAGATCGCTCTTTACTGTCACACGCTATCGTTTTAACCTCAAAATTTATCGTTAAACAACCTTGGGGGAGAAAATCCCACAGACTCAGAGGAGGTGACGGAAATAATCAAGAAAAGCTAGAAAAAGAAGGAAGGCTCAGGGGGAGGGTGGCGTAACAAACGAAGCCATCAAATGTCTGCCCAAATCTCCTATAGCTAGGTTAGTTACCGTAATAAATTCGATCCTGAGTTCGGAGGATTTTTCGTCTGTTTGGAAGGACGCCGTGGTGGTGGTCATCGATAAGCCGGGAAAGAATTCTGCACTACCAGAGAGTTACCGTCCCATTATCTTGTTATCCAACCTTGTTATCCTTGGGAGATTCTGGGTGGAGTACACCAATCTGAAAAAAATTGACAGATCGCTCTTTACTGTCACACGCTATCGTTTTAACCTCAAAATTTATCGTTAAACAACCTTGGGGGAGAACATCCCACAGACTCAGAGGAGGTGACGGAAATAATCAAGAAAAGCTAGAAAAAGAAGGAAGGCTCAGGGGGAGGGTGGCATAACAAACGAAGCCATCAAATGTCTGCCCAAATCTCCTATAGCTAGGTTAGTTACCGTAATAAATTCGATCCTGAGTTCGGAGCATTTTTCATCTGTTTGGAAGGACGCCGTGGTGGTGGTCATCGATAAGCCGGGAAAGAATTCTGCACTACCAGAGAGTTATCGTCCCATTATCTTGTTATCCAACCTTGTTATCCTTGGGAGATTTTGGATGGAGTTAACCAATCTTCAAGTTCTTCCTGATGAGCAATTCGGTTTTCGATCAAAGTACTCCGCTGACTTTGAACTGCAAACGGACGTTACTAGGGCGGTGTTTCACAACATACAGAGAGTTTTTGATGCCGTTTGGCGTCAAGACATCGCGTATAAGATGATGGTTTTGAGGATTAACGACTCCATCATTAGGTTGGTCCGTTCATATCTCTCGAACAAACTGTCGCAGCGTCTTCCGATGAGATCTTGGAGTGCCTCAGGATTGTTCCTGATTTTCGTATCTGACATGCTAACTAAACTAGGTTGTAACATCCTTAGTTTACGCCTCCAAAGAGCTATAGATGTCATGTTGAGGTGGGCCGCTTCCTGGCGGTTGAGGATCAATCGCAAAAAGTGTATTGCCATGAGATTCACCTACAGGCACAGACAACCGTCAGAAGGAATTTCGGTGGATGGGCTTGTTCTACCATGGAGCTCCAACACTAGGTATCTAGGATTAATATTAGGACCAGAGGCTGACCTGGAAGGCCCACACTCGTCACTTGATGGAGAGATTCTTAACCGCCAGGAACATGTTGATACCACTTGTCGGAAGGACAAACTTAAATTATAGAAGAATTATCGAAATTATTTTCTATTGATTCAAATTATAAAATGTGTGGAAATAATCAAAAATTCAGACTCCATTCACTTTAGCTCAATGTGGTCACGTTTTGCCTTGACTATGTTCATCAACCGGTTAGAAAATGAGTTGCATGCTGCACGAATATGATCTCGCGGTGTTTTGGCTCTTTCCTGTACAATGGCTTTCTTCAACGCATCCATACTGGCATATTTTTTTAGTGCTCTCCTTGCTTTCCAAAATGTCCTAGATAGAATAGTCCATCGGATTTGCATCTGGCGAGTTTGAAAGCCATTGTGTGGACGAAATAGAGTGTGGAATATGGTTTTTTAACCATTCTTGGTTAAAAAACCAAGAATCCAGTTCCAGCAAGACCTCTTGACTCTTGAGACTTGAGCCAAGAGCTCATTTTGGAATATGCATCGGATGCTTCGCTGGGATATTTTTATTTCTTTGCCCATTTGATTACTATTAAGACGTGGATTTCGTTGAAGTCGAGCCTTTACTTTCCGAACCATTTCATGTGATGTTGCAGTTTTTTTTCGTCCACCACCATAACGTTTGGTAATCCTACACAATGATACACAAACATTTTATTCGCTTTGAGTTGGCTCAGCTCACCAATAATATCTGGTTATTTCATTAGATTATGGCATTTCCAATAACTTTTATTCTATAAAACTTAGATACAACTAGCTTAGCTTAGCTTGTAAACAATATAAACAGCTGTCGTTGGTATGAATTTGACATAGCCGGCATTATCGGTAACACAACACTAAGGCCCATACTATCCTATGGTTTCCTGGAGTGGTCTACGATTTCAAAGACGAACCTCAACCAATTGGAGATATTTCAAAACAAAACCTCGCGATTGATATGCAACGCTTCCTAAAGAACATGTGACGCTCTACCTTAAATAGAGCAATGCAGACAACAATCCCTCTCAGGCATGAAAGGCCAAACATCTAGAGTTTAAGTGTCCAAGGTCGAAAAATCTAACCTAGAAATTAGTGAGAGAGAGCAACCTGTGGTTAAACCTGGAGAAGATATAATTCTAGTAAATTTAGAGAAATATTTTGTACAGAGTTTGTTTCGTTTATTACAGAAACTTAAAAAAAAAAACAAGTTTTCGCGGAGGTATTTAGAACACACACAGAATCGTAAAAATCGTGGCAATAACTTTCTTGATTACCGCGTAGTGTTTACGGAAGTCCGAACAAAAAAAAAACTACTTCTATGGATTCCTGACGACACCGCTAGACAAGAGGTCACGCAATTTGCAGAAACGCAATCGCCAAAGTCGTAAAGATCGAAATTCGTGATAGCGCCGCTAAATAAGTACCAGATATATCTCAATTCTATTAGCTCGATCGCGATATCTCGACGATCCGAAACATCTTAAATACGTCAGCGCGATATAACGCACGAAGCGGTTTCTAAGACGAAAATCAGCGAGGTTGAATAATTTTTCGAAACAAATAAATCCTTAACTTAAATGATATTTACACGAGCGTACTCGCAGGTAATCTAACGGTGTCCGCATGAGATATATTAATAAGCTTTAACAAGGCGCATTAACAATATTTATCCTCGCAGTTTGAACCCATTAGTTTCAAATGAACTAGATTTAGAAACTGGATACATAGATCAATGTTTTACGCGAGAAAAATTTTTTAAACTTTAAAATTATAATACCTAGAATATTACAGCTTCAACAGCAGCGTTCACGGGGGACTTTTTATTAGATAAATTCGCGCTTGCAACGATGTAGACGACAACCATTATCAACGCAACCGTTAATAATTGTTGTTTAACGGCAGCGACGGGACGACAACGGTTAGCGACTTCGTACGACATGACATGTTGCAAATTTAGCGACATTTAAATAGCCTATACTCATATAACCGAGGTAACTGTTCCCTGTCAACATTAAAAACGTTATCGACGCCGTACGAACTTGCATCATTACGATGATACCGGTACAACTTTAAAAAGACTGGTTCTTTTTTGTTATGTAAGAAATTATAACGTTACTTATTACAATGTTGATGTTTAAATTTCTTTTTAATGCAAATTACAACAGAATTTTGTAATAGAAGAATGTAAATAGCTGGGATGTTATTGTGTCACTAATCAGGATATTAATATGTTAAAGGCGGACGCTAAGGACCTCCTACGTTTGTGTTAGCAAGTTATACAAACATATATAAATTCTATAATTTATTAAAATAGTTTACAAATTGAACGAAATTATGCAAAATGGATTCTGTGGGGTTCTCTGCGCCCATTGCTAAAAACCTTCTCCTCACTAGGCTATCGCAATTGCACAAAACATGAACTGGGGTTTCTTCTTCCTCTTGACAGAATCTGCAGAGAGCATCATCTGTCAGGCCGATGTTAAACATATGCCTATTCAATCTGCAATGACCTACTATCACTTTGACAGTCTTCCTGTCTTTACTCGGTAGGTCTTCAATAAACTCTGGCCTCTCCTTTGCCTGTCTTTGTCCTGGTGATCTTTTCCACAATTCCTTGAACCTGTTATATGTCTATTCGTAGATGGACTTCTTAATTTGCGATTTGGTGATGCCGAAGGAAGGGCCAACTCCTATGAAAGGCTTTGACGAACCTCACCTGTCCGACTTGTTTCCCTTCATGCCCGTGTGGCCAAAATTAACTTTCTTTGGGTGATCAGATCATTTAGAACGCTTACACCATCCCAAACCAGCTTTGAGTCAGCACTTGCGAAATTGATCGCTTTAAGTGCTGCTTGACTGTCAGAGTGAATAGCGAAGCTTTTACCTGGTTTGGTTATCTCGGCGAAGACATCATAGATCCAAATTATTTTAATTTTTTTTGTCTCGGTAAGACATCCTCTACAACACCCTCCAACACCCCCCCCCCCCAAAATTAAAATTCTTCTTGGATTGTTAATCATCCAGTTATCACAAGTTTAAATGAAACATTTCTTGAACAGCTTATACATAGACCTAAGAGAATAGGAGCTTATGTGAACAACGCTTCTACTGGATCTAAGCGAATTGAGCGCTTCTATAGTAAAACAGGAGCCATGATTATCAAGAAGTTCCACCAAATTCAATTGCAGTTCTACCAGAATCTGCAGGAACATGATCTATAAAGCGGTTGCAGTATTTGACTCTTGGGAGGACAAAATTCGTATTACAAGAGCAAGCTGATTCCAATAGGAATCAGTTTAGTTCCTTTTTTTTTTTTTTTTTTTTTTTTTAATGTGGTGGGTGCTTAGTTGCAGTGACTCCGTAAACTGTATCGCTTGTCTGGCTATCACTGCAACTCTAGCGGTGTAGTTTGGTGTGTGTAAATTGTGTTTAAACCAACAATTGTGTTTAAACCAGCAACAATTCTATTCTGTTTTGTTTTTGCAGGACAATGCCCCTAAAAAATTTGCTGCTGATTGCTGGCAGATATCTAATATTGTTGACGAAATTTTGTAGTAGATTCTGGAGTAGGAGCTTTAGTTTTTAAACTAGTGCAGAGATTAAATCGAAATTTTATTTTTATCGTGAATGGTGTGCCAGGTGACACCATCCTGTTGAAACCGCATCTTATCCATGTCCATTCCGTCCAATCCCCCCTTTTTTAACATGCTGTGGTAATCTTGACTGTTGTGGTGGCACCAAACTGTCAGTTTTCGAGAGGATGGCAAGCTTTTTCAATTGATGTGAATTTTCATTTGTCCTCAGTCATTGAGGTGGAAGCGGGTCTCCACACTAAAGATCATTTTAGCTTGCGACAATTTCAAGATCCATTTTGATTCGATTGATGGCTGCATCCGGCACAACAGTCTTACTTAACTAATTTCAATATTTTGAGAGACAACTATCATAATGGTAGAGGTGTGGCCGTGGATTTCATTAAGAGAGGTACCCTCTCGGAAGACGATTTTTATTCTTCCATGAACAGAGAGGCCAACATCCTTGAATAGGTACAAAGTTGGGGCTCTCCTGGGCAGGTGTCTGTACAGGCCTCTAAAAAAATCAAATCAATGCTGTCCTCGTTTTAACGCTAAAGCCGGAGAGTTCAAACTTGTGGAGTGAAATTTTTGGATATAGTCGTGTTTGCTTCTATTGAAGGGGTTGGCTTTGCTCTGAATAGTTGTTGGGGTGCTGACATGTCAGCTTAAATTTCTTGAAATTTTTGTTTGGTGCTTCTTCAGTCATGATAGAATGAAGAACGTATGTGGTGTGGATGATCTTGCAAACAATTCGTGATGTAAGTTTCGGTTTACTGGAACACTTTATTCATCTCCAGATCTGACTCCGTCCGATTATCATATCTTTCCTCAACTGAACAAGGGTTTAAAACGTCGTCAAGTTTCTTCCAACGAAGAGGCGATGGAAGTTGAGGAGACCTGGTTTGCAGAGCAAGATAGGAATTTCTTTGAGAAAGATCTAAAGACATCGTTGTAATAATAAAATATTTTGACTTTCAAATTTTGTCTGCTTCTATAGTAGGCTAAGAATTTTTCAGGTGTCCAGGTATAGTCCAGAACTGTCATTGTGACATTACGATTTAAATGGAAGTAGCAATTAAATATATATCTCCCACAACAAACCATAATGGGAATTAATTACTGCGTCATTGTCGTCATCTTCGTAATAGCCAACCAGACAGGAGCTCTTCCTAGAATACGAGTCCCAATCTTAATCGTCATTTTTCCATCGGCGTATCGATTCCTTTCCTTCGGTTATGCCACACCTTATACAACGTCGACAAAAAAAATTAGAATTACGCCACAGGGCGTACTTGTCCGTAAAAGATACATTTTCGATCTATCATAGGTATTCTTTTAATTAAATATTCATATGTAGTCGATCGGGATCTATAGTTTTTGGGTCTGTGGTGTTCCTTTTTTTATATATAAATACGAACTTGCGTTATATACGCATATCTGTATGATCGATGAACGTTGTCGAAACCTGTCACGGTGACTTTGGAAGTCTTAATAATAAACGCGACGAATAGTCTACCGTGGTAAAAGATTAGGTACGCTTGATAATAATAGGCAGGTTAGAATGAAAGTAACATATAGGAACAAGTTTAGTCTATTAAGCGGTTAGCGGACATTTACGAAATAAGGTATGGATCCATTATATTATTATATATCCAATATATGAGAAAAATTAGCGTGTGATAGGTGTCGTTAATGAAATTAATGTTTAACATTAAGAAGGAAAAACAACTAGACTGCTGTAGTAATTAGAGGTACACGCTTTCTAATTTTTTTTTCCCTCAGCGAAATCCATCTTGATTAAGAAATTATTTTCAAATCAAACGGATAATAACACACAAGTAATATTAAAAAAAAAAATAAGAATATGCTTTAATGAAGTGCTATCTTCACCAATCATTGAGCCAATCATAACTCACACGTTTAAAGGAACAATTGAAATTAAGAATCGTATTGATTTTTATATTTAAAGTATTTAATCGCGAAGAGCATTTTTTATCTAGCTAACAAGCCGTCAAATACTTTTTTTATTTGACGTCTGTATTCGGAAATATAATAGCGATAGAATTAATTGTTGTAGAGTTCTGAGAAACCAGCGAACGACGTTGAATGAAAATAACTAACGTAATTTTTCATTTAAATCAGATATTGCGTTACTGTTTTAACGAGAAATTAATATTAAGTAATCAACAGATACTTTTTAGTTGTAGTAGTTTAACTGTTCATTCTATTTGAAACAAAATGTTGTCTTATTTCTCTCGAATCATAATGTAAAATTGTCAATCACTCGTTTCTAATAAAAAATAACAAAAACATTATTAAGTGGCTGAAAAGCGAATTCAAAAGTCAATCCAAATCAAGCTAAAGCTTATTTTTTACGGTTAAATAAATTGTTGAATTAATTCATAAATTTATTCATGAAGAATTACGTGAATAAATTGACAAGGTGAGAGTGCTTTGCACGGTGCAATTTTTGCTAACTAAAAGTTAGGGACTTATGCATTGCCCATGTGTTACCAACCATCAGTGTTCTGACGTTTGACGTATTACATGCTTATATTTAAGATTCAAAAATGTAAGTGGGAAATATGACAAAAAATTCGAAAATAAAAATGCGAAAACTGTCGAAAAACCATTATGCTGCTTTGTACGCTTTAGCAGTCGCTGCATACAGTGTGGAACAGCCAAATGGAATAAATTCGATAACAAATAAATGAGGGTGTTTTGGGAAAAACGCTTGGACATGTCGATTTGTATTTTTAAATACGCATTTAAAAAAAAAAATTATACAGAGCGTGTCATGTGAGAGTGGCCAATATCAACTTTCTTATTTTAAATGCAAACCCCTGCATATTATTTATTTTTTGTGTTCTTCTGAAAAAAAAAATTATTTTATTTCACGAATTCGCGACATTACACTAAAAACCTAATAAGTAATACTGATTATTTCTTAATAATGTAAAAAAAAAAAAACAAAAAACATTAATGTCACTGTAGTAAATGTTCAAAATGCTCGCCGCGAACGTCTTGGCAACATGCTAATCTGGTATAGAAATGTCTTCTAACATTACTCAACATCTCAGGGGTGACTGATCTAATCGCAAACGTGATTCGTCTTTTTAAGTCAGCTAAGTTGAGGGGTTTAGTTTTGTATACAAGACTTTTGACATATCCCCACAAAAAGTAGTGTAATGGCGTCAGATCAGGAGATCGTGCTGGCCATTCTATCAATCCGCGCCTCCCTATCCACCGATTTGGAAGAATTTGGTTCAGGTACTGCCGGACATTGATTTGGAAATGGGGCGGTGCTCCATCTTGCTGAAACCATACTGCATTGGCAAGAACTTGTGGGTTTGCTGGATTAGGATATAAGTTTGCGAAAGTTGGCACGACATTATTTTTGAGCAGTTCTAAATATTTATCTCCATTCAAGTTACCATCAATGAACGATGTGATTTCCAACAATTCCTGCCCAAACATTAACTTTTTCAGGATATTGCGTATGTTCCTCTCTCATCCAGTGAGGATTCTCATTAGACCAATGGCGGCAATTTTGACGATTAACATGGCCGTGAAGTGTAAATGTGCTCTCATCAGAAAATAAAATATCTTCTAATTGGATCACATTGTTATCTAACATTGCCATCATCTGTTCACAAAAATACGTTCTCCTATCGAAATCGTCTCCCATGAGCTCCTGAGTTGGGATCATTTTATAGGGATGCATTTTACTTTCCTTTAATACTCGAAAAATTGATGTGTGGCTAATGTTGAACAGTGAGTGGGGCTGCTTTTCGACCAGAATTATGTGGGTTTTCTTGAAACTCAAGCATAATATCCAATTTCGTATCATCACTTACTGCATTGGCAGCTACTTTTTTAATATGTCTTACATGACCAAGCTCGCAAAACTGTTTTTCTATTTTGCTAATTGTTCCTTGGGATACAGGAGGCAAATTTGGAAATTTTTCGTGAAATAAGCGAGAAACTTCCATTTGTGTCCGTGTGTTATCTCCACAACCAACCATTTGTAGAATGGTTATTTTGTGCATTTCTGTTAAATGAACCATTTTTCTGATATTATTAGGTACAGTTAACGAAATTCAAACGACAATAGCACTGACACTGATCACTACTGTCATGCAGGCAGACAACATGTTGCTAAGGCTATGAGTTTTTACGAAAATAAACAAAACGGTCTTTGCATTTTTTTAATTTCATACCAGTACAAAGGAACGCAGCAATGGTTTTTGCTTACTTTATCAATATCAAGAGCTAAATGGGAAATAGTTTTTTAGTGTAATGTCGCGAATTCGTGAAATAAAATAATTTTCTTTTTTTAATGTTAATTTTCGTAATAAATCTGAAAACATTTAATATTTCCGAAACAGTTGAAGATTGGTTTGGGACATTGTACATGAATTATGTCTAGAATTTTCCGAAGAACCCAAAAAATGAATAATATGCAGGGGTTTCCATTTAAAATAAGAAAGTTGGTATTGGCCACTGTCACATGACACACCCTGTATAATTTTTTTTTTTTGAAAAAAATGCGCATTTAAAAATACAAAGCGACGTGTCCAAGCGTTTTTCCCCAATACACCCTCATTTATTTATTATCGAATTTATTCCATTTGGCTGTATGTATTAAATTGCGAACATTTGGTGGCAAAACGGCGTTGATGAGTGAGGCCCTACTCGTAAGTAATAGGTGCTATTCAAGTTATTACTCTTATGCATAGGTTCCTGAAACTGCGGCAGAATGGCTTAATATTTTCAAGTTTAATGAAACATCGATATATTATAATTATAAAAATGAACATAGTATTGTGCTTCTTGCTTTAGTTAGCTATGACTACAAGTTTTTGTATGTAGATGTAGGAACCAATGGAAGGGTGTCAGATAGTGGAGTGTTCCAAGAAAGCTCTTTAACCACGACAATTACAGGAAATACATTGAATTTTCCTGAGGATAAATGTTTGCCTGGTAGAAATAAGTTAGTACCACATGTGATAGTCGCAGATGAAGCATTCCCGTTGTCTGAAAAAATAATTAAACCTTTTCCAATGAGGAATCTGACACACGACCAACGAATTTTCAACTACAAATTAAGTACGACTAGACGAGTAGTTGAAAATGCGTTCGAAATTTAAGCTAATCGGTTCACAAAATGGCAAGCCTGAATTTTTTGGTCCACAGACTTCTTAGTTTTCCCTTGAACAAGGCGAGGTATGAGAAAGAGCTTAAAATTATAAAAGATGCGGCCAAGTGTTTGGCCAGGTTTGTCGATGTCACCAGAGTCTTCTTTGAAAGAAGTTGGTGAATCTCTTGGTTTAGGAGTTCGTGAATCTCCGGGTTCGGGAGCTGGTGTACCTGCAGCTAAATTTTTACCTGGTTGGATTTTTTTACCTCTCTTTCTCTTTTGACTCTCGGAGTCTATCCCTCGGTGTTCTCTGAGAAGATCAATGAGATAGGAATCTAGGCTTCTACCAATAGCTTCGGTGTCTCTCGAAAGACCATCGGGAATTCTCTTAAGCACTTGAGTAGGATCTGAAGGGTATAAACCAGTTGCTTTGAATCCTGATATTAAGTTTTGTCCTATATTAGCAGAGAGAGCTTTCCATAATTTGGAAAGCAACACTGGAAATTGTTCTTTTAAGAAGGTTTGCAGGATACCGACTTTCCTTTCTCCAGCTGTCCAAAATTTGCCTCCACTTGGCTTTCATCGGCAGGAATACAGCGACATCAAGTGGCTGCATCAGGTGTGTAGCGTTGGACGGAAAAGGAGTCATATATATATATGATTTTCTCTGCAGAAAAATGGCTTGCTATGTTGTCTCCCACGACATCAGTTGTTGAACCTGATGCTCGAGTTGAGTTGATAGCCGCTGGGGCTGTTGGCATATTTAGTTCCCTTCAGTCCAATTTTCATACATATTAGAGGCTTTATAAACGACCATGGAGAGAAGCAGATCACCCCTAGCATTACCTACCACAAACCATAATACTAATAGTGGTACGCGAATGACTCTATATCCTTTCGATCCTCTTTGTGCTGCGTGGAACAACAACTTTCTTGGATCCGGGATCATCCATTATATTCGTTTCGTCATAGTTATAAATGTTATAATCGTCTACATCAGCAAGTGCCTCTTGAATATTGTTAAAAAAAAATGTCATAATATCATCCTTACCAACGGACGCTCTAGATCTTTTGATATTGGATGTCAGTCGTATTGGTAAATTGTTCCTGACAACAAAACTATTGAGAAACAAATTTAACGGGTTTTCCTTGTTTTTCAATGTATTTTCCTTTTAGCATTCTTACATCGTATCTAGTTAATGGGAATCTCCTATTGGCAACAATTCCAAGAGTATCCGTAATGGTGGTCTCTTCCTCGTCCGACAGAACTCTTGGGTGACTAACTGGGTTCAAATTTCTTTCGACTCACCCTCCGTTTTCATGTGAATCAAATTATCTCTTACTATTTTGTTCTGCTCTCCTTAAAAATCAAACTGATGACATATCTCATCTGCCTGAGACTAATCATAACATGCAGTGCACTGTTCTGGTCTTGTGTCACGAAGTCGCATCTAAACCGTCTCGAAATCCAAAATCTCAATCTTCCTTATTATCCTTAACGGCGGTGGTTCCCCACAAAAAAATACTCCAACAGGTGCTCCGATCCAGCCAATTGTCATCAGCATTTTGGCTAATCATTCGATTTTCTAAAAGGGTGCCCAAAATTACAATTGTTACGTTGGCTGTGTGATAAGTGGTGTCGTCCTGTCGAATCCGAACGTCGTCCATGTCATCCTCCTCAATTTGTGGAAACAAAAATTCCTCCTTGCTCATTCGTTTTGAGTGCATCGGCTTCTCAATGTGACGTTTGGATGTTGAATTTTTTCGCCCAAGCGATCTTCCACCCATTGGGCGAACTGAAAACGCATCATACCGAAGCCTTTATGCTCAATTTTCCTGAGAGAAGAAATGTTCCCTTAAAATCAAACTGATAACATATCTCGTATTCCTGAAACCAATCATCATATAAAGTACATTATCTTGATCTTGCATCGCGATTTGTCCAGAATATGCCCTCGAGCTGACGACAAAAACCTTTACGGCCGGTTTCATAATCAAATTAAAGGATACTTTAATTTTAAAGTAACCTTTAACTTTTAAAATGCGTTTCATAATGTCACTTTTAAGTAAAAGTGTCCTTTATCTCGAGTTATGGTTGGTTCAGTCAGCTTACCTTAGTCCTAACTTAGTATTAGTCTTAACCTTAAAAAGTTCAGCCATATGCAATTAATGTTTGTGTTCATACAATTCCCCAACTTAGTATTAGTCTTAAGGATCCCGACCTTGAAAGTTCGTAATATTGAACTTTTAGGACTAAGATTAAGACCAAACTACGGCGTACTTCAGCTTTGTTATTGCTTTTATTGGCGTTATTGGTTTTTGTTGAGAAATGGTGCAATGCATTCCTTAAATATCAAATAGCTTTTTGTCTACTGTGGGAAGTAAAATACGTTCTATATTGATGTTTAACAGCTAATAATTATCACACTTGGAAGTTCCGAATGTTGACTTTATTACAAGAAAAAAGTGTTTAGAAATTTGTAGAAAAAGAAATTGAAGAGATAGATTACGAAGATGAGGCAATGAAAACGGAAGCTAAGAAATGTGATAATAGCTGCAAGTTTTATATTATTATACAGTGCTTAGATGATATAGAATTAATTCGAGATAAAGAAATGGCATATAGCATGTGGAAAAGTCTGGAAGAGAGATATGAGAAAAGAAATGTCACTGCACAAATGTTATTAAGGAAGAAATTAATGAGCATGAAATTAAAAGAAGCAAAAAATCTAGAAGTATTTTTAACTGAATTTGATGAGGTAACAAGACCATTGACAGGTGCAAAACTAAAAAGGAAGATATAGTATGTAGCTTATTATTTGCGTTGCCACCATCATTTGAGACAATAGTTACAATCACATAGAGAATATGCCACAGGAAGAGATAACGTTAGATGTTGTGAAAGCCAAATTAAGAAGTGAAGTGAAAAATTGTTAGATACCTTATAGTTAATTGTTGTAGAAATATATTATTTTATATTATTATATGTAATATATCATTGGATATGTATTAAAGCGATTAATAGATTTAAGGAAGGCATTAATTGTAGAACATCCAAGCATTTGCCCTGGCAGAAGGACAGCTGTACACGGCGTTCGGGTCTGCTGGAAGGACCACTTCATATCTAAAATTACACATTTGTAGGGCCTGCGGAAGGACAAACTGTCCTGCTGGCAGGCCCCTTGGACATTCTATCATTAAGAGAGGGTGTTGAGAAATGGTGTAATGCTAGTCTATTTTTATAGTTTTTATTTGTATCATATATATGCGCAAAGTTCCTCACTAGTTCGATTCATCATCCATCATCAAATTTCTCACTCATTTTTATCGCTTTTCCTATATCTACCTAAATATTTCAAACTAATGTCACAGCTAAATACCATCGAACGAAATAAATATTTTTATTGGTTAGGAATTTGTTGTTTATCGCTTGTTGTCATGGCTACGCGTAATTTTTGTATGAACGATACCTATTTTCTTGGGACTAATACTAATACCGAGTTTTAAGACTAATACTAAATTAAGACTAAGGAGAGCTGACTGAACCAACCATTAAAGTTAAAGTTCCGATTTTTTCACTTTAACGCCTTAAAGGCAACTTTAGCGCTGTCAAATGTTATGTCAAATATCTACATTATACGTCAATTCATATATTCTTTACAAAAAATTAATATTCCGTGTTTGCTGGGCTCTTTCTTGCATGATAAAGTTGAAGACGTTTTAAAACACGAAAAGTATACAAAATATGGCAAGATTATTTCGTTGAATATAAGATTGAATTCTTTTGGTTAATAAATCAAACCGCGACGTCATTGTTAGGACAAATAATACATTGCAATTCCAACAGTCAGCAAAATTATACCTACTATACTGACTCTGTGACTTTTTGCAACAATTTATGATTGTTTCTGTATAGGATTCCATAGGAGTATCAAAAGTCTCGGCGAAAAAGTTAAAGGAGGACGCAGATTGAATCGCCTTGGACCGATCAACTCAGAAAGGAACGATCAGCACGTTTTGTTCCAAATGAAATTCAATGAATAACCGCGCACAGCTTCGGTTTGACATGTTCAGATCGGCCTCGAATCATACGCGGTTATTCATGGAATTTCAAGTATAGCAAAATATGCGGATCGTTCTGTTCTGAGTCGATTGGTTAGAGCAGATTTAAAGTTCGCTTTCTTTAATAAATCGAGTATCAAGAGCAATGAAATGCTGCCAAAATTGATGAGCAGCAGAGTAATTTTTTATTACATTACATACCTTTCAACATTTAATACGTTATTTGTTATTTTGCATTTTAATATACCTATTTATCTTACTTTCGAATTTTTGCTAAAATTTGCGCCTTTGTTCTGTTCATTTTACTGCACTTTTTTACAAATCAATCTTGCTACAAATCGCATGTGACAGTAGATCTGACAGATATATAACAATATTACGTGTCAAATTCTACGTATACAACACAAAATACGAAAAACAACTAAAATTCAGCGTTACCAACCTCAGTACGGTATGTTAAAGACGGCTTTAACTAAAGTTTGTATGCAGCGCCATTATGAAACGGAAATTTAAAGAGGTAAAGAGGGCCCAAGATGTGATCGCACAGAGACCAGCAGATTAACTTCAAACTAACACTCCCCTTAGGACAACATCATTCGTAAGCTTTCGTTACGTTTCGTACCCCATGAGAGTTGGAGAGCTTAGGACTAACCAGTTCAGCCCTGGTAGGGGGAGTTGGACCATCGAGATACTTGGCAATTTAATCATGAATCATTTCACGAAAAATTTCCTCCTCGAAAGTTATCTAAATAAAACCATTACATCCTCTTCGAGTAACCACAATAGGACAATTTTTGTCATGAAAATGACGCTGGTGAAACGGTAGATGTAGATGGTAGATAATATTTTTTATGAATCCAATTGGATAATATGCTGTTCAACGAGGAAAACTTTGGATTTGTTACAGACACGTTATAAGGGCAAGAAATTCTATTCTATCCTTTATACTGGAGTCACTGAAAGATGACTCATATAGAGTTAACAGTTAATCAATATATCTGTTACTATTAAACCGTTGGAGCTGACAATGTCAATGACTTATCATAAACAGATAAAAGGTTTGTTTGAAATGCAAAAGAGTTATACAAGAAGTTGGTCGAGAAGACGTCATGAATTCGGATCAAACCTGCTAATACGCTTCCGATATATCATCTCTATTCTTATGATAAAATCGTGTAATATAAATCACTTAAGCAATCGTAATTTTACAAGCTATTACTTCGAAGCCCATTCACATAATCTCAATACAGTTAACAGTATAGTTTTGTTAAATAGATGCCCACGTACTACGTTGAACATTTAACATATTTTAACGGCGATTATATAAATTGTAATATTATAAACAGGCCGTAAATTATTCCACAATAGTTGTTCCCGAAGCTCAAATACCAACCAACGTTAAAGCGAACGCAGGTTTATGCATACATAATAAACTGTGTATAATGGGAAGCTATTCATGTCAAATGTGCTTGGACTCTTGCTCATTAGGATCCCTGTTATTTATGTGAATCATTCCTTACATATTCAGCGCATGTTGAAATTTCATCCATTCCTATGTCTACAAGGTTATAAAGTTTTAGTTTAAATTTCTCTGAAGAAAATTGATCCTCACCTTCATCCCGTATGATTAATGACGTTCGATATAAAAACGATTACTTGGCAATAATTTTCGTCGGAACTGACGCACTCCATTATAAATTTTAATTCGCGTTTTTAAGCCTCATTGATTAAGTTATAAAATGGTCGATGTTATCTCGATGATTTCCTCGAGACGCACCAAATATGTCGAAACCTAAAAAAAAAAATTATTTATTTTTGATAATTTTAAAAAGTAACGTGCGAAACATCTCGTTCATTTTGGCCAAATATACGCCCTTGACATGCCTTCAAGCGATCAAAAAATCGTTATTAAGATGTTAAATTTTGCTTTATTACTTGCGGTGAAGTGAGTGTTAAGACATAAGGAGCAATGTTTTATTAACTTTTATGTTTATTAAACACGATAATATTACGAAATTTTTGAGCGGATTATCCTTGATAATGTTGCAATCGTAAATGTTATTATAGTCATGTTATTTCGTCCGATTAACATGTTTAAAATTTAAATTAAGTGTACAATTGTGATTAGCATGTTTCTCTTTTATACAGATCGAGATAAAACTGGATTATTTATTGCGATTTGCGAGGAAGCGGTAACAGAAGGAGTATTGGCTCAGATAAAAAGGTAAGTGTTTCCTCTATTGTTAACAAACTGAAATAAAATCTCATTAAGACGTATACATACAGGGTGCTCCATCTAGTGATAAGCGAATGACATCCAGATGTCAGATTAACAAACGATATGACGCGTTGGAAACGTCATTCCAGTACAATTTTAACCATGAAGCCCCGAAACATCTCTCTCTTATCTCCAACCTCCAAATGGCGAATTTTGATTGAGTGGATTTGCATGTTTTCCCATAGAAAATGTAAACGGCTCAACAATTTATTGTAAAGATAAATGCTGTCGCGCCCAATACGCCACCAACATGCAAAACATCTTGGCTGGAGAAACCGATTTTTGGCACCATTTGATCAAGATCGACGAGGCTCATTTTCGATTTATTGAAGTCAATGTTTCCAAGACGACTGATATCGAAAAATGGCGATTATGATTAGCCGCCTCGGTCAACTGATTTGATTGATACTTGAAAAGCAAAGTTTATTCCAATAAACCTGAAATCCTTGAACGTTAAAGCCAACACACGCCACGAAATCGCTCAAATTATACCCGAAACGCTTGTGGACGTGATAGTAAACGCCGACAAAAAGGGCTGATTTGTGTGTGGTTGCTGGAGATGGACATTTACCGGATGTTATTTTCCAAAAATTGATCAAACAAATTTTACAGGTCCATATTTTTTCGGTTACCATAAGATGGAGCACCCTGTATTTACCAAATTTGTTGATTCCTTGATTACTTCAGGTATTTATTCTGTGCGACTATTTTTTTCACGCAAATCGAGTTTGGTTTCAAAAATTTAAATTAAGAGCTAAACTGCACAATTTTGACATTTATGGGAGAAGCCTCCAGTCGAGATATAGTAGCCGCTGAATGAAGAATGTTGTTACAAAGGGCAGATACTCAAGTAAGCAAATTTTCAACGAAGATGAAGCTGGTCTTTATTGGAAAAGACTAAGAAAAACATGTATCCGGTTTTAAGACTAAAAAGGAAAGATTGACGCTTCTTCTCGGAGCTAATCCAGCAGGTTCGCCGTCTAAAACCTCTGTTAATTCATACTAGTCAAAATCCAAGGGCAATAAAGAATCAACACAGAAATTTATTAGTTTTATTACCAGTTCATTAGAGATGGCACCGGAAAGGGTGGATGACAGCAAATATATTCCGAGAGTGGATAAGAGATGTTGCTGTGCCCGAACTTAAAAAGTATTTTAATTCTATTGGACAACGCGCCCAGTCATCCTCCTAATCTAGATGAAATCTGTGAAAACATCAATTTTTTTTTCTGCTGCCTAACACTACGACGCTTATACAGTTCATGAATATTCAAACAACTTTTTTAAAATCTGGATAATCCATTAAATAGATCCACCAAAATAATATGGAATATTGGAGCATCGTGGAAAGAAGACCTCCATCTCAAAGTCCAGAACCCGACCACGACTACATATTAAAAATTTCGAATTCTAAACTATAAAAAGCATTTGGGTGACAATCATTCATTTAAACTAGTCAATTTCATTGCCAATATTCACACAAAAATTATGAATTTTAATACATCTTGCCTAATCTGAAATCTTAGATAATTCAGATTTCTTGTATTGTCGCCATGAGGCTCTGTATTTTTACTAAATTACTGTAGATTACCACAAACATAGTTTACCACCACCTCAATCTAATCTTTAAGGTAATAAAAAATGGTCATCAGTTTATTTCTACCAATAAATTGTGTTCAAAAAAGATGCTGTGTTGTATTTAGGGAAACTGAGTCGTTAGATCTCTTAGTCATAGCCTTCAACTTAGTTTTCGGATCGATTCGTGAAACGAATTCGTGAAACTCGGTCGTTATTGAACGAAACAACCCATTTTCGTTCTCGTCCAGTCCCCTATCCAGTCGAAAACATTGCTGCTGTTGCCTGGAGTATGTTTTAAAATCCATTAACATTAACTCGTTATAGTTTTCAGGAAATGAAAATTTCTGGCACTTCTCTGAGGAAAATTTTGCATAAAGACCTCGGTATTAAGGCTTACAAACCGTCAGATGCGTTTTCGGTTCGCCCATAAGACTGGAGATGAGCATTTTTACCGAAAAATCATTTTTTTATCAATAAGCAAAATTGGCGCATTTGGATGTCAAAAAATCCATACCTGGCTAGTAAATTTTATGTTTCGAGATATCTCGACTATTACGAAAGGTAGGATTGTACTTTCTTCGGGAAAATATTCATTACAAACAGAACAGCCTGTAAAAATATTCAGGGCAACGATGGACTCTGAAAATTTAGTTTTTTTGAAACGGCTTCGCCATTATTACTTGTGTTTAATTATAAATGGTACAAATGATTATTAAATATATCTGTCATAATATTATTGTTACATAGCCTACTTTGTGCAAATTGAAGTGGTTTGTTTCGACAGTAGCAGAAGAAATATACATTTTGCTCTAAAACGGTTGAAGATAAATGGGTACATTTTCATATCAGAAGAAAGAGAATTTAATTTTACATCCAACCCTCTAAACAAATATAGATTGTCTCATTAAAAAAAAACAGATTTATTGGTATTTAAGAGTTTCCAAATGTTGGCGCCAGTAACTCTATGTCAACAAAAGGATCCGTACATGTTAATATAGGAAATAGTAAGGCAATTCAAGACGTATCAATTTGCCCAAACCAAAATTTTCTACTTTTTTTAGTTTTGATCCTACAGCTCATTAACGAGAGCGCTGCAATTGCAATTTCTCGAAAACAAAAGCGCATAGGTCGAGGTAGGTCTTAATAAAAGTTACTTAAAATATCATGTAGAATCTAAAAAAAAATATAGGGTCAGGTAGGGTAATTGTAAACTAGGGGTAATTGGAAACAGTACTGAGATTTATTAAAAATTTAAAATAGGCGCGATTCGCACGTCAACTTCAGTGGACACATTTCGGCCGGATATGCAGTTGCATAGTTTACTCCGCTACAGTGATAGTAAGTTTTGGATGGTGTTTCGGTCACGGTACTTTATATGTTTTGTTAGAGAGACTGAAAGGTAAGTTTGAAGCTCTTTTTTGCTTTTGGCGATAAGTATTTGATGCAGAGAAACGTTTTTTTCTGGACGTAACCTCGAATTTCTTCCTTCAAACTCGACAAATATGTGTTTACCCCTTCGAAATTTGCGAATGGGGAAATTGTGAACGTCTAGTTGGGATAATTGTAAACAACAACTCGTCGCATCAAAATAGTATTTATTCTATTACAGGAACCAAGAAAGATGCCTAGGAAGTATATGAAGAAGAAAACTGACCAGAGGTACTCACAGGAAGATCTTCTATTGGCTGTCAATGACGTAAGGAACAAGAACTGCACGTACCGTCAGGCTTCACACCAATATAACGTGCCTGTAGCCGTGAATAAAAGGGAGAAATATCCCAGAAACCAAAATGGGAGGTGGACGTTCCACTGTGTTTACAACCGAAGAAGAAGAACAAATGGTGGAATGCCTAAAAGCCCGAGCACGAATGGGATACCCATGCGACAAGGAAGAGTTACGGGACCTGGTTGCCAAATACGTCAAAGAAAACAATTTACCAACACCATTTAAGGATAGACGTCCTGGTCTAGATTGGTACTATGGCTTTATGAAACGACATAAACAATTGTCATTCAAGAAGCCTGAACAGCTTCAGAAAGCCAGGAAAGACCAAAGGAATCTATAATTTTTATGAAAATTTCGCTAAGGTTGTTTTAGAAAACTCAATTGATAATCCTGCATTGGTATTCAATGCAGATGAAAGTGACTTCGGGAATGATCCATCAAGGGAACGGGGAAAGCCTCTTTCAAGGGTCTCAGGTGGTTCTGGGCGTGAGTCAACAAGTGTCCTGGCTTGCGTAGCGGCTGATGGATCCGTTTTACCACCATTCATTATCTTTAAAGGAGACGCAGTGCAGGCTAGGTGGACTTCACCGAAGGCTTACCCAGGCACAGTTTATTCTGTGTCTACCAACGGATGGATGGAAGAGCCTCAGTTCTTCAATTGGTTTGAATCTGTATTCGTAAAGTGGGTGAAAGATATAAGGTTACAAAAGAATTTACAAGATAAGGAAGCTTTACTGTTGTGTGGTGGCCATAAGAGTCACATAAGTTTGAGAATCGTTGAGTGTGCACTTAGCAATAACATCATCTTGGTAAAATTTCCAAGCCATTTAACTGACAGGCTGCAACCTCTTGATAAATGTATATTCGGTACGGTGAAAACTGCTTGGGAGAAAAAACTTATTGCCTACGGAAAGAAGCACATGGGCCACAGGGTAGGACGACTAAAAAAGAATGAATTTACGGAAATCTTAAGAGAAGTCTGCAAAGAAGCTATAACAGTAAATAATATTAATAGCGCATTTATAAACACAGGAATGTTTCCTGTTGATGAAGATGAATTTAATCCCATTGATTTGAAGAGATACGGAGGAAATCAGCGAAAAGCCGTTCTAAATTCTGAAAATGAACAGGACGAAAACAGGACGGAAAGGCAACCACTACAGTTATTAACGCCATCTCCATCTACATCCGCCACTTTAACTGCCGATCGTATTACATCAGCCTCAAATGTTATTGCTGTTTTCTCGTCAGCAATTGCTAATACACTTCGAACCGTACAAAAAGGCAGCAGAGCCCAAAAAAAGTAACACCAAAATCGAAGCAGGCTCGGTACGATGAAGTTTTGACAAATGAAGTTATGGAACGTCTCAAAAAAGCCGAACGTTTAAAAGAGGAGAAAAATAACCGAAAACGTAAACCTCGCGGAGGAAAAACTTCCAGAGAAAAACTAAAGGACTCTGAAAGCGAAGAGAAAAAATTACAATTTCAGACTTTGTAATAATTCAGATGAAGACATGATTGAAATACAATGGGCCGAAGAAGTTGCAGCCGACAGCTACCCGCAGGTGGAATATAAAATGCCAGAATGGCACGCAATTAAGCGAGGAGTTTACTTATTGGTCAAATTTCTTGGAGGAGCTAGAAAAAGCACAAATTATAAATATGTCTGCCGTGTACGGAATGTCGATGAAGAAAGTGGCGACGTTGATGTTGTCGGTTTTAGGCGCAACGACATATTTGGCACTGAATTTGTTGAAAAAGAACAGGACGTTTCAACTGTAGAATTTGGGATGATTGTGGCCTTGCTACCTGAACTGAAAGTTGTGAAGAGAGCTAGAAAAAGAATTCATGTTTTTGAAGGCACTGTTGGCGTTTTTGAAAAATAGTGTTTTTGTAGTTTGTGACCACGTGAAACTTCAATAAAGCATTTGTTCCTGCAAAAGGTTCATTTGCACTCCTATTCACATTTTCCCCATCAAAACTTACTATTAAACTTAATAGGACAACAAATGCATGTTTCCATTTACCCCTAAATTGTATACCATCTAATTTTGTGTTGGGGTAATTGTAAAAAGGCCCTAAAAATTAAAAAATAACATAGATAGACTTGAACTGTGGCAAAAAAACTTCAAAAAGGTCAAAGTATACGGGTATTATTACAGGTGTCAATGACCCAACATTAAACACAAAATATAGCATTTTAAAATGCAAGTTTACAAAAAGCGTTTACAATTACCCTACCTGATCCTAATATATGGGGTGATCCGTTTAAAATAATAAAGTTACATACGCTTTTTCTATAATTGGAACACCCTGTATATTTGAAAATATTTTCTAGCTATGCATCGTATAAATAGAGACAACTTTATTTGAAATTTTTTTCTCTATACTGTAAAATAAGCAGATTAACAAAGAAACCGCGTCAGCTGGGGCACCCTGTATATTATTTCAAATTTAGATTAAGCATATCTTCCTCAATCCTTCGATATGCATATTATTTCGATGAATGACGTCATCAAGTGTCAAAATGTAGTGACATTTGTCATTTTTGTTATTATCTATCCAGATTATTATTTATACTGGTCGTTATTCGTACTGGCCATTATTCATACTGATCATTATACATACCATTGAAAAAGAAACCATACGATAGAAGAATAATCATATCCCGTTTAACATGATAATTCTCTTAGACAACGAAGACAGTTGCTCTAATAAAGCTGATTTATACTTCCTTCAAAATATTTACCCCATTATGTTTATTTGTCAGAATTAACAAGAAAAATTGAAAAGGAATCTTTGATCATTTATTATTAATATAATTAATGGCATCGTCCGTTACCACTAGGAAATCATCAAAAGATCCCATCATGATGTGATGTACGGTTTGCCTGGCTACCTCGCAATCACAATTTCGAAATGGATCCTTGTCTCATCTATCTATTAGAGTTAGAGAGTCCATATTTTTCTTGGTTCATCGAAGGCTTGATCGGGGGGTTTAGTTCTTATATAAGGAAGATTTTCGCAAGATTTCACGCTCTAACCAAATTCGTTTTCGAACTTTCACAAACATTAGCCACATTTTTAAATTTCTAATATAATAATCACTTATAATATAGATTCGCAATTTCTTCCTTTAATGTTGTTAAAATCCAATTTATTCGCGGAGAATTGTTCTGCAAATTTAAGAGGTCACACATCGATAATAACATAAACATCTTCTTTAATATATCCATAGTGTAGTGATTAAACAAATTACCCAACATCATACCTACAATTTTTTATCTCTAACACGAACATTGAATTACCACACAAAGTTTGGAGCGCAAACGATGAGCCTCCGCATCAGCATACGTCTTACTTTTCCGGTCACTCGTTTCGAATCCACGATAAAATTCCACACAATTCGTGTGTGCCATCCATAAATCACGAAGACTCTCGGCCAATTCGAAGAAAGCCTAATCATAAACGCTGGTACAGGCGAGAAAGTCGGTAATTATAAAAATTACAGGTGTCCACCGCGACTAAATTCATCAAAGAAAAACACGAATCCAACATGACTGATGAATTTATTGTTATTAAATGAATGAAGGAGATGCGTACTACATACCATACATGGGATATAAGCAATAGATCTTTTGAGTAATGTGGAAAAGAGAGAAAAAAAGTAGCCTACGACCTCCGAATGTGACCCTGCTGGGTTTAATGTTAGGAAAAATTTAATCATTGTCGTGCTACTTATATTTTACAAATAGCCACGTCTCATTATATATCCACATATTACGTTAGGATGTTATGTATTACCTATAAATGCAGGTACTGTTATAGGCATTTATCAATTATAAGAATAAGGAACGAAATTAATGGACGAGACATAGATATACATATACACGGATAAAATTTGATTCGTAACTGTTTTTTTGGTAGAATAAAATACGGCGACCTCTAACGGTAGTTTTCGTTAAAAGATGAGTCCTTAAGGTGAAGGTCATATGTGTCACATCAGGCAGGTTATGTTCATGATATATCGCTGATTTATTCCATTTTAATATTCTTCCATTAATCTCAAATGCAGACCCGTCCTGTTAGGTAAGTGTTATTTATATCTATGAGTGCCTGAATATTACTCAGATTCTATTCACGGTCAATATAGAATCCGACTGACCTACTGAGATTGTTTAGATTATAATATTTTTGTTTTGATACGAGTAAAATTGACGATCTGAATAGCAATACAGAAGCAATTCTAAATATATGACTTAGAAAGAAATATCATGTTCTTCAACAGCTTCTTTGAGTTGTTCATCAGTAGCAATTGAATAATCATCATTTATTATCTGCTTTGTTTGCCTTATGAACGTGGCAATTGTCGTGCAGCAACAAGTTTTTTTGTGGATGTTTTTCCTCTCGAGCAGTTTTTAAATTTTTAATTATATTTCCGTAAGCCTCTTCATTTATGGTAGACTTTCTTGGCATATAATTCAATAAGCCAGACTCCTTCAACATCCCAGAAAACTGTTGCCATCAGTTTTTTTCCAAAAAATTGTGTCTTGCCAATTTTTTTGGTGGTGGAGAGCCCTTATGAACCCACTGCATGGATTTTTGTTTAGTAGGAGGGTCCCAATGATGTATCCAAGTCTCATTCCCGGTCATAATTTGAGATAAAAATGTTTTGTCCCTCTTCAACTGGGCCAAATTTTCTCGAGAAACTTCTTTTCTATACAGTTTTTGTTCAGATGTAAGCAATCTGGGTATCCACCTTCTTCATACCCAAATTGTCATGAAAAATGTTGAGGATATACAGACTTCATTGGCAATGACAGAGATCTTTACATCCCCATCTTTCAGTACCAAATTTTCGACTTTTTGCACAATATCTTCAGTTCGAGCTTCAACAGGTCGTTCGGATTTTGGGTCATCATTGATTGACTCTCAGCCCTATCGAAGAATATAGACCAATATTGCACATGAAAATAAGATGGTGCATCTTCTCCATACACAGCAACCATCCTTTCATGAATTGCTTTTGGACCATTGCCAAGTACTTCGAACAGTGACAGCAATTATTCAATAATTTGTTTGACATCGTCACTCTTTCGTTTCATAGCTAGGTAGATAACATAAAAATACGCCCTCGTAATTAATTTCTCTTCTGAAGATAATTAGAGTATTTGATTCCTCCTCGAGAACTGCTGATAGTATTGTGTTCATCATCTTATTGTGTTCATCATTGTGGTTGATCTATACTTGCAAAAACCAAAACAAGGTTTTTCGGCATTTCCTTTTTGAAGTCCAACAACAAGCAACAAAGCTCTTCCTTTTCACTAAGACTGGACTTGTGTGTCCCTAACCCTTCCAATCTCTGCAACTTGGCTTCCGTTCTGGCCACAAGGATTAATTTCTGGTGTTCATCTTATGTCGTATTATTGAGAGGCCAATTTTTTTAGAAATTAGTTTAAGTTTAAGCTGCACTACCTATAGAGCTTAAACCTGAACTTCGATATGAAGTCATCCTTGTAAAAAACTTCAACAGTAGAATATAAGTATTGTTTATTAAATGGATTTGTTGTTGTTGTTTGTGCTATTTTCCTGTGATGAAGGTTGAGAAATATAGGAATATGACAAAAGAGAATTCTATAAAATTATCCGATATTATGCTAATTAAATATACAAAAAGAGACAGAGGAAACTAACAATATACATAAAAATATATTCGCTACAGCTGAAGGTCAGACAATAATAAAATATTTTTACGTATAAAGTAAATTGTTGTTGCTTAATATCAGGCTGACCAACATCGTATTTCAATCTTCAGTTCCAGTTTAACTGAACTGGTTCAATAAAGGGATTGAAACACGCGAATAAGGGGTTCATGGTTCAAGTTCAAGTTTAAAGCTCAGTTGAACTTTTACTTAAACTCAGATTGAAAAACCGGGCATACCAACGGGTTCTCCGATCGAGCAAGGTGTTTCTGGTCAGCGCCATTGCATATCACCTTGTTTTGTAAAACGTTGAGCCTCTTGACTTGCGATTTGACGGAGCTGGACCAGGTAAGGGCGGTAACGAACTTTTTGAACAAATTAGAGGAGCCAGAGCCCACCGCGCCTTCAAAAATCGGGGGGGTGGTCATCGAAAAGTGGTGGTGAAAGGTCAGTTTGGTGTCGATGACCATGTACAGGTACTGGACTCTCGAACTCCAGGGTAACCCCTGTCCCTCTATGTTGACGTGCGAGGAAGGTGGATTACGTTTCCTCAAAAAGCGTTCCATGACAAAGTTGGAAAGGTAACATCTTAAATCGATTCACAGTCGTTGGGCGTAATAATAATAGCCAAACAATGCCGCCTATGGCGGAGCTGGACCAGGTAAGGGCGGTAACGAGCTTTTTGTACAAATTGGAAGAGCCAGAGCCCACCGCGCCTTCAAAAATCGGGGTGGTGGTCATCGAAAAGTGGTGGTGAAAGGTCAGTTTGGTGTCGATGAGCATGCACAGGCACTGGACTCTCGAACTCCAGGGTAACCCCTGTCCCTCTATGTTGACGTGCGAGGAAGATGGATTACGTTTCCTCAAAAAGGGTTCCATGACAAAGTGGGAAAGGTAACATCTTAAATCGATCCACAGTCGTTGGGCGTAATAACAATAGCCAAACAATGCTGTCCTTTGTAATTGAGGTAAGCTGTTAATGTTTGATGCTTCTCTTGAGATTTTCGACTTAGGGGAAAGGGAGACAGATTCAGCCATGGGGCACAATTGGCCACCCCATTTAAAACTTGAGAAATGCGAATTAAGAAATTATAAGAAGAAAACAAACAGAACTGACATCAGCGAAGTTGATATGAAGATTGCTATACAGGCTGTTCTTAGCGGCCAAGTTAAAGTCCTGACGAACTGAACAGAATGTTTGTTGACGACTTAGATCACGAAAGTGATGATAACACTGTTGTTAACTACACATTTGTTAACTACATAAGAAGAAGAAGAATATTCGTGTATTGGCATACGATTATGCCAAACTCTTAAAACTAAAAGCGCCTATTCAGTGGGAAACCAATAAATTAGCCAGTATCGAGTGGCTTAAAGGTTTCATGAAGAGGAGGAACCATGAAATCAGACTTAGGAAGCCTGAGAACACAAGTTTTGCTCGTTCTACTGGTTTCAATAAAACAAGTGTGACTTAGTTTTTCGAAAATTTATAAAAGTTTTAGAAAAGTTCAACTTTAAGCCATGCAGAGAGAATTTTCAACATTGATGAAACGGGCGGCACAACAGTTTTAAAGCCTGTTAAGATAGTAGCAGACAGAGCAAAAAAACAAGTCAATGTGATTGCATCTGCTGAAAGAGGTGAACTTACCACATTCCTGGACATAATCAACGCAGTAGGAGTAGCTCTTCCACTGGTCTACGTATTCCCACGAATTCGTAAGCTCGATGATTATTTAAATGGTGCTCCAACACCTAGTTCTTGCCTTGGGAAGTCACAACAGTTGGATAACAAATCTTATACACATTGCACCACAGATAAAAAGACTCTTTTATTATTAGACAACCATGAGGCTCATGTAACAGTCAAAGCTGTAAATTTTTGTCGAGAGAATAGGATAATTATGCTTTTGTTTCCACCCCATACCTCGCATAAATTGCAGCCTTTAAATGTGAGTGTTTATGGTCCTTTTAAAAGCTATTGTGCTACGGCTTTTAGTGATTGGTTAACTGGTAATCCTGGAAAAATTATAACAATAAAGCAATTAGCAGCCTCGGCCAAGATAGCGTTTCAAGAAGCGTTTACCCAGAGAAATATTACGAAGTCTTTTGAGAAACCAGGATTGTGGCCTTTGAACACACTAGCCTTTTCCGAAGAAGAATTTTTACCAAGCTTTGCAGAACACCACAGAGACCCAGAAGATACAGAGAATGTAGATAATACCTCCCAAGATATGCCAGAAGAACCTCAAGGTTGATAATTTATATTCAATTTCCTACTAGATTAGAGTTTTGTTAAATATTGTGTCTCCTAGGTTAGCCAGATCATGCTATATGTTACGTTTCAATTAAAAGGAATCGTGATACAAATCGTCGTTTTTTTTAATTGCAAAAAAAGGGCAATCAGAACTCTCTTTGAGGTATTATGATTTGTGTATAAATTACTGATGACAATGATGAATTCATTACCTATTTAAAAAATGAAAAATTTGCCAGAATTTATTGCTGTGTACCTACAAGTGAGTTGTGTGTATTTAACCCCGCAATAATTCCGACTCATAAATCACACCGCAACTCAGGAGACAGCTCTTTAAACAAGATAAATCATCGCCATCAACTCTCACACGAATTCCATACAGTCTTAAATTGTTATATTCTAATCCTTCTAAAGATTACACATAATGCATTTCGAACAATACATTATAAGGACCATTCAATAGCGCACACACACCGAACTCAAAAGAAATTACTTAAAAAAGATTTACCATCATTAGTTATGGTTAATGTCATTAGTCAATTGTTAGAAAAATGATGAACGTAGAGAATAGAAATAAACATTTCCTGGTCGCAGCATACCTTCGTAGAGAGGTCATCTTAGAAATTTGAACCATAGTCTTCGTCCTTAGGCAACATTCATGACCACACAGTAGATGAAAGAATTCAACACGATAGTATTCTGAAGTGTGTAAATTCGTATCGATTAATAATCGAACTGTCAGAACTGTTTTCGAATCTAAATTATTCTTATTTTGAGTGGTTGTCCGTACGTCGCTTCTTCGCTGGTGTTTCGAGGTGTTTTTGTCGGTTTGTTTTCGGCTATCTGTTGTAATTATTGATTCTTATTAAGACACGTTCCTCGAGACGCTGTTCGGTAATTATATCGACTTGATAGACGCGAAATTAATCATCGGGATTGATATATTAACTTGTAAAAAAATCTTGCACAACTAACTGTTTATTGAAAATGTAAAATGTAATATATACATAGGTGTGTTGTAGTTTCGAACATCGTGCTATCGATATATCATAATTTTAATCCAAAATATGCTTTCTTCGCTTCACAATTTAACAATTTTTCAAACGAATTTTGACAGTTACAGTTTGAGAATTGCGACAATTTTCCATATACAGGGTGACATAGAAAAAAGTACATTGCATAGTGCCACACAATAGAGGACAATAAAATAAGAAAAAAGTTCCTATGAACATGGGTCCGCAAGACCTTCGGTTAAAAGATACGGGGTGTTGAATTTTTTTTAAATTTATTTGCAAAAACAATGATTAATTAAAACAAAAAATTAAGTTTTTAGAAGATGTTCAAATTGTTGCCCTTGTACTTCAATACATTTTTCCATTCTTCTTCTTAATAATCGACGGCATCTTTGAAATATTCCTGGGTTATTACGAAATCTATCTGCCGATTCCATAATTCATATCCACAATTGTTCTTCATTATGTATTTCTACAGCATAAACTTCATTTTTCATAAATCCCCAAAATGAAAAATCGAGCGGATTAAGGTATCGGGACTACGAGCTGGCCCCCCTCGATAAATCCACATATTTCCAAATCTCCTGTCCAAATATTCCCTTGCCACTCGAGAAAAGTGAGCTGGCGCCCCATCATGCATGTAATACATTCTTCCAGTAATGGCCAATGGGACATCCTCTAATAATGTGTTTAAATCATTTCGATACAGTGCACCTGTCAATCGATTGGGCAATCGAAATGGGCCAATTAAATAATTGTCAATTATAACCTGCCCACGCATTAATTGAAAACCCATATTGGTGACATCGAATTACAGTTTGATGAGGATTTTCATCACTCCAATGGTGCATGTTATGTAGGTTCAGTATACCATCACGATTAAAACCAGCTTCGTCAGTAAACAAAATTGATGAAATAATGTTTTGTCTTTGGTTTTGCAACCATTGGGAAAATTGTACACGAGGAACAAAGTCATGTTCCAATAGTGAATGATTTTTTTGGAAATGATATGGGCGAAGAAGTTGTTCTTTGAAAATTTGTCTAACTGATTCACGGTTAAGGTTTCGTACCGCTGAATTTGTTTTTCTGGTGCTTGTTCTTGGATTATTTTCTACCATTCGTAAAATAATTTCTTCGTTTCGCACAGTGCGACTAGTTCTGGAAACCCCACTATTCAATTTTGGTTTTCTAAAACAGCCATCTTCTCTCAAACGCCTATGCACATCAATAAATGTTCGAACATTAGGAACTTGTCTTAAAGGATATCTTTCTCGATAAATACGTTGAGCTTCGTAAGAATTTGATCTAGCTTCGCCGTAACACATAATCATGTCCCTGTATTCTTCAAAAGTGTAGTGAACCATTTTTGAAAGCAAATTTGAATAATCAGTGAGAAAACCAATGAAAAACTTAATTACGAACACAAAATTCCTCAAACAACAATGACATCAGTTTGACAAGTGTCATTATGACACATTATTCAATTGTTATTTTTTGATTAATTAGCGTGCATTGTCGGCTTTCAGATGCATTTGTACTGGAACCATAGATATTAAAAAAGAAAAACAAAAAAAAGAAATAAAATTCAACACCCCGTATCTTTTAACCGAAGGTCTTGCGGACCCATGTTCATAGGGATTTTTTTCTTATTTTAGTGTCCTCTATTGTGTGGCACTATGGATAAATAAAATCCCAAGAAATACCTTTTATTACAATTTGACACCTGTCAGAAGCATTGGTTACGATACTCAAAATTATAAAACGCAATCTTCGTAATTTGACAGCTGTCAGAATCGCCTTGATAGCTACAACTTATAATTTTACAAAAATTGCTATAACAGTCGTCAAACTCGAAAATATATATTTTTACAATTGGACAGCTGTCAAGAATATCATGTTAGTTAAACCTGTTAAAATCGTAACAATAACTCTTATTACCATTTATGTAGCATTTATCAGAAATATTTTGACACCTCCAATACTCAAGATTGCGAAGAAAAACTGTCTGTAGAATGTGACAGCTGTCAAAAATATATGCTGAAGCAATCATTTTTCTCGAAGGAAGCCTCGTTTTACAGAATTATCGCATCTGGTCTGCAGAAAATCCAGACGATTTTCAAGAAACTCAATTTTCTTTGAGGAAACTCTAGCTGATCAACGTTATCAACAGATGTTATAGTTGTTTGTTGGAGAATTATACAAGAAAATTATCTAGAAGCAGGGTATCTTCAGCTCCAACTCATACTTCTCCTTAAGCTTGCCAATATCTTCAACAGTTTTTTGCTGATAAGGTTATTGGAACACAGAAATGGCCTCCAAGATCGCCTGATCTAACGCTATTGGATTATTTCATGTTTGGCTATCTAAAAAATAGGACATTTTGAACACGAACTTTAAACAAATTTTAAGTTACTTATAATTTGAAGTAACGAAATTATAATTTAGATAGGAGATAGGAAATGCTAGGTTATGTTTTTTGTTATTCATGACTGTCAAATCTGAAAATGTAAATCGATATTATGACAGTTATATCTTAGATTTTGACAGCTAACCGATTTTACAGTTGAGATGTAAATATCCTGACAAGTACAAATTAATCAATTGTCAAAACTAGCTAAAATTAATTTGACAGATGTGCAGAAATATGTTAATAGATATTCGACAACTTATTAGAACTACAAAAAATAATCGATTTACAAGTTTGAAACCGTGAATTTTAGATTAGATATTTTACTATTTGCAGTTGTCAAATTCGAAAATACATATATTTTTTTTATAATTTGACAGCTAAAAAGAATATTATGACAGTTATGCCATTTAAAATCGCAATAATAATCTTTTATTACCATTTGACAGGTATCAGTAAGATTGTAATGGTTACTTACTTAGTCAAAATTTAAAAAATAGCTGTTTTTACAATTTGATAGCTTTCATAAATATTTTGACAGTTATATAACTATAGGAATAGGGAACAAGACATATGTTGCAAACTTCAAATTATGGACAATAGCTTATCTATTAATCTGTAAATTTTAATCGAAATGTTATGTCGTTTCACATAACAGTTCGATTAAAATTTTTCACAATTTCAAACGGAAAAATGAACACGCCATTTTTACGTCACTAGTCTAAAACCATGGGAATATTTTATTATTAATTAACAGTTGGGGAGAGTGTGGTAGGTTACCTAATACTGCTAGCTACCGAATAATAAATGGTTGAAGTTAATATTTAGTTTGGCAACCCTGAAACATTTTTAAGGTAGAATTACTTAAGTGAATGACTTTTATCCTGTCAAATTTTTGACACATTTGAATTTAAAGATCAGGTATGTAAATATAAAGTTTGAAAGTAGTTTCTTTAGCAGGATTGACAACACTGCTATAGTTTTAAATTGTACTTCAAATTGTGACAGCTGTCAGTGACAAAAAAAGTAAATATACATCGAAATTGCAATCAAGCCAACACATTGTACTACGTGACGTCAGTAGTTGAAAAACGAAACTTTAAACATTTATATCTCAATAAATAATAAAGATATAGCAAAATAAAAAATACGGATCCATTTTTTAAATTCATCTGTTTCATAATATATGCGCAGGACGTCAGGATGTGATAGCTTGTGCAAAAATGTGAAAAAAAGTTTCTATCAACTTACTTCCTAAAATGCACCATTTTGGAGATACAGGGTGTTGAAATTTAATTTAAAAAAATCGTTTTTTGGAAATATCTCCGGAACGGTTTATCGTAAAGAAAACAGCTTTTGTAACCATTTTCTAGTTGTAATAAGCTACGCTGTGTGCGAGAAAAAAAAATTTTAAGTCATAATTGGTGAAAATTTTGAAGGGGTAGTGGTTGTTTTTCTCCCCAACTTCTACGCCACTGGAAAAAATACGCTTTTGAGACGCCCATTTGAACCGCCAATGTTTTATACACAAAAAAGGTACTGTTGGTCATGAGCTCTAAAGTTGACCGTTTTCGAGCAAAATCAACTTTTATGTTATTAATGTTTGCTTTTCTTACTTGTTCTAATGTTTGAGTAAAATAAAGCTTCTATTTCAAAAAATTTACCATGTTTTTCAACATAAAAGTAAATTTTTCTCGAAAACGGTCAACTTTAGAGCTCATGACTAACAGTACCTTTTCTGTGTAGAAAACATTGGCGATTCAAATGGGCGTCTCAAAACCGTACTTTTTCCAGTGGCGTAGAAGTTGGGGAGAAAAACAACCACTACCCCTTCAAAATTTTCACCAATTATGACTTAAATTTTTTTTTCTCGCACACAACTTAGCTTATTATTAAGTAGAAAATGGTTACAAAAGCTGTTTTCTTTACGATTAACGGTTCCGGAGATATTTCCAAAAAACGAAATTTTTTTATAAAATTTCAACACCCTGTATCTCGAAAATGGTGCATTTTAGAGGATAAGTTGATAAAAACTTTTTGTCAAATTTTTGGACAAGGTATCACATCCTGAAGCCCTGCGCATATATTATGAAATACCCTATACAGGGTGTCTCAATGAGACCGTTCATTAGAAGTTTATGGCGTTCTGGTCAAAATATAAATTTGAAAATTTAGAATTATAATATATAGTCGATTATGTTCTCTTCAATAAAAATATTATTTGATCGAAATCGCCATCTACTTTATTATTTTTAATGGAACACTCTGTATATTTTTACACATTTGTCTTCACCTATTTATAATCTATACTAACAAGTATCAAACGAAGAAGAGTGATTTTGACGTTAGACTTTGACAATAAATCTCTGAGAACGTTTATTTTTCATGGCACACTGGATAAGTATCGATGAGTTATGTGTATAAGTATTTAAAAAAAAATCGAATTACCTCCTAAACTATTAATTTTAGGTATAGTACATGGGGGATATAAAAGATGTAGAATTGAACCCCGAAGACGACTAAGTAATAAAATGTAGGGGGTGCCATTTGAAAAATTGAAGTTATGGTTCTTCAAAATTTCGAAGAGTTAATGTGCCATAGTAAAGTAACAACGCAATTTAGACAGCCGTTCTCGGCTCTAAAATATACTCCAACATGTTGTTTAAGTATATTACGTGTGAGTGTCCTCTGATTTTTTAAATAAATATCTGCTAGAGCAATTTTTTTCAGAAAAAATCGAATAACTACAAAACGCAGGAATCAAATTGCAAAAAGTAAAGATATTCAGGTGAATGCAAATGTGTAAACATATACAGGATGTTCCATTAAAAATAATAAAGTAGATGGCGATTTCCGGTATAACCGTAAGCGCTAGAAATCTAATAATATTTTCATTAAAGAGAACATAATCGGCTATATACAGGGTGTTTCTGAATTGATACGAAAAATTTCAAAGGGTGATTCTTTAGCAAAAGTTAAGGGGGGTCTTTCATATAACTTTTTGTTCACCACCCTTTTCCCTCCAAGTTACAGCCCTTTAAAATTAACTAAAACAATTTGTTTTTATTTAATGTATGCACTTTGGAAAAATTTAGATGAATGAAATTTGGCAGATAACTGATGCTAATAAAATGGCAGTTTTTGAGTATTTTTGTTACCCTAAAATGTAATCACAAGGGGCTGAAAAAAACAACCCCTATAATATTTTGCATCAGAACTTTTTAATGCGCCTATATTTTCCTATTTAAAAAATTGATTTAAAAAGACAGGCTCAATCTGCAACTTTTTTATGTCTTGACTTTTTATCATAAAATTATTAGTTTGATCACAAAAAAATAAAATACTGCTCAGACTCTTTTCTCATAAATTCACAAAGAGGTTATTATTTATCAAAAAAACTCAAGTAAGCTGCTGCCAAATGAAATCATATGACAAATAGTTTTATTGTTTCATTCTTCAAAATTTTTCCAAAGTGGATATATTAAATAAAAACAATTTTTTTTAACCTAATTTTAAAGGGCTGTAACTTGAAAGAAAAAGGGTGTTGAACAAAAAGTTATATGAAAGACCCCCCTTAATTTTTACTAAAGAATCACCCTTTGAAATCTTTCGTATCAATTCAGAAACACCCTGTATAGTTCTAAATTTTCAAATTTATATTTTGACCAGAACGCTATAAACTTCTAATGAACTGTCTCGCTGAGACACCCTGTATATGTATAATTTGAAAAATGCACTTTTCAAATGTGAAAATAGACTCTTTTTATAATTTGACAGCTATTACTAATATTATGACAGTTACACCTGGTAACATCATAACAAAAACATTTTCTTACAGTTCGACAACTGTCGCAGGCATATTTTGACAGTTATCAAACGTTTTAAAACAGCTGCCTGTCTATTAAAAGTCAGAGACTATTATACCCACCAAAACAATACACAAAATAATTTGACAGCTGTCAAAAATTGGTTGTCAGTTACGAAATTCTAATTTTATAAGAGCGAAATTATTTTCTTTGTGACTTGTGAGAACTACAAGTTACACCGATATAACATCATTCATTACCAGGACTATTATGTCTTGTGTCAATCACTAAAGTAGGATTATGATTTAGATCGCTTAAACTGTTTAAATACTATAGATTCCATTATTAACGATCTAATTCGGTAGATTATATTATAAGAAATAGATATACAATCCACGGTTATTTACTACGACAAAAAGTTGTTGTAGAGTCTCCTCTTGATGGATAACATCCGTATGCAAACGCATATGTATTTAGAACGACAAAAAAAATACACAAAGCGCTGCTGTGTAACTGTTCCAACATGATGTTTCTAGTACTGCTAATAATACAGACATCTATCAAAATATATAACGAGATAAAGATATACCTTCTATTAGTTTCTTTTATTTCGTTTTTAATAACGTGAAAGAAACAATAAACTGCGATATGTTTGAAAGTATTTATTGTACGTTCTCGTTATTAAGGTTTTTAATTGCTTGTATGCTGTATAATGTATCTATGTAACCTATCGGAAAGTAATATTATAATTGGATACAGATAATAAAGTTTGATTGGATATAGTAACAACACCTGTTATATATGGCACGGCACATATATATAATGTAGAAATATATATAATTTGAAAGTGTTATTGACAAGACGTCAAAACCGCAAAACGTTATTTATATTATAATTTAATGTAAAACTGTTAAGAACTAAATTTCTTAAGTTATTCCTGGTATAATAAATATACTCATTAATAATAGTAAAATAATCATAAAATGGTATTAAACGACATATTGTTACGAAAAAAAAATCTGTCAGAAGTGGGATTCGAACCCACGCCCTCAGAGAGGACCAGAACGCTCGGGACCCGTATACGATGCACGGGCAAGGGTAACCTTGAGTCTGGCGCCTTAGACCGCTCGGCCATCCTGACAGTTGTAGATGTGTTATCGTAATTCAATATAAAAATTATAATTACTAATTTAAATCGGATTACTAATGAAGTTGGCAGATTATTCCCTATTCAAGAACTACCAACATATAAACGTGAAGTTTATCGTTAATAATAAATCATGAATGTAACACTCAAGAAAGAGACGGTCACGACTAATGATACTGCTATATAATTACTTTTTAAATCTTATTATCCAACATATATCATTATTTTTAATTAGTTAGCTGCGACTTGTAATTTTTAATTAACCGATACTGTAATGGTTGTAAGCTCGATAAGAAGCGGAGGAATAGAAAAATTGTAGACACACGATTATATGCCGTCTTCTAACGAAAATCGACATTAATCCTTTTCATCGTATTCTATCTAACGCTTATATATTTCAATCGATTATCGGATGTAATTTTCCCAAGCATTTATTTAATAAGGAAAAAAATAAATGATGATTAGTGTTAAATCATTTCAGAAGAAAAAGTCACGCTATTATACCTACGTATATGACCTTTCGTGCCGGTGATTAAAGTGAATAAGAAATCGATTTAATGAGTATTTATCTAAGCTTGAGCATTGAAATTGGAATCCGTGCGATTCTATTCTATCCATATGCTAGAGAAATTATTCCCGAAGGTTTTTTTTTTTTTTTGTATTAATTTGAGCATTTCTATTGAAGCTATCGAAGGTTATTATTACGTATAGATAGAAATTGTATTTAAACACGTGTGTGTAAAAGGCTTTTAAGTTGTCGTGTCAATAAATTGACGTGAATGGAATATTATTATATATGTTAGGAATTATTAAGGTATTGTTGGCAAACGTGTTATTTCTTAGCGTGCGTTTCGTTTAAGAATCAGTACCTATTTGAATTAAAAGAAGAAAACGGTAATTCGTTTAAAAAAAAAAACCATAACCTCATTACGTCCTTACCTAATATAATAGAGGTTGGTAGAAATAATTAATAGATACATATAATATTTTTAATCGAACTAATTAAATTCATTGTCTGCAGTTTCGAGTCTAAATTATTTTATTTGCCAGAATCTACCCCGGTCGTGGTATCAAGACAAAGCTCTATCTCTCTCTAATGGCACCTAAACTTGACAGATTGACTTATTCAGTGAAGTCAAAGCTCCAAAAATGATGGAAAATATCGTTCAGACAATCAAGTATTTGGCGATTTATTAAAATCAAAGCCTACAGAGTTTTATTCTTGAGCGGCGGCAATTCAGTGATAACCTGAGCTCAAAAATCGACGTGATTCCTAGGTATCAAATACAATACAGCAAAATGTTGAAAGTGACCATCTTGATGAAATATATGATGTAGAAAGACAGTGCGAAGGTGTATTAGATGGAGGGGGCCGCTGACTAGAGACCCTAACATACAACACGAAAGACAAGGTGGTGAAGATCAACATCTAGAAGAATGTGACCAAGACAAAAGAAAGAATAGTGACAATGAAGAAGAATCAGAACAAACTGATGATGATGCAAAAGAGCTACATGACACAACTCGTTTCGATGTTGCTATTTGCCCAACACTCAACGCCTGATGATTTGCGAGTTGATATTGTTAAAACGCGAAGGAATTTCTTAGAATTAATTAATCTATTGTCGAAATATGACCCTGTGTTAAAAGATCATATGCTAAGAATTGAACATGCTATCGCCTTATAAAAACGAAACTAGTAGAGTCTTATTTGTCCAAAGACATTCAAAATGAGTTCATCAGTCTTTTGTAGAAAGAGGTGAAAAATACTGCTCATCACGACGCTGTTAAACCACTAAAGAATAATTTTAAAAAATTTGTGCCAACACTCAAAGACATGTGTGATTCCAGCAGCAGCAGAGAAAACGTCGTCACAAAAAAAGCAGCATCCACACACTTACTGGCTTTGTGTGACTTCAGTTTTTTTTATGCTACCTTTCTTTTTGGAGTGAAGTCCTTGGAAAAGTTAACCAGACACAAAAATATTTACAAACGTCTGGGCTATCGCAGGAAAAGTGTGTCATAAAAATCAACGCACCCAAATAGTGAAAAGACCTATTTCCTACGCAACTGAAAAGGGTGAGGACTTGGATATTTCGATTGAAAGTAGAGGAAGGAGGAGATTCCGAAAACGTATGCCAGAATGAGTAATGACCCAAGACGCTGGACTAACATTGCCAGAAAAGCTGCCTAGACCATCGTTGCAGGGCAATGGATGACATTCTCATAAAATTTGGCGTTGTTCAGCCTAAAACTCTGCTTACGTCAATAGAAGAAGAACTTCGTGGTATAATTCTAACGACAGTCTGATGATGATGAATTTACTGCAGAGGAAATAATTTTGGAGATTCTACGACTGGGGCGCCACTTGGAAGACGCCAGAATTTCTTGCCAAGAAGCGGTCAATTGGACTACTTTGGAGTTTCTGAAATTCATTGTAAAATGGGACTGTTCTGAATGTGTTCCAAGTCTAGCGCTGTGTCTAAGATTTTTTAACTGTTTGTGTTTCAGTGGCTTCTTATGGGAGAAGCTCCTCAAAATTAAGCCAAACGCGACTTACCAATCTTTCCAAATTGTTCATTGAAAAAGACAGGAAAGTACATTTTGATAATGTGATTGAATATTTTAGCAAAATAAAGTCGGGTAAGCACGTTTAGTATTTGTTGTTTTATTTTGGGAGTGCTCAATAGAAAACCGCCCCGGGTTTCAACTCATGCTGCGCCGCCACTGCTTGGAATACAATTTAAAATCAGATCAGAGTTGCATCGCTCAAACTCTGCAATAAGTTGATTATTATGAAAATTATCCCAAGCTCATCCCACAAAACTGACGCCATAACCTTACCGGCAGATGGAACTGGTCTTCGCCTTCTTTGGACCCGATTTTCCTCTTTTAGTCTCATTATTTCGACTATTCCTTGGATTCAGGTGTGAAGTGATGGACCCATGTTTCATCCATGGTTCGATTATTTTTGAAAACGATTTTACCTTTTCTTGTTTCCCCCAACAGTTCTAATTCTATCGTTTTGGCCTGTGAAATGCCACCGTCAAGAAGACAATATAGGCCAAAATTTTTGTTCCAAAATATTACCTATTCTTGATAACGACCACTTGACCTCATATATCACATTTTAGATCATTTTCTATAGTTTCCCATAAATTATTTTTGTTTAGGGAATCTTAGGATTAGGCTGTTGACACCTGAAAGTCCATCGTTATTTAAATGAGGAAGTGTGTCATTTGAAACCTATCTTTTGCTTTACCAACCTCACTCACCAACATGTTACTTTCGATAAACCTCATTTGAGACTAATGTATTCTATGGATTAAAATCATAATAATATGAACACCTCCTATTTCGTGCAAAATCGAAACGTGGATTTAATGAGTGCTCGCACAATTCGTGGCATTCCCTCTATTAATTTCCTTGAGGAATATTGATCCATTCCCTCTGAAATGCCTTCCAAAGTTAGATTTTTCCGTTCTAGCGGATTAAACAAGCCAAGTCCATTACAGCAAAATTTCTATGAGAGCAAAAGGACTGTTTGTGCAATAACTGTTAGTTGTAAAATTATCAAAATTACACTGTTGGTAGGACTTGGCCTAGTAGCTAGGTATTACATTCCTCGAGATCACCTTCATCCTCAGATGACATCATTCACGATTCAGCTTCGATTTGATGCAAAAAAAACTAAATTAAACGAGAACTGACCGGTTATTGCACAACCTAACATCATAGCCAATCACCAATGCACAGTTGTAATGGGTAGCCTGTTATTGCACAGGAAGATGTGGCAGACTGAAATTAATGGACTTGGCAGCGTAGTCATATAGATATAGGCAAAAAATTGACTTGGCTTGTTCTTGCATTGTACGCTTCAATTGCTTTTGCTACACTAATGCAGGAAGTAAAACAAATGCACTAAAGGAATAAATCATCGTTACAGTTATAAAATATAATTATGAAATGAAAACGTGCGCGAAGAAATATTGTCTTCCCACACTTGGTATGTAAAAGCATATTAGCCATTGTAAGTGACGATGATGAAACGTGGTGTCTTCAATACGAGCCAAAAACAAAACGTCAGAGTGCGGTATGGAAGTCACCAGAAGAGCCAAAACGAAACGAGCAAAATCAAGACAGTGCTGACCGTTTCCTTCGATGAATTCACTGTTCACAACAGTGAATTCATCCCTGAAGGTCAGACGGTGGACGCAGAATATTATCTGGGAGTTCTGCAACGATTGTTGATCGGAATTAGACGAGTTCGACCGGAATATCGAGAGCCAAGCAGTTGGCCATCATGGTACGTGAATTCTTGACAAAAAAAGGCATCATCAAATCAGTGATTTTTTGAATTTCCCGCGCAGTAATTTTAAATTCAGCAGTACTCCCGTCAACTGCCATCTATCAACAGTGTTTGACAGCCATTCAAAGCAGACGACGCGACGTAAGCATAATTTTTTTGCGTAAAAAAGCATCACCGAAACCAAGGCAAAGCTTGACAAATATTATAGGAACTCTGAAACACTGAAACGAACGCCTATTTTGAGGGCGTTAAGAAAACCTATTTGTTCGAAGGAATAAAAGAAATTGGAAAAACGATTCCACACAATTCTAAACTGTGGTTGATTAATTCATATTTTTACAAGTTTAAAATTGAACTTTTACCATTTGATATGTTTAATGTGTGTTTCCTGTTAATTGAAATAATAATTTGTAAACTCGAGGATAATTAAAACTTATCTCATTTTCATTTAAAGAGTCATTACTTAAGACTTATGATTATACTTGTCCCTACCGAAATTACCTCGAAGTTAATATAACAAAGATTAATATCCTGCCATACAGTTGACGTTTACAAAACAAAAGCTATGTTTAACACAGCATTAATCATTAGCGAAACAACAGTTAAACAAGCTAAACTTTCTTCCTTAATAAAATAATAATGATACCCCCGACAGAAGCGTATTTGTTTTTCCCTGAAAGCAGATATGTACATTTAATGACCTTTTTGAAAAATTACCCTTCGCGGCGAAATTTTAACGTTGCAACTTGAATTCATTTATTTAATTTGATGTTATCTCGATGCTAGCACTAATATAATATGTAATTAGGTAAGTATATTACAAGCGATGAACTTTTTCGATATATCTCATTTATAATTACTAATTATTTTTTTTCTACCATCTCTATTAATGGGCTAAATTGTTTTTCGTCTATAGCGCTATCAAATATGTTACGTCCACAACAATTTATCACTGTCCATCTCTTTTACAAGAGCACGAAATCGCCGTGGGCTATTGGTATATATGCTGACGACAATAAACGGATTTAATTTATAAATACCAGGGCGAAAACAAGACCTTATCTAGACTCGCTTTAGTAGTAGTAGTAGGTAGGCATGTAGGATTTCTTTTCTCATATCTTGTTTATCACTACCTTGAATTGTATCGCAAGGAATAGAACAGCAGGGTATTGTGTAAACAATTTTGCCGAACTAATTTCGCTTTAGATAAGAGGAGATGCAGCGATAAAATTACTAGTCATCAAAGTTCTCACCGTAGCGACATCTATGAGTGAATGATGGTAGGTCAATGTTCTACCCTTCATCTATTTAACCTCAAAATTCAAGCGAATTCGGTTGATGTTGATATTTTCCTCATATTGAATAGATTAGAAAATCAGTCGTTTTTTCATTGGGTAGATTAATCAATCCTCGTCATCAGTTAACTCCTCCCTAGGAATAGGTTGTGTTGGTTTTCGGTGATCATATAATCCTACATACATAAAACTATAAATTGTTAAAAATGTTGTTCATTTACGTTTAAACAAAACCCAATTCTTCTTCCTAATCCATCAAAAATTTCATGCAACATTTGGAGTGAGTTATCAATCTCTTCACACTTTTCTCTTATGCGATTTTTAAGCTCTTCCAGGTTATGTATTGGCGTTGAATAAATGGAATTTTTGATGTATGGCCATACGAAAAAATCGCATATGTTTAACCTTTAAATGCATATTGTTGCTTACTGCTATATAATAGGTTACAAGCATTTTTTGGTAGGTGGCAATCATGTCAGTAGTAGGAGTATTCTTGACATTTCCCAGTTTACAGACAACAAATTTTACCGGTCCAAGTGACGACGACGACAGTGGATTTAGAAATGCAGATAGCGATGAAGATCGCATTTTGCCCGAAAGTAATAATGAAGTAGAAATCGAAGACGTTGTAAGAAGTGCGAGTAGAAGTGGTGTTCAAGAAGAACCAGAGGATGACGAAGATAACTTGTCTCTCTCTTCTTTCTTGCCACTGGAACGAAGTAAGGTAACCGTAAAAAAGGATATACTTTGGAAATCTTTGAAAGTCTTTGATTTTAAATGATGATCAACTGTGTCTCCATGGAGACATAGAGTGAAGAAATTTTAGCTCTGGAACGGCCGTTGTAATTCTTCAACTACTTTTTCTCAAGTGAGTTGATAACAAAAGTTGTAGAAGAATCCAATTTATATGCTGTTCTGACCAAAACTGAGAGACCACCATCCTTCACTTGACATAAAGCAGTTTTTTGGCATACTTACTATAGACACATCGAAAAAAACTTAATTAGAGTAGGCTATGTGAATGGATTGTTACTTTAGCCACTTTCACATAATGACATTTATTCCTTGACATTTAATTTGAGGTTATAAACTTTGGTTATAATAAAATGTCAAATAATAAATGTCATTATGTGGTAGTGACTAAAGCAACGATCAAAAACATAATTAGTGTAGGCTATGTAAATGTTTTTGATCGTTGCTTTAGCCACTACCACATAATGACATTTATTATTTGACATTTTCAATGTTTTATTATAACCAAAGTTTATAACCTCAAATTAAATGTCAAGGAATAAATGTCATTATGTGAAAGTGTCTAAAGTAACAATCCATTCACAGAGCCTACTCTAATTATGATTTTTTTCGATGTGTCTATATATGTATATGTTCTTGGTAAATATGGCCAATACGAGGTCAGTGTGGAACATAAAACAATAAACAACAATAAATTTGCCTTAGAGCAAAATCCATGTATAGACGAGCAAATGTGCTCCACCAAAGTAAGGCATTATATGAAACAATATATGCTAATGAAGCCCCACAAATGGGGATTCAAATTCTTTGTTATGTCAGGTATTTCAGGATTTGCCTTTAAATTGGAAATGTATGCTGGCCAAGAAGAAAAAGATGTGCCAGTTGACGAACCTGACCTCGGAGTAGTGTAGTAGATATAGTGTCGATGTTTCATCTGTTATCTGAAAGGACAATAAATATGTGACATTAGTACCCTCATTTGCCTCATTTAAGGTGGAGGATCTATTGGATAGTTTCATGGGAAGGTACAAAATATATATGCAGAGTCGTAAATGGATTTTCTACCATCTTTTAAACTTGACGTATAATCGAGTTCATTCTAAGAAGCAACCAGGATGCAAATTATTGAATCAAGCCCAATTTCGTGCAGAAGTAGCTTATAACTTGTGCAACATAACATCAGCTGCTACTAAACATAGTCGCCCTAGTAATAGTTTAGTGGAAGAAATTGAGAATTATTAAGTGAGCATTGGCCAATTATAGAAGATAAAAAAATGAGATGCAAGCTGCCTAACTGCAAAGAATTTACTCATGCCAAGTGTGAGAAGTGCATAATAATTGTTTCAAACAATTTTGTAATGCAATGTCATACTTCGTAATCAATGCATGATGTTGCCATTTAGCTACATACCCTTATTTCAAAAAATAAAATGATTCAAAATGAAATATATTTTTTTCTATTTTTCCCTGCATCAGTTTTGTCAAATCTTCGATTTTTTAATTTTTATATTTTTAAACAAAAAATCATGCATTTAAGGGTTAAATCGCAAGACCTACATAGTTGGATATAGGAGTTCAATGTTCCTGCTTATTATACTATCATCAAAAAATTCTCTTAGATATTGAAGAGTTTCTGTGGTCGTATGTGCTGTTGCACCATCTTGCTGGAAATACCCATTCTGTAATTCTTCGTCCAGCTGATTTTAAAATGGGCCAAGTATTTCATCGCGATAGTAAGTGTACCTACCTTACAAAAAAAATAAGACCCACCAATCTTCTTCGACATATTCCAACCCAAACACCAATTTTTCGGGAATGCAAAATGATTTTTCAACAAAAAAGTTAGAATTTATCGACCACAACCTCATATTTTGTGAATTTACATGTCCGAATCTGAGAAAAGAACCATGTTAAGGATATCCTCATTGTTGAGATTATTTTGGCACCATTGCCAAAATTGCATTAGTCTTGGATAATCCACTCAGAGAAACTCATGAAAACGTTGCAGTTTTTATGCATGACAGTGTAGACTTTTCCTTAGAATATGTTGTCATGTGCCATAGGACAGATTTGTCTGTTGGGTCATTCAAATATTTTCAGCTGTACGTCCACTACCAGTGTTTCGACCAACGTCGCCAATCTCCCTGAATAACTGCACAGATCTTGTCAAAACATTGAAAATCTATTGTAATCAAATACTAATTTAGGATATTCTTCATGAAAATCGGCCATGCCATTCGATCATTTTAGCTTTCTTCTCTGTGTTGAATACCATTTTTTCAATTTAATGCAATGTAATAAACGTTCAGAAATATTTGACACAAACGTGCAAATTTATGTCAGGGAATGAATGGAATAAATGTCATTATGTGAAAGTAGCTTAAAGTACCAATCCATTCACATAGCTTACTCTAATTATGATTTTGGTTTCCACGGCCAAGTGGGACATAGGGAGAATACATATAAAATCGGTTTTCGGTGAATATTATCTCCCTAATACTACTTCATTCAAATTTAAGTGCCGCATATTATAACTGAGTTAACAAGGAACATCTCCACAATCATAGTACGAAGAAAGTCATTTTAATAAAGCCAAAATAATTATTATTTTTAAATCTATTGGACGTGAATTCCTAATAAGGCTTTTAACATGTGCGTTAGTGCAAACGTCCGTGGCGTAATGGTTCACGCGACGGCTTAATGACGCAAATGCATGGATTGTTTAGGGTTCGAATCCCGGCAGATTAGTTTTATTTTTTATCTTCAATAATAATGCTACAAATTCAATAACACTACAAAAATCAGAGATTCTGAAGACTATAAAATCGATTTTTTGAGGATTAAGGTAAATAATGAATAATTTTTACAATAACAAAAATGATCACGTGCTATTATATTATTCGATTTTTAATTGTTACTAACGACGAATCATTTGTCAAAATAAACAACAAAACTTAATCAATATTTAAAAAAAATTAAAAATAAAATACATTTCTCGGATTCGAACCTTAAACAATCCGTGTCATGCGTTATTAAAGCGTCGCGTGAACGTCTGCGCCACGGCCGCTTGCACAAACTCACGTGTTAAAAGCTTTATTAGGAATTCACATACAATAGGTTTAAAAATAATAATTTCTTTGGCTTTATTAAAATGACTTTCTTTGTACTATGATTGTGGAAATGTTCATTGTTAACCCAGTTATAAAATTCGGCACTTAAATTTGGATGAAGTAGTATTAGGGAGATAATATTCGAAAACCGATTTTATATGTATTCTCCCTATGTCCCACTCGGCCGTGGAAACCCTGTATACGTAGGTTGAAAAACCAACATGGAACCGCAAGAGCGAATATTAAATTCTGTTTTAAATTTGGTAAAAGTGATGCAGAAACCTTATAAGGACGATTACCGAGCAGCGATGCCAAAAACCACTCCCAATGAAGAAAACATCGAGAAAAGTCAAATAATTCTTCGAGCGACCACTGCGTGTCTGCAAGACTTATCGTAGACGAAACTGGGATACCAACAAGCAGAGTTTATCGAATTTTGACCGAGGACTTTGGCTCTGCTCGCTTCATACCCCAGACTCTGACACAGACGATCAAAATGATTAGAGAGACCAGCATTGCAAAGAGCCAAAAGAAAAAAGCAAAATCAAGACAATGATGACTGTTTTCTTCGATTCAAAAGGAATTGTTCATGGTGAGTTCGTCCCAGAAGGTCAGATGGTGAATGCAGAATATTATCTGGGAGTTTTACAACGATTGTTGATCAAACTTCGATGAGTTCGACCAGAATATCGAGAGCCAGGCAGTTGGTTTTTTTTTTGCACGATAATGCATCATCGCAAAAAGCCATCATGGTACATGAATTCTTGACCAAAAAAAGGTATCATTGTTATCGATCATCCACCATATTGACCTGATTTGGCTCCGTGCGGTCAAACTGAAATTAGCGATGGAAAGGAAGCGCTTTGGTCATCCAAAAGACTTCGATCGGCATACTAAAAGCCATTCCATTCCAGTATTTTGTATTAATTTTTTAGACCAGTCTCATTGGATCTGGAACAGACTATACATTTATATGCAGATTTAATCATTGCATTAAATCATAATATCGAATAAAATTTACAGTTACACACACCCATATACCAACTCTCAATAAATCCAAAGAACATGCAGATAATAATAATTTTAATACACCTGTTACGTTGACTCGAATATTGTTACATTTAGTTGTAATGAACCGTAACTGCATCAAACCGAGCACGATTATCATACTTCACCCGGAGTTAAAACCTAATTGCCTGTCACTAATAATTGTGCAATGAAGTTTATGCCCACTTCATGTACAACGTGGAAAAGTGGTAGTAGTCTTCGTAAATGTACCTACATAATTATTCCGAAAAAAGTTCCGAGTAAACATGAGATGGGTAAACATAATTCTAATAATGTTGAACAGACCGTGAGTCCATCCGTGGAGACAAAGCAAATATTTACAATGCAAATTGAAGAGGTGATTTATAACTTTCGACCTATATGGTAACTATATGGTAGATTACCGTCGGTTATGGACGTTGATATTGCGGATATACCGATGGTAATCTTCCAACGTTTCACCGTAGAAATTACCTGCGGGGTATTCGTATATGTGGAGAATTGATTTAGATGTTAAAATTAGATATTTACCAAAGGCGAATTTATTATTGTGGAAGAGAGAAGGTCAAAAGGTGGGTGTAATCAGTAGTTCCAATGATATATATATATAATCTAAAAGTCCCTGTCTACCTCTCGGTGTAGGGATATTTCATTCTTTTACTATTGTAATTTGTGTACAAAGTTTTTCCACTTTTTCCTGTCTTTGGCTATCTCTCTTGCGTTCAGTATTGTTTGGCCTCTGTTCTCTATCAATTTGGCAACTTCGTTATCCCATGTTAGTTTTGGTCTCCCAGGTCTTCGTTTTGTTTTTATTTTGGACGTCCATATTCTTTTTGTTGGCATGCATTCCTTCATACGCTGCAGGTGTCCCCACCATCCTAGTTGTTTCCTTTCTATATATTCTATTACGGATTCTACTTGTAGCTCATCACGTACGTCAGTATTTCTCACTCTATCTTTTCTTGTTATGCCTTTCACACCTCTCAGAAATTTCATCTCTAACGCCTGTATTCTGCTTTTATTTCTCTTTGAAAGAACCCACGTTTCGCTCCCATATGTCAGTATTGGTCTAAATATTGTCCTATATACCGTCATCTTAGTTTTCTTTGTTATTTCTCTCTTTCGTATGAATGTTCGTCTCATTGCATGGTATAGATTTGTTGTTTTTCTAATTCTATCGTTTATGTCCATGTCTTGGTTCCCATTCCTTTCTATTTTTACTCCCAAGTACTTAATATGTTCAACTTGTTGTATTCTCTCATTATTAATTTTTATATTTAGTTCTTTTTCTTGTCCGTTTGTTACTGTCATCACACTTGTCTTTGTTATGTTTATTTTCATGCCATATTTATTCAATACGTTATTCCATATGTTTATGTTGTCTTGCAGCCCTTTCTCGGTGTTTGCCATAATGACCAAATCATCTGCGAATATGCATTCCGTTTGTTCTATTGGTTCTAGATTTCTGTATCCCACACTTAGTTTTTCCATGTGTGGTTTACATTCTTTTTAATATTTCATCAATAAATACATTAAACAGAACCGGGCTTAGTACTCCTCCCTGTCGCAGGCCACCTTTAATTTCAAAATTGTCAGACTTTCTATTTTTACTGATTACGTAATTAGTATTTTCTGTATACATGCTCTTTATTGCTGTTATTAACTTGTTGTCCACATTTCTCTTCTCCAAGCTATTCCACACTGTTTTTCTACGGACTCGATCGAATGCTTTTTCTAGGTCAACAAATGCAAAATATGCATTTGTTGCACTTAGTATCGTTTTTTCAATTATTTGTTTCACGGTGAATATGTGGTCTTGAACCCCTCTTCCTTTCCTGAATGCACTTTGTGTTTCTTCTAGCGTCGGTTCCACGTATCTTTGCAATCTTCTTTCCAGTATGCGTTCGTAGATTTTTGCTGCTGTACTTAATAACGTTAGTCCTCTATAGTTATTGCATTCCCTAGTGTTTCCCTTTTTATATATTGGCACTATCTGACCTATCTTCCAATCCTCCGGTATCCTACCTTCTTCCCATGCTCTATTGCATATTTTCCAAAATATTTCTATTCCTTTTCCTTTTAAGTTCTTCATCATTTCGGTAGTTACTTTGTCGTGTCCTGGGGCTTTACCATTTTTTCAGTATCTTTAAAGCCTCTATTATTTCGTCTTTAGTTATGGGTCCTAGTCCTTCCTCATCTTCAATAGTTCTTCGGTGTTCTTCATCTCTTTTGCTTATCTCAATCTCGTTTCCATTTATACTTAGCAGTTCTTCGAAATGCTCCTTCCACCTTCTCATTGTCTGCTTATCATCTGTTATTATATTTCCTTCCTTGTCCATCATAGGCGCATGCATTGTCGGTTTTCCTGTTTTGATTGTTTTTAGTGCTTTGTAGAATAGTTTTTGGTTTTCCTTACTATCACTCTCCATCTTATTTCCAAATTCTGTCCAGCTTTTCTCTTTTGCTTCTTTTATCATCTTGCTTACTTTCTTCCTTTGTTCCCTGTATAGTTCGTATTTTATTTCTGTTCTGCATCCCAGGTATTCTTTCCATTTTTCTTTCTTTATTTTTACTTCATTTTTAATTTCTGCTGTCCACCAGGCTGTCTGCTTAACTCCACTGCGTCCTTTCATTTCCCCGCAGGTATACCTTGCCGAATATAACAATATTTCCCTGAAGTTTTTCCAATATTCTTCGATTCCATCATTGTTGTCCAGTTTAAGTTCCTCCATTTTATTTTCTACCATGTCTTGATATCTCTTTGCCACAGCTTCATTTCGTAGTTTGTAGGTTCTTATACTTGTAAATTTTGCCTTTTCTTTATTTTCAGATTCGTTGTCTCTGTTTATCTGTCTTTTAATTTTAGCTATAGTGGTCAGTATACAGCTCTGGGCCTCTTCTAGCCCTGACATCTTTTACCTCTTTTTTGCTATCTTTTTCCACTAGTATATAGTCGATTATTGATAGTTCGTTATTGGGTCCTTTTCTTGTATATTTGTGCACATCTCTATGCTCGTACCATGTGTTTGTTATTATTAAGTTGTTCATGAGGCAATATTCCATTAATCTTATTCCATTGTTGTTCTTGGCTTCTTCTCCATGTTTGCCTATCACCCCCGTATATATGTCTTTCCTTCCAACTCTTCCATTCATGTCTCCCGCTACAATTATTTTACCCTTGCAGTTTTCCGTTATCACATTTAGCTCCTCCCAGAATTTATCTTTGACTTCTGCCTTCTCATCTTCGTTGGGGCCATAGACGGCTATTATTGATATAATTTCTTTGTCTATACTTAATTCTACTGTTAGGATTCTCTCCGAGTGTCCTTCCCATTTCCTTATATTATTTGCCAGTTTTTTGTTAATTACACATCCTACACCTGCCGCAGCTCTCCTCTATTGTGGTACACCACTAAGAATTAGTATATGTCCATCTTCTAGTATGATTTCACGCTGTCCCTTTTTCTTTGTTTCAGACAATGTTAGTATGTCCAATCCAAGGCTGTTGAATTCATAGCATAGGTCTTGTTCTTTGCCATTTAGGCTTCTTACATTCCAAGTTGCATATTTCCAAATTTCTTTATCAATATTGTTTGTTTCTCTTTTCCTTTTCCTTTGCCTTGTCAGATCCTCCCTGTCAGTCGTTTCTCCGCTATCAGCGGTTAGCCGTTCAAGTTTTTTGGCCTTAGATCCTCTATTTTCAATTTTTTCGTTTCATTGTCCCAATTCCATTTTTTGCCATCTACTATCATCTTTTGGTAGCCCACTATCACTTTACAATTTCTGTTTTTGCTTCTTTCTTCTTTGGCTTGCTCTCTAATTATGTTTTGAATTTTTCTTTCATTCTCCGTTAAGTCATTGTTAATCCACACATAGCTGTTTGGTCCGCTTCTTAATTTCTTCTTGTTAGTCATTATTTCCATTTTTGTTCCGAAGTTTGCAATTTCTACATTCCATACATTGTTATTTATTTTTTCCACTTTCTTTACTTTCGTATTTATCTCTAATTTTTGTAGTATGAATTCATTAATTTTTTCCTCCATTTTGGAATCGTCCTTCGTCTCTATTTTCAATCCTGAGATTACTATATTGTTTTTCCTTCTAGCCTTGTCTGTTTTTTCCAGACGATCTTCAATTGTTTCCAACCATTCAATTTTTGCTTTCATTTTATTCACTTCTTCTCTAAGTTTTGCATTTTCCTCTTTCACTTCCTTTATTTCAGTTATATATATCTTTTTATCTTTTCTTAGTTCCTTTACTTCAGTCATTATTTCATTTATCATTTTTATTAACATCTCCATTTTATTATCTACATTTATTGCATCCGACTCTTCCGAGTCCGATCCTGTATTTTCACCTTGCATTTCTCGTCAACAGTCGACAAAAACAGTATCGTTTCTTATACGTTAGCAGTACTGCCGTATCTCATCTAGTTCCAATGATACTAGTCTAAAAAAATATACGTTTGTTTAGGCTCGTATTAAAAACACTGATATGCCTGACCGGATAAGGTTAAGGAAAGGGCCCAATTGGTTTATAATTATACGATTAGTGCTGGTGAAGAGGTATGTATGTATGTAAAAATACGTGAAGTAATAACTTGAACAAATAATGAAGGGCCTCAATCCCCATCTTTCCACCACTTCACTCTCTCACTCACAATGCCTATTCTTCTCAAGTCTTCTTCCACCTCTTTCAGCCACCTAGATCTAAGTCATCCTCTTCTCCTCCTACCTCCCGGCTCCCACTGTATCATTATATGCGTCACCACCTCTGGACCTTCCCTCCATGTGTGCTCTAGCCATTTAACTCTCTGTTTCTTTATTCTTCTTAAATTACTTTATTGCCGCTCTGGGATGTGTCGTTTAGTAGTTCCATAAAATGGTCGATCCATACTTGTCTATATTGATCTTCTTGCTCAGCCAGACGTCCATCTCGCATCTTTATGCCTCTCATCCTGCCTTTAAATACTCTATTCTGTACCTTTATTCATTTATAAAATGTTATTGTGTTTCTATTTAGCCCTTCTTCGTTGATCTTCTTCCCTGTCCTCCTCCTTTTCCTCTACCATATTTGCTAGCATTTTTCGTCGTACCATTCCTTTTTGCATTTTCTCTTCTCGCTTCCCAACTTTATTTCTGCTGCCCTCATCACACACGTCTTCAATCTATTCCATCTTCCACACCTTGTTTTTCCTCACTATCCAATAACAAGTCCTGCACAAGTTGCCTGACGTTCCATTTTTTTTGTATATTTCTTCTGTTATTGGCTCTCTTGGTTCTCAGACCATAAAAACCTCAACGATGATTGCCTTCTTTTATTGATAAGTACGTGGTCGATCTGTGTACTGGTTTTCTGGTCCGGGGACAGCCATGTTATTTTATGGCGCCTCGGATGTTGAAATTTAGTGCTTCCTAGAACCATATTTGTGCCTTCCTTTCCTCTTTGAGCATTAAAATCTCTTAATATCAATAATGTATCTTGCTTTGGCATTCTATCAAACTCCTCCTCTATTTCTTCGTATGTCCTATCCTTTTCTTCGATACCGTAACTAGTTTTGCCTGCACTCTAAGGCTTACTCCATACTGCCCCTGAGCTTTACCTCCCAAGTAATAAAACGAAAAGTTCTTCTTGTCCACGACTCCATGTTAGCTATGTATACTTGATATTTCTTCCTATCCCCTATTTCATTTATTTTTCCTGCTTTTAATATTGTCCTAACATTCCACGTACTGATCCTTCTTTTCTTTCTCTCTTTATTTTTTTCTTTATCTTTAGTTTTCTTGCTTTCCTTTGTTTCTCTGTTTAACTTCATAATTTTACATTTAGCGTTATTCTCGTCCTTTTCATTGCCATATCGTTTTCCCATGTTTTTTTTGCTCTCGACATATTTTTTTCCTCATCCCATATCATTTCCTTTCCGTTCACAATTAGCTTCACTTTACTTCTTTTCCCTCGGCTTGAAGCTTTTTTGCAGCTATTCTCATCTTCTTGTGAGTCTGTCTTTCCTGTGGCATTAGATCACTATCAATGTACATTTTTTTGCCTTTAACCCTATTCTTACACTTAAGCACTTTCAATTTCTCCTCAATGATATCTTTTTAGCTTCTTTCATTTCCTTAAATACTCTTATTTCTTGCTCCATCCATCTCTCTACCTGTGCAGCTGGTTCTGTACTTTCCTTTATTTCTAATCCTGTAATAACAATATTATTTCTGCGTTTCTTCTTTTCTACATTTTGTAGTTTCTTCTCCCAACGTTTTAACTTTCGCTCCATTGTATTCTATTTTTTCTCCTAGTTTTTAGTTGTTAATTTCATTTCTTCTCTAAGAGCCTTCATTTCCGTATTGTTGAGTTCAATTTTTTCTTTTGTTTCCTCTTGATCTTTCCTCAGTTGCTTTATTTCTCTCAACATCTGTTTACATATTTCCATTATATCTTCCCCGGTATTCTCTTCTTCGGTATTTTAGTTTCTACTTTTGTTGGCGTTCGTGTTATTTTCTTACTTCTCCGGAATATTCCATAATTATCCCCTTTTCTTCTTTTCTGAATCCGAAATAGAGCTCTCAGAGTCAGACATCTTAACTTTTTATTATTTATTTATTAACTGCAAATCGATACAAATACCTACCTTATTTATTCATACCAAACATTAAATAACTCGTAATTTCTCGAAAAAGTTAGGTTTAATACGGAGCTAAGATTCCTGCACACTGTCTATCACTTGCCAGGACCGGACCAATCTATTATTTTGATTGTTTATTCAAAATAGTTTCCTCCTGAGTCAACACAGCGTAGGAAACGTTTAAAAAAAATTTCGAAACAATATTTGAAAGAAAGTAGAACGACGCTTTGGTCGTCCAAATTTCCTACTGTAACTGATTAATTACAGACAAAACGTGTGCTTCAAAATCGGTGTAAATTTTCCATGATATTCTTTCTTAAGACTACTAGGAAAGAGTCTATAAGGAATTTTAACTTTTTTAGTGCCCAACCTAGTGAGGGGTTGGGGGGAGACAAAACAAATGACGATTGCTGTTAGAAATTGCCACATATGACCAGTTCCTAACTTGGAAACCAACTTGTGCATTTTCTAATAAATAATTGACATGTATTAATCCACACACTATATTCAACAACTAAACATATCAATCTATCCCATGAGATTACCAGCAATTTAGATTACGTAGCATATAGGTATTAAATCTCCGCGAAATCTAAATCCAGACCATTCCGAAACGGTAACGTTGTCGACATTAATATATAAATGCCATGTGGAAGTATGCAGAACATTTAAATCGAGCGTAGGTTATCAAACGATTATTACAGCTCATAAACTACTAGACTGGCTCCCGCTGAAGATATTGGCTATCATAAGTTCTTGCCTTATGCAGAAACGGTACGATTTGAAAATGTGGGCATAATTTTAAAATTTCAACATGTCGGAGAACTGTGGTCAAGTTATTTCAAGAAGACACATGCGATGTAATAAATAAGAACACATTAAGCTGTTCCCTTTTTAGTCGAATTGATTCCGATCTAAAACATGTTAAGACCATCTACATATTTAAGTTTGAAAATATGCTGGTTAATAAATTTACATTTATATCTCATTGTGCGTTGGTAATCGTGTCGAATTTGTACGAGATTACGTAGTACTACCAACAGAATAACATAAATTGTAATATGATGAAATTTGTGGATTCCACACATGTGGAATGCGAATAGAATGTATTCCAACAAAGATTGAACGATATAGAGACTGATCGTGAACACATACAAGCACGAAACGTAAACGACACACGGTTGATGTATTTATTATTTCGGGTGAGGTATTCGCGTGACCTGTCTCATCTTAATGTTTTTCCTCGTCCGCGGAATTTACGATTATTTCGGAAAGGGTACAATCATGCCGGTCTTTCGGCCTCCACGATATCGAATGCGATCGGTTAATTGCAAGACGCCAGTCGGATTATGCGAATGCAAATTTTGTCGGTTCCTTTATAGGCGGTTGTTTCGGTTTCCGCCTTTTTGATTTTAAGGAATGATGTGCCGTGTAATGTCAGGAGATGATTGACACTGCAAGAATGTCTAAATTTGCTACGGAGTCTGTAAAATACCTCTTCTTTAATTTGCTTTCTTCTTTTATTCCGAAATTATCTCGTGAATCTTTCCTTTATTTGGCTGATTCCAGTGTTTTGGGTTTCTTTGTTTAAAGAATAAACGTGCCACACTTTTCCTTGGGTAATTATTATGAACGGATAACACGTGATTAAAGTTTGAAGTTTGATCTACAAGACATAACCACAAAACTTAACACTATTCATGATTGAGGTGATGTTGGATCAACGCAATCGCATTTTTGATTTTTTTCCTCGACTGTTAAAAATCTCGTGCATTGCCAAACCAAAATAAACGAAAAGTTCCTGCAAAGACTAATTCTAGACCCATTCCCTCTATCGGCCAAAATCAGAACCAGTATCAACTGCAAAATCGACAAAAACAAGTCGGTAACTGCAGATATCGATCTACTTATTTTGTTTTGACCATCTTTGACGTTTTCTACTATTGTTATGTATACCGCTTGAAGAAATCACACTCTCTGAGCTAAATTCCGATTGATACGACAGACATCGCTATGCCATCTTTGAGAAAGAGCGGAGAGGGTCGCTTGTGTCGGATAACCCGCTGGTTGGGCATTTAGGGAAGCTGAACCCAGATAGATCCCTTGTCTTTACCAGGTGCATCCTTGAGGCGGATGCTTAACAGCCACCATGAACGATACAGCAACACACCAGACCGTAGATCCTGTCGCCAATCAGGAAGAGATGAGAAGCTTCAGGGGCTTGAAAATCCGGTCTTGGTGAAAATGAAGATCCCAGCCAACACTGATGACACCTTGTAAGTAACGCGTCTTTCAGCAGAAACGCTCAAAATTTATTAGGTTATAGTCCCCTATTGCTAGACAACATCTACCAAATTTGTTGTGAATTGTTCAGTAATGCGTGGTAATTCACCAACCAATCAAAATCTTGTTACAACCGTCCTGGTGAGCCAACTACGAGCTGGGGCAGAAAAGTAATAAGACTGACAACACTACAAGTGATCTGGCAACGCTGAGCTGTTGTCCTTGATAGACCTCCTGTATCAGTACCCTCCAATAACTCAGTACGAGTTTGAACTCATTCCGTTAAGGACGTGATTTTTGTGACTTCTATTAGCGAAGTTGTGTTTTGGTTGTCCGTCACGCAAAATGGAACAGCGGAATTTGGAGGAATTGCCATTAAATTTTGTGTTAAGCTTAGAGAATCGACAAGTGTGACGTATGAAAAGTTAAAACATGGGCTCAAATTTTTCGCTGACACAAATCATTTTTGGGAGGCAGAGAACTCGTTGAAGATGAACACCGTTCAAGGAGGCCTTCAACTTCTAAAACCAATGAAAACGTTGAACGTGTCAACATTCTAGTAAGATCAGACCGCCGTTTAACAATAATAATGTTGAGTGAACAATTAAATTTGAACAGATTTATCGTTCATCAAATTTTGACTGAACATTTGCACATGTCTGTATCAAAATTGTGCTGAAAAACCTCACAATTGAGCAGTAGGACATTTGAAAAACAAGTGCCTTGATCTTCTTGACAGAATCGTTCATAAGGATTTTTGAATATGATCCTGAAACCAAACGGCAAAGTCAAAAGTAACACACTGCAAACTCACCTCCACCAAAGAAAGCTGAAATGCTGATTTGTTTTTTTTTACAAAAGGGGAATCGTCCACAAAGAATTTGTTCCTCCAAGACAAACTATCAACCAAGTTTTTTATAAAGACGTCCTTGAAAGGCTTAGAAAAAAGGTAATTCGCGTGAGACAACATGCTAAGGAGTCATCATGAGATCTTTTTTTAATTTGCGTAAGAAACTTGTGCAAAGGGACTGTTGTTTCCAAAGGAAGGAAGACAACATTGATGGGGGATTGTTTTTTATTAAGAAGTTTGTGAAAATGTTTGATCTGATAAGGTCACGAGAATCAGAAGGTACTCTATATATTATATTTTCAAAGTCTGCAAGAATTCTTCCTATATGTAGTTCTTTCTTTTGAATAGGAATACCAAATTTATAACCCAATGAGAGGAAGTTTACAACATCCAGATTGATGAACCAACCGGAATTAATTTTATTTAATTTGTTAATATTTTTAATTTTAATTTTATAGAAAAGTTGATTAAAAGAATATTTTAAACGGGCAAGAATCTGGTCATAAACGAAACCAGGGATCAAAGAACTAAGTTGGGCTTTCAAATCATGAATTGAATGTTCAATATCGAAGATTTGTTGATGGGTGATATCTATTTCGAGATTTTACACCTAACCTGTCATTAAATTCGGCTACCCTTCGTGCTTTTCTTCCTTTTGCTTTGCGGAGAGGTCTAACGCCAATAGCTGTAATCCCATTAACTTCCCTTTTACAAAAAAATTAAATCTTTGGTCTCATTACTTTTGTGCCACACCTCGTATTTCACGTTAGCTGTGCATGAAAGAGTACGGGAAATAGTTTACACGAATTTGGCATTTCTGCTATCTCAATTTGGGAAATTTTGCGCCAGGACTTGGACGAACACAGAAACTAAAGGTAACTGACAGTAGTCGTTATCAATAAACACCAGTCGTTTGTTAATTGGGGTGTGGAGCAATTGGAATGTGACCCAAATATCGCCAAAAATAAATCATCAGTAACGAATGCGATCTTGTACCAAATGCATCCCAAGAAAGTCAGTGTTTGATGCGGATCATCGGTCCGTACTTTTTCTCCAAGACGAAAGTGATATTGCCATAACCGTCAACAGTGAACGCCACAAATCGATGATAACTAACTTCTTATGGGTTAAAGTGAGTACTTGCTAGCTGGCGATAGCAGCAGGTAGCCACTTAAACTAAGCAGATATAATAGAGTGTTTTCAACACAAACTCCTCATGAAAATCTGTTTGACAAATTAATTATAAAGTTCTTCACTGGATCTCTTGGTGCAGAAGTAGAACACTAAACACTTTAACCCACTGAACACCAAACAAGTTTTAACTAAAACACCGACGCGTTTCAACAGCAATGCTGTCATTATCAAGGCGATAATAAAACTAAATTAAAAAATCTACAAAACCAGGTAACCTAAATGTTATGCACGGTCAAATCGATACGCATCATTAATTTCCGATTAACGAAAACAATGACGAATGGGAGATAGGTCCGTTGTCACAGTTCATTACACATGACTTATTTTTATATATTTCTAAACTTTCCAAAACATTTAGAAACTTACAATTATTGTTTATTTGTCTAATTAATTTAACATTCGTATGATCGATGTTGTGATCTGTTTCAAAAATGTGTTGGGCAACGCTCGATTTCCCAATTCTATTAAATCTAAGATGAGCCATATGCTCTTTGAATCTAGTTGAGACTGCTCTCCTGGTTTGCCCAATATATTTTTCATTACGATCTTTACAATTGATTTCGTAAATACCTGACTTTTCTAGAGGTTGTATTTTATCTTTAGGGTTACCGATGAGACTTCGTAAACTAGTCCCAGAACTGTAAACTATTCTGAGATCTAGCTCTTTGAAGATTTTACTCAAACCTTTAGTGATAAAGGGAGCGTAAGGAAGGGTCACAACGGGTGAAGCTTTAACATGCTCTCGAAAAGTCGTAGATTCTTTCACAGTTTTCTTATAATTAAACTTCCTAATTAACTTATAGATATGCTGAGGCTGGAAACCATTACACTTGGCCGCATCTTTTATAATTTTAAGGTATTTCTCATACCTCGCCTTGTTCAAGGGAAAAGTGATAAGTCTGTGGACCAAAAAATTCAGGCTTGCCATTTTGTGTTGAACACAATGATGGGAGTCTGAAGGAATGTAGCGAAGTGTACTGGTTTCCTTTCTATACACGTCAAACTCTAATCTATTGTTATTTCTAATTACTAAAGCATCTAGAAAGGGTAGCTGACCGTTTTCTTCTCTTTCACAAGTGAACTTTATGGTTTCGAACCGATTATTTAAAGTATTGAGAAAATCGTCAATATTACATTTTTTAGTGTCAAATATAGCGAAAATATCATCCACATACCTCAACCAAACCCTAGGAAAGTATTCGCTCTCAGATTCTAAGTCCTTTTCAAAACGGCTCATGAAAAGGTTAGCCAAAAAGGGCGACCCATTGCCGTTCCTTCCAGCTGTTCATAAAAACTCCCGTTGAATTACAAAATGTTCTGTTTCATACAGATGTCAGTTAAGCGAATATATTCCTGGACACATTGTTGACTCAAACTATTTTGAAGCAACAAGTCGTCGAGACACCTTGACATACGTGTCTGGAATCGGTACACTAGGAAAGAGAGAACTAACATCAAATGAAATCAATATTTCACCCTCCAGCAACTGAATATTTTGAATTTCTTTAATAAATTCTAACGAATTTTTTACTGCAAAACTAGGTTGCTGTATTGGCAAATTATTAAATTCATTGGTCAGCCATTTGGAAACCTTATAAGTCGGTGCGTCAATTGCCGAAACAATTGGCCTTACCGACTTGCCTGGTTTGTGGATTTTAGGTAAACAATATAATTTAGGGACAACAGGATTGGAAACATGTAGCTTACGTCTAACATCGGCAGTAACAAGGTTGTTACAAGTTTTAAACACATTGTTGACGTCTCTAATCATTTCCGTTAAAGGATTTTTTGAAATTGACTTATAAGGACCACTACTCAACAGATCATAGTAGTCCTCTTTATCTAAAATATCAACCTTGTTCCCTTTGTCAGCTATCAAATAAAAACAATCTTTTTCCCGCAAAGTTTTAATGATTTTAATGTTTTCGGATTTCTGAGGTGATTTATAGGATTTCAAATTTTTTGAAATAGTATGTTTGCAGGCCTCCCTAACAAACTGCTTTGTGGGCTCAGGAAACCGCTGGATAGAGGATTCTATCCCGGCAATAACCCACTCAACATTCGATTCAGGAGTCTGCAAACCTAATTTCAATCCTTTATTCAAAAGAGTTCCCGTTCACTAAAGGTTTGCGAAGAATGATTTTCTACTGTGTTAATGGTATTCATCGGAACATGATGTTTATTTTTTTAAAAACAACCTAACTTTCTTAATTTCCTATCAAGAGAGAATGTTACCTGACATTTAGCGAGAGATGATCAAAAATTATCAAGAATTTCTTAATACATTAACGAACGTTTTATTTTGTTTCAGATAGAAATGTCTACGTACCAATGGACTTCGTTTATATCCTGACAATATTACTGGTGCAACTTGCTCTTCCCACCGAATTAGAAGCATTGTTAACTTTCGAAGGGAGCACCATCGCAAAGATTACCAGACTTAATATTGGAGACACATTCCAGGCTACAGGTAAGCAAAATCTTGAAGAGCTTTAAGGGCTACTTCTCAATTTTATATTTAACATGCAACTTTGAGGTTAAGCACCGTGAGATTATTCATAATCCAAATAAAATACAGAAATTGCTACTTGCTTGCAATGTAAATCTATTCGAGTAACTAACCGCCCGGTATATAATTTAAAACCTACGCGAATACATAACATTTAGACGTAATTCATATAATCATCTCTAGTTAACCACATCTATGGCCACTTCTATTCGAATCCGGAAAATTATCTTTTATACAATGCCTTGCATGCATTTAGAAACCAAGAAAAAGATAATAATTTGATCAATAGCTCAGGATATTGTTCATAAATATTAAACTTAAAAAAAAAGGTTAACCTAAGCGTATAAAACTATAATCAAAACCGATATAATACGCGATTTATGTCCACGTTGACCTTTATCCGGGTAACTCTACTAAAGTTATTAATAATAGGTTATAATCTGTAATAAATGTGAAGCATATACAAAAACTAGTCGCCTCTAGAAGAGCTACTCGATATTCAAGACATGTGGAGTTTATATAACTGGATTAGTTCTAAAGCAATATGTGTAAATCAAAGATTCTAACAGGTTGGATTAGGAATCTAGTTTTTGCAAGCGCAAGGCGTTGGTGGAAGCCTATTATTAAAATGAAAAGAAGAAAAAAAGAACAACAATAGAATATAATGAATTCAAACTAAATATGAGTTCATAGACTTTTAAATTGTGCAGGTTATCGTTATAAAAAATTAGAAAAAAAAATTGTGTTAACTGTTCACAAACCAATTAAAAATTGAGGTCATAACAGAGGGTATTAGTAGTATTAAATTGCATCGGATAATGTGGTAACAATCTTCATGTTGAAACATCATCTTTAGGCTATTGTCATCGGTATCTTTCGAAGTGTAACCAACATATTTTTTTGAGCTCCAACTATGTCAACTGTTGTGTCTACAAAACCCCATTCACTAGAAGCTTTTTTGTTTCCATCTGAATCAAAGTGTAGCGGAAAGTCATTGCATGCTGTGTGAGGCTTATGGAGTGCATGCTCCATCACTTTCGACTTATGAATTTTGGTTTGGACGGTTTAAAAGTGGTAATTTTGATACAAGCGGTAAAGACGTGAGGGAATGCCAGCACAGTTTGAAGACGCTGAATTGGAGGTCAATTCTTTTAAATAAAGCTTCAAAGTCAAGAGAAAGCCTGTAAAATATATTTACACATCCAGTATGTTACAGTCGTGATTAGTATTTCTGCAATGCTGAAAAATTAATACAAATTACAAATATTAAAGTTGGTTAAATGCAATGTAGAATAGTTGAGAGAAGAAAGGAAGGAAAGCAAATGCTACAAGACCATCTACAACGTTAAAATAAATTGGCCAGTAGATTCAAAGACTAGACCAATCCTCAATTGTGCATAACGGCCAAAATAACAAATTGGTAGGAGAAACTGGCCTAAAATGGCATATCTTTTGTTATTACTACTATGTATATATCTTTTTTCAGACGTTCTATTTTAAATGTAACTTATGCCATAGATAGCTTATTTAATTAAGACATTAAGTTTAATTCCTCTCGAGGAAACTTTATTAATTATAAACAAAATTAACTAAACAATATTTTTGATAGACTTATTAAGTCTAGAAAGAAAAATAAACACACAAATGTAAATTTTGGTTTTAGGGTTTTCATCACCACAAAGAATGTGGAACCATTCATTACACTTGCAACATCTTATCAATTTCTCTCATCCTTTCGATCTGGAAAATGCTTCAACACAAAACAAACCAAACGCATCAGATTTGTCTTCCTAGTCTAATTTTTCGTCAGGAAATTTCAATTCCTCTTCAAATGCATCACCAGGGTCTATTTGCATGCGTTTCCTTCTTACTTTCTCCGTTTTTTTGCGCCTCTTTTTGTTTCATTTCTTCAACAAAGGTGCTGCTGGTGAACACTGTCGGAGTTTTCTTCCAGTTTGTGGACACTACTTTAGATGTTGATGGCATCAGATTTAAAAGAGCCAGTGAAACAAAGCCTTTCTCATTTCTAATACCATTTTCGTTATTAGGCGTTTTTTCTTCCTCACATATGTTCATTGGTAGTATTAGGTTCTGATATGCATCAGGCCGATCTATTGTAATGGCAGTCGCAAACAAGTGCTCGGGAAAAACATCTGAATTTATTGTCCAAAGTCCTGAGTCCTATTTAATACCACTTGCAGCGTTCTCAATAGTCGCTGCTCTTTCATATGCTGTTCCCATCGTTTGGTCTAATTTTTTTCGTAACTTCTTGGTTTAAATATGCTTTTAGAGGTACAAAAAAAGATATGTCAAGGGGCTACAATGAGCAGACAAACACATCAATATTATACTATTTTCTTTGGCGAATTGCAAAACAGTCTTTACGGCTGATGTGTCCGTCTCAGACTAGTAGAACAGATGATTCTTTAGTCGCATGACTAAATTTTTTAAAATGCTGCATCCACTTAACGAAAATATCACCTGTTATCCAACCCGATTCCTGAGGAAGGCCCAGGGAACCTGTAGGAGCTCCTTTTAATAAACCTTTCCAGTTCTCTACTCTCTTCTGCAGCGGAAAAATAAAAGTTGGGGGGATGTAATTGCCTATAGGATTTGTGCAACAAACTACTGTTACGTGTATTCCTCTTTGAGCACCAGCAATTGTACCTTAGTTTTGATGGATTTTATACCCTTTGATACTCCCGTGTCATTGACATTATTAATGACTTCTTCTTATAAGTACTTTCAAAAAGTTTGCTGTTGGTGGCTTATTGAAAGCCATTGCCCGAGCTGTAGGGATATTTTCAGATTATCGTAATATTACATCTAAATTACGTTTCCTGAAACCTCTAACTCAGTGCCATCCAGCTCGTTTGTAGTTCTGTTAAATTTATTTTATTTGCTTCTGCCCAATCATAAACTAATCGTCGTAAGTCGTCACAGGTAAGCCCAAACAGTCGTTGTTCCAATAGCTTTATATCTTCAACTTATATATTAACTTAAATTAAATAACTTGTATATTCGTTCTTGCTCCTTGGTGAATGTTGTATGGAAACTACCAAGACCTTTCGCACTATGCTTAATTGTTTTATTGAAATCTGTAGCTCGTTTTCTGAGAGTAGTAAGAGGGACGCCAAAAATCAGGAAAAGTCATTCAAAGTCAGCAAATCCAACCCATTTGCTGACTTTGAATGACTTTTGCTGGCTTTTGGTGTCCCTTTTACTACTCTCAGAAGAGCTACAGATTTCAACAAAACTCAGTCAAAGTCAGCAAATGGGTTAGGAGACTTTGAATGGCTCGTATAGCATTTTCCATGGCAATTTCGTCCCATTTTTGCCTGTCACTTTTGCTAACATAGTTACCGACCATTTCTGTAAAGATGTGTTCTGTGTTCTGAAAGTGTTCCAGTAAGTTTGGCCCGGTTGACAAGTCGAACAGGGCAGCTCACTAAAGCTGTTATCATGGACTGTTTAGTCCTTATCTTTTTGATTGGTAGGATGTAAGGGCCATCTCCCAGCGTTTTAGCTATGAATAAAGACAGTCGATACGATACAATTGCAGTTTGCCTATTTTGGTCGTCATTGATTTTGACTTAAAAAGCTCTCCTCTTTTGAGAAAAAATCGATTGGCTAAATGACATTTCAGGTTTGAAAGCTCCTATTCTGTTCCAGAAGATGCAAATCCAAATTTCAAAAAGTCGGCGTTGCAGTTACCAAAGCAGGGTTTTACCTTCTTTACGTTCCTTACAGCGCCACCTTTACCTGGCTTAGAAAAGGAACTGCTGAAGCTCGTCTCTTGTGGCACGATCTTATCTTAATCCACGCGTCCATAGTGAAAGAAATAAAAAACAAAAGCCATGTTAGTGGGTTACGACCCATAATTTGTAATCCTCCTATGGGTATTAAATATGGACTACCACAAGGCTATATATTGAGTCCATAACCATTTTTAATATAAAAATGAATAACCTACCCCTTAATATTGAAGAAGAGGCACCCTTTTTGTCACAAGATCTGAACCTATCGTAATCTCTACACCTTTTGTCTCGTCAGAGTTCAATCTATGAGTGCCAATAAATAGCATGGTATAATCCATGGCCCTCTTTCTTGATTTATACAAACGAAAAATGATGGCAGAACTTTTTAAAGAATAGAAAATTGTATCATTAATGTTAGATTGGACACTTTGAAGGTGCTTAACTCAGAATCGATTGTGCACAATGAGGAAAGAAACGGATCGAGAATAGCATAACCTGCAGAACCCCCGATAGCATCGATGGGGGGTGTAAAAATAACACCCCCAGCAACGAACGATTCGATCGATTTTACAGCATCAGGGTCTAAAAAAAGTTATATTCAATTCCACTTAGGTACCTAAACCTGTAGAGTAACCAAAAAAAAAAAGTGAGAACACAACATATTCATGCAATAATAATATGCAACACAATAATGCACTTGTCTCGAAACGAACGAGAAACATTGTAACAGGCAGCTGTTCGCGTACGATTTTTCGAGCGTTAGTGTTGCGTGAAAACAGCCCATAACTCATGTGGAACAGCAACAAACACACAACACTATTAAACATCTACACGAGACTTGTGATTTCCTCTAACTGTAAAGCGAGCTGTAGCTAGTCTCGAAGTACAGGCAGCAGCAACGCTCCCGATTCCGCACTTTTATCGTATTATCTCCGCTATCCCATCATAGTAGCTGGAAATATGCTGTTCAATCGGAGCAGAAACCATAATAATAAAACGAAGAACGCGAGATCGACGTCTCCTACCTTAACTTATATATTATAACTTTCCATTAATCGATTGTGTTGAGCGAAAAATCAAACGCGAATATACTTATCCAGAGTTCGTCGTCTAGATACCACCTATAGCTAGCCTAAGAAGTGTACAGTTATATTTACAACGTTTGATCGTGTAATTTTGAATTAATAAACCCGAGGCGGTAATTACCCGTTAGGGTATGCCGCTAAAAATAATACAGACTATGATGCAATTACGTATCATTCGATGAATTTGCGAGGACGGAAAATGAAATTTTACCGTGTATAGTTATAACTGAATGAAATAACTACATAGTTGTATCTATACGGAAACGCTGTTTCTTTTTTTTTATAGTAGATAAGAGCTCTATAATTTGAGTGTTGAATCTCGAATTATTTCTTTTGTAATTTGATTGAAACAACAATGTATCATACAATACACATGGAGTAGGGTACAAGAATCCCAATAATAATGTCAAGCGTCAAAACATTTCTGACAGCTGTCAAAGTCTAAACATAATCATTTTGTGCTATTGTTACAGTTTGTAACTATCGCAATATTTCTGATACATTGTACAGTAATTGTAATTCTTCTGAAAGCTGTCAAAGTATTATTGCTTGAATATTTCTTTTATGAAGATGAAATACTTTGACTAGTTTACTAGTTCTACGAAATATAAGTGTCAAACTATTTCTGACAGCTGTCAAATTGCGATTACAACCATTTTTGCAACTAAAACACATTTTTTGTGATAACTCTAATTTACTTCTGATTTGAGAATTGTAGCTGTACAAATACACGTGTCAACTGGATAATTATCAGTTTATGGCAGCTGTCAAACTGTAAGAATATGGAACCTACATATTTCGGAGAGGTATCAACAGTGACAAATGACATTATTGTTGTTCTGAAAGCTGTCAAACTATATAATCCAGATAAAATACTTTGGTAAATATTATATTGTTATTTAGCAGGTGTAAGTGTCGAAATATTTTTGACAGCTGTCGAATTTGTAAAATTTGTCATTTTTGACCTTCAAGAAATATACACCTGGCAACTGTAAAACTGCAAAATCTGCTATTGTTTTCATTCATCTTGCATGATTTCAGGAGTTGCTAACATTGTAGTTTATCTGGCAGCTGTCAAACTATAAAAGACATACTTTCATTTTATATTGACAGCTGCAACGATACTAATACCACTACTAACGTGCCATCCAAGAAAAAAAACATAATTGGTGTAGGCTATGTAAATGTTTTTCATCGTTGCTTTAGCCAATACCACATAATGACGTTTATTATTTGACATTTTATTGCAACTAAAGATTATAAATGGTTTATAACCTCAAATTAAATGTCGAGGAATAAACGTCATTATGTGAAAGTGGCTAAAGTAACAATCCATACACTCATTATTATGATTTTTTTCGATGTGTCTATACAACGACTGTAACAAAGGTAACTGTCAAAATATTTCTGACAGCTATAAATTTGTTAAAAATTTTCCTAAAAGCTGCCAAACTGTCAAAGTACTTATGTTATTATTATTTTTGATGGATTAAAGTGATAGAATACTTTGACTAGTTTGGTTGTTCTAGCAAATGTAAGTGTCAAAATATTTCTGACAACTCTAAATTTGTTTGCTGTTTCAACACATTTTGCAAACATAATAATTTTCCTAAAATCTGTCAAACTCTCAAAGTACTTATGGTCTTATTATTATTTTTTTGAAGAATGTAACTGATAGAATACTTTGACTAGTTTGCTAGTTCTAGCAAATGTAAATGTCAAAATATTTCTGCCAGCTCTAAATTTGTTTGCTGTTTCAACACATTTTGCAAACATAATAATTTTCCTAAAATCTGTCAAACTCTCAAAGTACTTATGGTCTTATTATTATTTTGTTGAAGGATGTAACTGATAGAATACTTTGACTAGTTTGCTAGTTCTAGCAAATCTAAGTGTCAAACTATTTCTGACAGCTGTCAAACTGCGAATACAAACAAACTTGTAATCATATTTATACCTACTTTCTGATAACTCTAATTTAGTTGAGGTTTGACAATTATATGCCGACTGTCAAATTGTAAAAATACGTTTCCTAATTTGGAGTGACGTCAAGAATGTCAAACGACATTTTTTTAAATCTGTCAAACTAGTAAACGGCTTATTTTCCTTAACTGTAACTGTCAAAACCACCAAATTGTATAAACAGCATTTTTTTTCTACTCTCACAGCTGTGACTACCAAAATATTTCGGCTGTCAAACTATAAAAAGACCTTTTTCTTACAATTTTGGCGAGTGTAGTAATTAAGATATATTTGACATATGTGAAACTGCATTATGTTTTATGCTTCTAACAGTTGTAACTGTCATACTATTTCCAAATGCTGTCAAATTACGAATACAGTAGATGTTTTCAAGATTTGACAAGTTTGGCTGTCAAAATACATCTGACAGCTGTAAAATTGCTAGATTTGCAATGATATTTTCTCGTGTTTCAGTACAATATCAAACGCGTCAGGTTTCAAACTATATACTATCTTTTACAGTTGTAACATTTGCAAACATGATTTCTGTGAGAGCTGTCAAACTTATTCTTTTGACAAGCATAAAAGTTCAACTATTTCGAACACGTATAACTGTCAAACCATTCCAAATTCTGAATACACTAATATTTTCATATTCGACAATTATGTCCCAATTTGGAGTGACGTCAAGACTGTCAAATGACATTTTTTAAACTTGTCAGACTATTTAACAGATTATTTTCTTCTATGGTGTATTTTTACGGTTTTAACAGGTGTAAAAGTTAACATATTTTTGACATATGTCAATCTGCGTTATGTTTTACGGTTCTAACAATTGTAACCGTCATACTATTTCCAACAGCTGTCAAATTACGAATACAGTAGATGTTTTAAGATTTGACAATTTTGACTGTCAAAATACATCTTGCAGCAGTAAAATTGCTAGATTTGTAGATTCTTTTGACAAACATTTTTGACAGGTGTCAACTGTATTTTCTTAGTATTTTAACGGGTGTACCTGTCAAATGGTGAATACACTAATATTTTTCGTATTCGACAATTGTAGCTGTCAAAAAAATGGTTGTCACCCTAAATTATTTCTGACAGCTGTCAAATTACCTAAATTATTTTTTCAAATTTTTAATTTTGTAAGCTGTGAAATTTTAAAAACTACTTTACTTTTTCAATAGCAACAGCGTCAAGCAACTAAACTGCACATGCGTACATGAATTTTCTGACACCTGTCAATGTATTTTTTTTTTTTTTTTTTTTTTTTAATTTGTGGTGGGTGCTTAGTTGCAGTGACTCCGTAAGCTGTATTACTTGTCTGGCTATCACTGCAACTCTTGCGGTGTAGTTTAGTGTGTGTAAGTTGTGTTTAAATGGCTTTGTGACAGCATCATATCGCCTTTTATGATGCCGCGCTGTTAATCACTTTGCTCCCAACAGCGAATGGCAAGTCGATCCGGGATTAAACTCTCTGAAAAAATGTCACCGTCCCTCCAGAGAATTGAACCCCGGCACCTATCGTCCTCTCACGACAATAGTCAGCCGCCTAACCACTGCGGCCATCGACCCGTAAAACCACTTATTTCCTTACTACTACATAGTTTGAGATTCGACAGTTATAGCTGTCAAAATAGATCTGGCATCTGTCAAATTAGCAAATCGGTTATTTTTATACTGTTTTAGCAACAGTTATATTACCATTTTAACAGGTCACAACAACAGCGAAAACATTTTTGACGTCTGTCAAGTTGTAAATAACATATCTTTTTTCTAATTAAGTAAATGATATTGATTGAATTCGTTAATTAGCAAATAATTAATTAATTAAAGACTAAATCTAACGTCAATGACTGTATCAGTACCAGTTTAACAACATTTATCTAAACAGTTATGAATAAAATCTCATGTATTTCAATCTTACGCGTCCTTGAATCTCCCTATATGTATCTTAAGCGACACCGAGCTCGCACATCTTACACACGACTTTTTTTTCTACTTCATGTTTCAGGTGTTGACTGCAACTCAGACACCTGCATCGGCTTGAGTAGCGGCACAGCGGCTACCGTCCCTCAGCAATCGCAACAATCGAATAGAAAAACATGCCTCTGTCAATGTCATTCGCATCTACCGGCGTTCAGGGAGGACCTGCAGATATGCGTCGACGATATACGGGGTGAGTTTAAATAGTTTTTTTTTTCAAATTCTTGGTCGGATTTACTGTACTTAATAAGACGCAGGTGGTCTCTTTAGATGTTCGTACCAACGAAAGAAAAATCGATTATTTTCCCACAGTTAACGTAAGCATTTCATAACTATCACGGTTCATCAGGTAACCTATTAATCACGCGACCGTCAGCTGTTTTGTGATAAGCATGCGTTTTAACTGGATAAACGCGGATGATAGGCACTGTACGATAGGAATTGTGGGCATTTTTCGAACGCCGCCTGTGTAATTATAATTATATTCAATTGAATCGATTATTGTTGTTTGTATAGTTGGTAATGTGATTCGATGAACTGTTAGAATGAAAATCGTCTCGCGAGCATGTTAGATTATTTATGGAAATAATTTCTTAATGATGTAATGCAAGTATAATTTATTTTATCTTACGTAATAGATCTTAATTAGTTGATCTATGTATATAAATTGGAGCTCTAGATTCTGATTGATAATTATAAGATTCTGTTATATTAAGTATGTTTGATTACTTAGTAGGCTAAGAAACAAAAACATCGCAAACATTGTTAGATAAATAAGCGTATTAAGTTTCAGTTAATAATCGTTTTAAAAGTCAATTGTGTTTGTCTCTGTAAATTATGTTTCTTAACTGCAATCCGGTATTTATTACCCAGTTCAGTCGTTGATCGTATTTTCAAGCTAACTAACCTGCCTTTTTATGATTATGGACCGTCGGTATTAGGTATAAAGCTGCATCGGTATGTCTATAGATCGGTAAGGAATATATTACATCACCGGTAATGCCAAGGTTTGTAGTAAATCTTGACGCATACCATAAGAACTCTTTAATTGGATAATAGTGACTTGTGTTATCAAAGGCCTATTGCAGAATTGCCAATTAGTTAAAACTAATGCCACATTAAAAATAAATTGTAATTCCATTCTATGTAAGTTCTAGTTAAATATATTTTTAATTATCTAGACACACCTATCGCAAGAAGAAACAACTCTTAGTTCACACGTTTCACATGTTTTTTTTAAAGAGAAGAAGATAGAAATATGATGTATTGCACATAGTTAAATAAATCATCTTATAACTGTTATATACCATAATACATATGTATATGTGTTGAAGGATATTTAGAGGCGTTGAAATCTGTAAATCTATATACAGTGTTGTGATAATGAACTGCAACATCTCAGAAGACATTGTAGCAAAATAATAATCATATTCCTCAGAAGAGTATTTTAGGCTCCCTATTATTTGCAATTTGTATGTTTGAAAGTTGATAGTCATTATTCCCTCACCATCAACACAGCCTACCATTCCGTTGACAATGAACCATCGGACTGGAGAACACCGTGGTTTTGCAGTGAAAGCATTTTTCGACACCATATCAGCCTGTTCCATCGGATAAGGCGATTAAAACGTAGATTTAACAATCTTGAGGAAACTGGATAGATGATCAAAACCCATCACAACCTCGAAATTGTTCGACAAATGGTGCTGAGGCATCTGCACATCTAGCAAGAAGTGACAGATTCGTCCACCAAGACTTGTATTTTCATCGGTACAAGATTCAGACGATGTTATCTCTTCATCCGAGTGATGGTGGACAACGAATCCGTTTTTGTGATGATATGCTCAGGAGAGAATAACGACCAAGTGAACAATTTGTGTGATTTTTTTCGACAACGAAATGTTGGAATGACTCGTAACTTTCTAACACCACAAATTGCCCGTTTTCTATTGAATGAAAACGCCCCCTTCCAGCAAGATGGAGCAATAAACCACACTACATAAATTTGCCAGGCTGCTTATGCATAGAATCCACTGTAGTGGACACAACGCCAAAAGTCAAATAGAGATTCACATTATATTAAAGAACTTTGTAAAATGCATGCAGTTGTCTTTTACACTTGTGTTTAATTGGTAATATTGAGTGCCACCTCTCACCGGAGGTAAAAAATAATAAACATAATAAAATACTTCTAAAATATTACAGTAATGGTTCCAAAGCAAGTTATTTTTGTTGGGATAATATAACCAACAAAATTCTGCTGTCCACCGTAGTGGCTACCATGCAGTTTATATATTTGTGGCATTTTTTTTTCGTTTTTGTTCCAGATAGTAATTTTTTAATTAGACGACGTCGACGCTGGTAATGCCGAAGAAACTGAAATAATTGAAGACGAAGAAAATTTCGACGTTGAAGAAAATGAAATTCATTTTGATTTGCCTGATGGGATGACGCTGAGGACGACGACGTAAATTTCAACGGCTTTGTAAATGATGTAGCCTCCTTTGGCACAATTACCTGCCAATAGGAAAAATCCAGCAGGAAAGAAGAAGAAGGAACAGAAGAAGTGGAAATGGTCTACCTTTTTTTGATATGGAAGGCATCAATATTCAAAAAGAGAACCTATAGAATATTTCCTCGCAATGTTTACTGAAGACATTATTGAAGAAATCGTCTTTCACTCAAACCTGTAGGCAAGTCAAAACAATAAAACTCTGAACCTCACGAAAGATAATTTATACATATTTTTGGGCATAAATTTGATAATGATAAGATATCCAAGAACACGACTCTATTGGAGTAGTGACATGACTATACGAATGGATCTCATAGCTGATTCCATTACAGTAAATAAATACGAGTTGATACTAAGACACTTGCATTTCATAAACAACTTAGAACTGGACCCAAATGACTCTGACATGACTCTGACAAATTGAAAAAGATACATCCATTTTTGGATAAACTTTAGCAAAACTTTATCTCTGCTGCTGACGACCCAGAAGAATACCAAGCAATAGATGAACAAATTGTGCCACTAAACGGACGGTTAGTTAGAAGTTTTAGAAAGCGACAAAGTCATGAAGCGACGATGCTACTGAATGCGACACCATTACTATAACAAAATGGATAGACAATAAATCACTACATGTGGCATTAAATTGTGCAGGCATAGGAGGAGTTGATCTATTAGATAAGCGGAATAGGAGATGGTACGTTAGAATATTTATGCATTTCGTAGATGTTGCAGTCACGAATCTGGAAATATTAAATTAAATCTTTTGGAGTTCAAAGCTAATGTCGGCAGGGCTCTAATAAACATGGGAAATAAAGGATCAAATAAAAGAGGACGGCCATGCTCTGCAACACCGCCTGAAAGCATTTTGAAAAAACGGAAACCAAATCATGCACCTACCGAAACAAAAAAAGATGGTCATGCCCACTGGCCCATATTAACAGACATCAAAAATGCCAGAAGATGTCACTCAGCGGCATGTAAGAAGAAAATTAAATATTTTTGCAAAAAAATATCAAGAACCCTGTTGTCCTAATTAATAATAATAATAATAATAATAATAATAATAATATGTCTTTATTGCTCAGCACATAGATACATCCAGCAATAAAATATACAAATAATAAAGAGGCACACATAAGAAAAGCAGTAAATAACAGCTGATTGCAATCACAAGGCGAAGTTCAGACTTGCTGCTTTACAACTTAGCCTTGACAACTAGAAAATAAAGTTATAATGAGAGAAAGCATATGGTAAGCCAATGGTAAAAATATTAGATAAATTACTACAAGTTTTCCTCGATCCAAAGAGAATCGCTTTTGTTTTAGCAGGATTTAGTACAAGACCGTGTTTAACGGAGTTATGAAATAAATAATCTAAATCATTATTAATTCTCATAGCTGCAAGTTTGCGATCACAAGGCTTAAATGAATAATGAAGCTGAGTATCATCAGCATATGCGTGTATATTGCAATGTTTAATACCTGTGAGTAAATGAGAAGTGTATATAGTGAAAAGCATCGGCCCAATAACAGAACCCTGTGGAACTCCTTGACTGATAGTAAGTGCGGTAGACATAGTATTGCTAATACCAACAATTTACTTTCGATTGCTTAAATAACTATCGATTAGAAAAATTGAAGTATTTGTGAATCCAATATATCCTAGAATTGCCAGTAATGTATGGTGATTAACTGTATCAAACGTCCTACTGTAATCCAACAAGGCAAGACATGATATCAAGCCCTTGTCACTAGCTTCCAGGATGTCATCTGTAATTTTTAATAGAGCAGTTTCACGACTGTGACCAGTTCTAAATCCCGACTGAACAGGTGGTAGCATATCAACAGAACCAAGATAACCATTCAACTGCGAAGCCATATCTTTTTCGAGAATTTTAGACAGAACAGGTAGTAAAGAAATGGGTCTTAGGTCACGGTAATCCCGAGGACTTTTGATTTTGGGGACAGGTCTCACAACCGCGCACTTCCAGTATTCAGGGAAAACACCATCGAGTAGACACGTGTTAATTATATGCGTTATATATGGCACAATTGTGGGACAACACAACCTAATCATGTTAATGGAAAGACCGTCCAAGCCAAACGCAGAAGATCTGACATCCGAAATAATTTTAGCAATAACTAGTTGATCTACAGATTCAAACGAAAACTGGAATGGATACCTTTGATTGTTTTCATAAAATTCAGCAATTTGTGTGTCACTCACGGATTGCCCGATACTATCAACAAAGAAATCATTAATTTTATTGGGGTCCTCTAAATGAGCAGGAAGATTCTCGCAATTACTCTTGGCAATACCTAGATGGCGAAGGTGCTTCCAAAAACTTTTAGAATCACTAGTACGAGCGATAAAATCTAAATACCCCTTCTGCTCCAGTCTGAATGTTTGAGTGGTTAGATTTCGTAGTGATTTATAATAAATCCAATCCTGCTGATTTTTAGTTCTTCGGAATTTCATTCTTGTTTTATCTCTGAGTGAGTCACACTAAGTGATGTTGTGCATGGTGGACAAATAGTTTTTCCTATTGTTTCTGGTTCGTTACAAATATACATAAAAATTTTAATAATAATAATAATAATAATTCATGCCTTGGCATCCCCCAACAACTTGCGCCAATTACAGGGGGCATCGGCTGGCCATGAGTTATTATTACGCCTGCGACTGTAGACCGACTTAAGATGTTACCTTTCCGTATTTGCCGTGGAATTTGGAAAACTACAGAAAACCAAACTCAAAAAGGAAGGACCGGGGTTCGAACCCGGTACTGTCGGATTACGAGGCAAGTGTACAAGCCACTAGACCACTAGCCAGACAAAAAAGAATTTTGAACGCGTTCTGTTTCATTCCAATTTAATTATGCTTGAGAGGATTAATCACAATAAGAAAGAGAAGTGTACCGAGAACCGATCCTGGGGGTACTCCCAACTCTACGTTGAACCCATTTCTATGTTGAATAAATACGAGTTTGTTAAGTCAAGATCCAAATCCAGGAAACCTTAGAAATTTAAATTAATCTTTCAAAAGCAATCTAAACACTTGTTCCTTATTAAATCCAACCATTCATTAAACCAACTCTAATACAGTTTATAGTTATATAAAAGTATTGCAGTACATTGTCGCAGTACCGTATATCCCAAGCAGTAGCTAAGATTAAAAAAAAAATTGAAAGATATCTCGAAATAGATAGTTTAAAAGGCAATCACGTACGAATAGTACGAATAACGAAACGGCCAATTACCGTAATTAATACCTTCATTATCAGCGATAAACATACTGAATTATCAACGTTGGATGCCGACGCAAGTAGCAGTTCATATACTTCTAGACGTTCTTAAGCCTTCTTAAAACTGGCCTCTCACACACATCATTATGTGCCTCTTGTACGGTTTACTCAGCTTGTTGCTCTTGTTTTTTTTTATCAATTCAATAGTAGCGCATTCAGACGATGAGGTACTTTCAGTTTTTCGTCACACACACAGCTATTACTACGTTTACATGGCGGCTAAACACATTTATTTAATTGTTTAATTCTCGTACTGGAAGTACTCACGCAAGGTTTTTATCTATATTGCAGTTGATTAAAGTGTGTCTTTTAGCGTTTAAGTAAAGAAGTTATAACATTCATTATCTCGTAAAAATATTGTATTGCTATCGCCTTGGAGGAGATAATTTAAATTTGAATATGTCGTCGAAATTGGAATCGTCTAACATTTATTGTCTTTTCAATCGTTTAGTATAGGCAAAAAGAGTGATTTGAAGCTTGAACATAGAAGTGTTGTTTATCAAAAAAAAGACTATCCACGAGAGAATGATATGAAGAAGAAACAGCTTAAATGGGGCAAGAAATCCATTGATAATCACCTCTAAAAGCACGAATTGAAGAATTCACCAACAAAGTTGAATAATTAGTGTTGACTGACCGCTCGGTAATTTCGGCAATTTCACTATGCTCATCACTAACTGATTCACGTCTTTGATTAAGTAAAAATAATGAAACTAGATCTTCAAAATCCCAGTCAGAGTCTCAAGCATCATTGATTGAATAAGAACATATTTTGTGCCAACATTTCTGAATTGCGTCAGGAATCACTTTGACCAAGAGGCTCTTTCGGTAATACAGTTTAATCAGTCGAATAGTATTCTAGTCCGTCGGTTGGATGAGAGGAATGTAATTAAGCGACAATAACATAGTTACGATGTTTCCGTCATCACTGATTAATTGAATCTTTGTTGTATGACACGGGGCATCATCAATTAATATCTAATAATTAAGTGCTTTACCACTCATATTATTGTCTTCCTGGAATGTTCTCACTTGTTCGACAAAAGACTCCCGAAACCAATACAAGCCATTCAAGAGCAAGCTAACTCTCTTGCAAAATCAAGCTTGTATTGATCTACCACTCTGAAAACTTGAAGGCGATTAAGAAACATAATGGCCAAACGTATCGGTTATCTGTGATGTGAAGATCTAACAACAAGACTTGCGTAAGGAGCCAAATGAATGGTTTAATGTTGTGTTTGGGCAAGAGCAAAACAACGTACATGTGAAGACTTTCATGCTTTCATTCACCCACCAAGCTTCAACGATTACGTCTAGCCTGAGTTTGACTTCATTACTGTAAAAATTCCTTCCACTCCCTACAATCACCCTTATTACAATTCAGATGATGGTTGACATTTCTAGTTGTCAATTTGTGTTGCCAACCTCGTTCTCCCGTTCTGGTTGCTTCATTGTACTTTCTTCTTACACAACTCTCGTGGATTACTCCTAGTTTTTGGAGGGGTTTAATTGCTTGTCTCGTTTTTAAATATCATATTTATAAAAATTAACCATGTCATTACGATATTTAAATTATTTTTAATAACTTCTGCTCAAATTTGTGATTAAAAACGTCTTCTAGACATTTAAAAACATGTTCTACATATTGATTTCTAATTGACTGTAAGTACTTTAATCATAATTATTTTAGTTTAACTTATTTTGTAAAATTATTATATAATTTGTAGATTCTAGACTGATGATGGCTAATTGTCGAAACATGTATCTGGAGTAAATTAAATATTTTTGTAAGGAAAAGAGGATTACTTTTATTCTAGATTTTATACTTTATCTTATAACATGGATCTTTTCAATTCAATAAAAAATTGATTTTATTTAATAAAGTGAATATACTAAAAAAGTACAATACATAAGAGCATAGATATCGATTCCACCGATCCGGTTTAAATATAAGATAGATTATTTTAACATTGTTCTTAATCTTATTATTAGCTCTCGCATTTCAATACAAATTTCCTTGGTTTTTGGAGAACACTAAACACTTTAACCCACTAAACACCAAACAAGTTTTAACTAAAACGCCGACGCGTTTCAACAGCAACGCTGTCATTATCAAGGCGATAATAAAACTAAATTAAAATAAAATCTACAAATACAGGTAACCTAAATGGTATGCACGATCAATCCAATACGCATCATTAATTTCCGATTAACGAAAACAATGACGAATCAGGGATTGGGCCGTTGTCACAGTTCATTACACATGACTTATTTTTATATATTTCTAAACTTTCGAAAACATTTAGAAACTTACAATTGTTTATTTGTCTAATTAATTTAACATTCGTATGATCGATGTTGTGATCTGTTTCAAAAATGTGCTGGGCAACGCTCGATTTCTCAATTCTATTAAATCTAAGATTAGCCATATGCTATTTGAATCTAGTTGAGACTGCTCTCCTGGTTTGACCAATATATTTTTGATTACAATCTTTACAATTGATTTCGTAAATACCTGACTTTTCTAGAGGTTGTATTTTATCTTTAGGGTTACCGATGAGACTTCGTAAACTAGTCCCAGAACTGTAAACTATTCTGAGATCTAGCTCATTGAAGATTTTACTCAAACCTTTCGTGATAAAGGGAGCGTAAGGGAGGGTTACAACGGGTGAAGCTTTAACATCCTCTCGAAAAGTCGTAGATTCTTTCACAGTTTTCTTATAATTAAACTTCCTAATTAACTTATAGATATGCTGAGGCTGGAAACCATTACACTTGGCCGCATCTTTTATAATTTTAAGCTCTTTGTCATACCTCGCCTTGTTCAAGAGAAAAGTGAGAAGTCTGTGGACCAAAAAATTCCATTGTTGAACACAATGATGGGAATCAGTAAAAAATTCGTTAGAATTTATTAAAGAAATTCAAAATATTCAGTTGCTGGAGGGTGAAATATTGATTTCATTTGATTTTAGTTCTCTCTTTCCTAGTGTACCGATTCCAGACACCTTGACATACCTCGAGGACTTGTTGCTTTAAAATAGTTTGAGTCAACAATGTGTCCAGGAATATATTCGCTTAACTAACATCTGTATGAAACAGAACATTTTTCAATGGGCTTGTTCAGCAAAAAAATTTTATTTTAATAATCGAAACCAAAACTCATTTTAAACTGATTCTCAAAATTTTAAATTTTTCCGTCGACGTTGAAACCCTCAAATTAATTAAAAAAATTGGACTGAACGAAAACGGGGCGTGGTTACTTGTGACGTCACACCACACGTCTGTACTATAAGTTATTCGAGCACTGCGAGCGGACTGTGTATTATACTTACCGTGTTGTCGTGTAAGAGACAAAACGCTTGACTGTTACCGTTGCTGTTATGTTTTACTTTATTTCATAATGAGTAAGAAGAAAGTGGCATATAAATATTGTTTGGTTCCTAACTGTCCTAATACATCCAAAAATGCCCCAGAGAAATTGTTTATTAATGTACCCTCTGACATTAAAACTAGAAAAGTTTGGCAGAAAGCAATGCGTCGTAAAGTTTTTGTATCTGACAAATCCACTGTGTATTGCTGCCAAGATCATTTTAAAGTAAGTTATAGTGTATTTATCTAATAAGATCATTTTATATATTAACTAGCTGGCCCAGCAGACTTCGTTCTGTCTAGAAAAGTATTGATTTAGACATTTAATGTTTAATGTATTGTTACGGGTACCAGCCCCGCCCGTCCCGTACCACCACCCGTGTCCCGCCCGTCCCCTTGTCCCGCCCGTCCCGTACCACCCCCTTGTCCCGCCCGTCCCGTACCACCCCCTTGTCCCGCCCGTAAAAAGATAACGATAAAGATGGCGTCGTAAAATCACTCCCTACAAAATGAATTTTCTCGATAATTTTTCTTTTCGGGGACCAGTACGCATTGGTGCGAATCATCGAAATCGGTCCAGGCGTTCTCTCTAAGCGTAGTAACGAAGATAATGTTGGTATATGGGGTATTTGTGAAAAATACAAGACACTTATTATTTTATTTTTAATTTTTATTTCGTCTATTTAGAATGGGAGCGTATAGTGACGACTGGCTTAAATTTTCAATCGTATTATCGAATCTTATACACAAAGTACCCGCTAGCTCTTCTATGTGTCGGTACAGTCAGTCGCGTACGACTTAAATTATGTTTTCTTTATGTTATTGAACGGAGTGCACCTTTCAGACTAAATAATGACATCATTGCAGTGGCGGATCCAAGGAGAGGGGGGGGGCACGTGCCCCCACCCCTCAAACGACCCGACTGTATACTAGATAAAACATACTATTTCTAACAGAAAAACATTTTTAAATACTTATCGCATTTAAACGCTAATGTTAATGAAATAAAAACAATAGATTTACTACCGAGTAACCATTTTGAAACATTTCTTACGCTCAAATTTGGAATTAAACTTTAATTTTTAAGTTCTTGCATACGCCTATATTTTAGTTAGTTAAATACTTCAAAAACCACCACCGTGGGTTTTAAATCATCATCATCATTGTATGACATTTTTGTATTATTTTCACAAATAATATCTCTAAAACTTAATCTAAAAACTTAGGATACGCACGTAATTTTTGTCAGCTTTTACTGATTTGTATTTTGAATAGCTTGAGAGTGTAGAAACTAGTTTATGAAATCATACTGAACTTTGTAATGCTAGGAATAAATTTAAATAAACGTGAATTTATAAAAATTTTGATTGTATCTAAAATAAATTAAATTGAAAAACAATGTGTATACATATTTTTCTATTTTATCTCACAGTTTGAATAACAAAATTTGTATAGTTTGCAAAAATAGTGATAACTATAACCTCTAGCGTTTAACACAAAAAACTTGTTGCAGGTAGAGGACCACTAATACTTTTAAAATTAAAGATATTATAGCGCGAAGCACCGTCTTTATAAGAAATGCAATGGTTTGCTACTGAACACCGAACTACGACGTGTGGTATGACGTCACAGGCGGATCCCGCGCTTTTATCGGAATTCGGTTTTTAACCTTTAATATCTAAACAGTGGGTTAAGTTTAAGAGCTAAAAATTTTACTAATTATTTTGATGAATTAGTTTTACATAATAACGTAAAAAAAATCGAGAAAAATCGTCATTGATAGCAAGCCTATTCAACGGGAGTTTTTATGAACAGCTGGAAGGAACGGCAATGAGTAACTCCTTGTCACCCTTTTTGGCTAACCATTTCATGAGCCGTTTTGAAAAGGACTTAGAATCTGAGAGCGAATACTTTCCTAGGGTTTGGTTGAGGTATGTGGATGATATTTTCGCTATATTTGACACCAAAAAATGTAATATTGACGATTTTCTCAATAGATTAAATAATCGGTTCGAAACCATAAAGTTCACTTGTGAAAGAGAAGAAAACGGTCAGCTACCCTTTCTAGATACTTTAGTAATTAGAAATAACAATAGATTAGAGTTTGACGTGTATAGAAAGGAAACCAGTACACTTCGCTACATTCCTTCAGATTCCCATCATTGTGTTCAACACAAAATGGCAAGCCTGAATTTTTCGGTCCACAGACTTCTCACTTTTCCCTTGAACAAGGCGAGGTATGAGTAAGAGCTTAAAATTATAAAAGATACGGCCAAGTGTAATGGTTTCCAGCCTCATCATATCTATAAGTTAATTAGGAAGTTTAATTATAAGAAAACTGTGAAAGAATCTACGACTTTTCGAGAGGAAGTTAAAGCTTCACCAGTTGTGACCCTCCCTTACGCTCCCTTTATCACTAAAGGTTTGAGTAAAATCTTCAAAGAGCTAGATCTCAGAATAGTTTACAGTTCTGGGACTAGTTTAGGAAGTATCATCGGTAACCCTAAAGATAAAATACAACCTCTAGAAAAGTCAGGTATTTACGAAATCAACTGTAAAGATTGTAATCAAAAATATATTGGGCAAACCAGGAGAGCAGTCTCAACTAGATTCAAAGAGCATATGGCTAATCTTAGATTTAGAATAGAATTGAGAAATCGAGCGTTGCCCAACACAGTTTTGAAACAGATCACAACATCGATCATACGAATGTTAAATTAATTAGACAAATAAACAATAATTGTAAGTTTCTAAATGTTTTCGAAAGTTTAGAAATATATAAAAATAAGTCATGTGTAATGAACTGTGACAACGGACCTATCCCGCATTCGTCATTGTTTTCGTTAATCGGAAATTAATGATATGTATCGGATTGATCGTGCATACCATTTAAGTTACCTGTATTTGTAGATTTTATTTTAATTTAGTTTTATTATCGCCTTGATAATAACAGCATTGCTGTTGAAACGCGTTGGTGTTTTAGTTAAAACTTGTTTGGTGTTTAGTGGGTTAAAGTGTTTAGTGTTCTACTTCTGCACCAAGAGATCCAGTGAAGAAATTGTTTTTTGAACTCATTTTCATAAAAATATATTTTGTTGCCATCCCAGATGTCTTGTTTATAGAAATTGTCAATTTTTGCGTTCGTCGATGCGATCTGTGGTGGAACCTTATTGAGCAAATGTGGGTAAGCTTAAAATTTTCCTCGTTCTCAATTTCGTTGGGAGTAGTATACAGACCTCCTAATACAGATTTTAAAGCCTTTGTCGATACTCTAGAAGAAACTCTTTGTTTGCTTAACGTAGCATCTGATTACACAATATGCCTGGGCGATATTAATATTAATCTCCTTGATACTGATAACAAGGCAACGCTATATTTCAACGATATGCTGAACTCTTTGGGATTTGCACAGGCTGTCAGTGAGCCTACTCGTGTTACAAATAAGTCAAGCACCTTGATTGGTGTTCTTCTCCTGTCTGACGCAAGTATTCTCAAAGACGTCAAAATTACTGAATTCTCTGGGTCTGATCACAAATTGATAAACTAAATCGTTTCGATAAAATTAATGACCTCAAGCGAATTCCTTTTCAATCTATATTCTACATGGAAAGCATTGATGATAAAATCGCTGGGGGGATTAAATGTAATGTGGGGAGTGTTGAAATTGAGTTGTGTCAAAGTGTAAAATAAAGACTATTATTATTATTATTATTATTATTATTATTATTATTATTATTATGCAAACTATAAAATGCAAAGTAGAGTACAACTTATTGCTATCAGAAAAAAAAACTGATTGAGCTTATTTTCTCCACTAATTTATTAATTTTGGAAAGCTATAAAGTCTTCAAAACAAACATTTTAGGGAAACTTTCCGATATTAACTTGCTAGTAAATCATATAAGATTAATTACCTATACAGGCGACAGTCTTTAATTCAATCTTTTACATCATTAATAAAGATTATGTCTAATTGCTACCGAAATTGAAAGTGGTGAAATCTCTCCTAACTTAGGCGTAAGATTTGAAAGTTCCAATTTCAAATTGCGCAACGTTTACGACAATAAAAAATATATATTTAATTTAGCTGTAAAAAAAAAAGAAAGTGCATAAATATGATGATTAGATACTACGTACATAGTACCAAATCTACCGAACGATACCGTTGAAACAGCTTCATAAGCGAGTTGCAATAAACAGTTAATCACACTAAAATCGCCGAGGGGAAAATAAGATAAAACTGATGAGCGCGTGTAATAAGATTTCGGGATTTCGTCTTATTGAATTACACACCGGGATTATCTCTCCTATAACACGTCGTGCCCTGAAACATTATTATCGTCGAGACCAATAAAAACGGTCGTACATCTTCCCGGTTCGTAGCGTTTTTGCGGGGACTTGGCTCGCTCGATAACATAACGGTGAAGTTTATCGTAAAATTCAATTTTTCTGCGGCCTTCTTACTAATTATAAAGTCTGGTAAAGAAATATTAACAGCTATGGCGATCGATGGTGATAAAGAGGAACATATTGTGTACAATGGTATAATGAGTGTAGTATCGTGCACGATTTTTATCGTTATACCTTCAAGTTTGGACGAGTACTAATTAGCATATTTAGTCCAATTTTATGCACATAAATATCGTGGGTTCGCTACGTGAAATTAGCGTTGGCGATAATTCGATGTATATCTTCGTTTTTTCTTTTGTTTTTTTCTTTAGGGCTCCATGGTAACATTGATAGAACCAGAGTACCCCAAAATTTTGATCTATCTTTGTTTTTCTGCATTTATTAAACTTAAAATTAAAATTAGAAATGTTTAAACGATCGTTTTAGTTTCAAAATCCTGTATTATCACTGACACTACTACAAACTACACTGCACAAGCGTCGCTTTGGCTCCTTAACAGTAGTTTTAATTCTGCGATTTGGTGTCTTCTCAACTTGGAATGCGTACGTGAAAGCGCCTTCGAATTCGGTCTCTGTTTGGTCTACCGGTTGTAGTTCGTCTGCTTCTTCTGATTTGTCATGGTAGATCTACTGTCTATCATTACCTCTTCATAGTTTCTTCCTCAATTCCACGTGAAAGATGTCTAGTTACTCGTAGATCCATGGAAGATCAATTCTTTCGAATTTCCTTCGCGTCTCGGTGAGTTCTTTCCAGCGGTGGGAACGTGGGTGAATGTGTAGAGTCTGCTAGCGGGGTTGGAAGTTAGCGTTTAGAGGGGGTTGGAGAGATATTGATATTTTTGAGAAGTTTTGGAACGAGGTTGTTGCTGGATCGAAGGAGTGGGGCTGCTTTTTGAAACAATCGAAAGCAATAGGATTAAAGGAGTCATAATAAAAATTATATCTTTATTTCAATCATCTACAACTAGCATATGATTAAAATTGAAAATGGAAACGAATGACCCCAAGGTTAAGTTTGGTGTGGATGCAGCAAAATCCCCGGGGGCCCAGGCTCCCGGGGAGCCGGATTAAAATAAGTGTTGATCAATCTTCGAAAGCTTGGAAAAACAAATTTATGATGAAGTTTCTAATTGGAAACAAATTTTAAATCGGCTTCTTGATGTAACGTTGTTTTTGAGTGAGCGAGGCCTGCTTTTTAGAAGTGTGTCAAATAGGGTTGGGGATTCAAATAATGGCAATTTTTTGGGATTGCTTGAACTTTTAATTCGTTACGATCCTGTTTTGGCAACACATCTAGGACGAGTCCAACAGTCCTACAAGTCACAAAAAAAAGCTTCAAGCCCATTATCTATTTTGGGAAATTCAAAATGAATTCATATCCTGTTGCGCTGATCATGTACGGCAAATTATCCTAGGCGAGTTGAAGAATTCAAAATACTATTCGATTATTGTAGATGCTACAGATTTTAATGAAAAAACAGGGCAATAAATTGCAAATTTAATCAAATCAGTTCTTGAAAAGAGGAATATTATAATGCTATGACAATAGCAGCAACATGAATGGGGCTTATAAAGGTGTGCATGCTCTTATATTAAAATTGAATCCAGCTGGCTAAAAACTCTCCCTGTGGATGCCACAGCCTGAATTTATGTGGTGTGAATGCTGCAGAATGTTGTATTAGTGAAGTGCAAACATTGTTCATCATGTATATAATCTCTTCAGCTGTAGTCCTAAGAGATGGGAAATTTTGAAAGGGCCTAGTGGGTTCCTCTTTACATTCATTATCGGACACACGATGGTGTGCTAGGGTTGATTGCGTTGGAGGCCGTTTCATTTTTACTGAAGTTAAATATCCCCGTAGAAACAACAATCAACGGATTGTTAGAATGCCTCCAGTCATTTCAGTGTATCATCATAAATGCAACGTTAGATGTTGAGGCTGACAATATTGAGAGTGATTTACTTTCATTACAGAACAACTTTGAAAAATCCAGGTTTGACCCCGAAGAACGGTTTAGAATTGTTCATGGCAAAAATATATAACAGAAGATTTAGATGAATTAATATGCAAAGAATGGAGTGAACAGACACGGAAAAGAGTATCCAAATCTTGTTGAACAGCACTCAGCGGATCCAGATACGAGTCCCTCTAGAATGAATAATAAATTTGTGTGTCATCACCGTACATATGCACATTATAAAATCGCAAAGAATCAAATAGGACGCAAGTATATATAGAGAATAAGAGTGGACCTAAAATGGAGCCTAGAGGAACACCAGAATTTAAAAGAGATTTCCCGGAGAGACTGTCAGCCAATTTTATTGATCGTGAACGATTGTTCAAAAAAAAATATACAACAGCATTGTCGAAGCAATGTTGAGGCCGATATATTATTATCAGTAACTTTCAATAAAGCAGATTAGAAGCTATGTCCGGAGTGGAGCCCGGATTGCTAAGCATGTTTGTATAATTGATTATTGATTACTTTCTCGAATATTTTAGAGAAGATACAGAGTAAACTAATTGGTCGTAAATCTGAGGCTGTCTGAGGATCTGGCTTTTTCGGAAGTGGTACCACGAGAGCTTGTTTCCAAGATTTGAGAAAGGAATTTTCAACGATAACAGCAATTAATAATGTGTTCAATATACTTTATTATAAACGTCAACTCAATTAATTTAAAGTTGAAACTCATTACCGATATCATTTTTGGTGTGGGTATAATAATATTCTGTAAACGTTTCCAAATATTAACTTTTTCGTTTTATACAAATCATTGTAGTAAGCCTTTTTCTCCCTAACAATAGCTTATTTTCTTTCAACTTTATCTTTCTCATCGAAATCATAATCCTTATAACATCAGTAATCCGGAAGGGGTGAGGGAGAGGCGGGCAGGCGTACGAATAGAGGCGGTTACTACAGGAGCATATACAGTGCGTTTTTTTTAACTGTTGCCATAGGGAATTGCATGGTAAAAATTATACTCCCTCCCCTGTTAACTTATGATGCGATGCAGATTTGGTGCTAATTTTTCTTTTAGTAATAAATCACCAATAAGACTACAGAATGCATACTGTTTGAACAACCACAAGCAGTTTTATTTCACTAATTTTACTCTTCAAACTTGAAGGTAATGAACATACATAATTTGACAGATCAAAAATTTACAAATGTCATTGTATTCACAAGTTCTGCCAAATACCCCGTTATTGTGAACAATTGTTTAAAAATGTCTGTTTTCAAAACTAAAGAACGTGTTGAACAGCATTGATTAAAGGTATGGCCAGTAGGAAAATTAGCCAGAATTTTGGTTCTGCATATGCCGATCGCCCTATTCCGACTAAAACGGAAAAGAAACTTCTCTGGCAGAAGAATTTCATGCTTCAAGAAGCAGCTGCTTTAAAGCCTTGAAGATGAAACGGTTTCAAGTCGTACAAAATTAAAAATGTACAGAAATTACTGCCCCGTGATTAACTTTCCAAGAATGGAATTCTGTAAATTGTGGATAGAAAAAATTTATGAAAATCGAAATATTTTAAATAAGATTCTATTTTCTGATGAAAGTTCGTTCACATTAAATAGCAAAGTTAACAATCAAAAGAGACAGGTTTGGGTAAGAGAACATCCCCACACAACACAAGAAACACAGGCAATATCATGATAAAGTTAACGTGTGGGAATCACTTAGTAGAGCCATTAGATCTTCTTCAAGTGGAAGTAGGCTCGCAGAGGGATGCTTTGAGATGTAACGGAGCAATAATATTTCAACAGGATGGAGCACCAGCCCATTCTGCTGCCATCGTCAGAGAGTTTTTAAACGGAAGATTTCCTGATGGTTGGATTGGCCAATATGGACCATTCCATTTGAAGTCCTGATCTAACACCTGAAGAGAACCTGTCGAGGAGATAAGGGCAAGAAGAACTGAAGCTTGTCATTCTATTACAGTGCGAACTTTACAGAACATTCAAAGAAATTTTCAAGATCGCTTGGGACATTGTCTAGCCGTCGAAGGAAAATACTTTGAACATTTTTTTTGATAATTACTGATAATCTTTGTTAATTTGTTTTTTTTATAAATAAATGTTTACATGTGCTGTCTTTCAAAAACTAATTTTCAACTGTATCCTAAAGAATACTCTCCCATTGTTCAATTACTGCATCCATCAATTGACTGTGGTTGGCGGATGAAAGTAACTGACTTTCATCCGGAAACTTTCTTCAAGGAATGGTGATCGATCCATGAATTAAATAAAACACTGGGACATACAAAAGAAACAGATTGCTCTTGAGGAAATGTTAGAACTTGCAAATCTCTCTCCTTCTTCTCGCCCCAGACAGGCTCACGTCCTTCAGGATGTTTTAAACTAACTCTCATTTCGCTAGAGAATAAAACCTTTTTCCAATCATCCACAAGGCAACGTTGATGATTTCTATCAAAATTTAATGTTTGAATTGTGTACTTCCTGGTAAGTAATGTTTTTTTTTTGGTGGAGCTTCGAAACGATACTCCGGTTTGTAAAAAATGTAAATGATTTCTTCCTGATAATCAGAATATGAGCCTTCGAAACACGTGATAAAGCCTCTCTCGTCTTTTTCTGCTCCATCTTCGAATTGGAATATGGTACGTTCTCTCATAACAGGAGTACAATCTCCCGGAATATTACATTTCCCGGATCGGAGTACTACGAAAATGGAGACGGTTTCCACTACAATCTTTAATAGAATAGTATGTGGAAGGTTTTGGACGAGTTAAAAACACAGTTAAGCTTTCGATAACTTTATTTTACCTTCGTCAGAAAAAAAATCACTAAACTTGTAAAATATTACTTACATGTTGTATTATATTTCATTATCTGTTTGGAATTAAAAACGAACTATGACAACGAAATCTTCCACACAATATTTATAAATACTACGACCAAGAAACGGAACTACCTCTAATTATCTTAAATACTTTACGTTAGCAACCCTAAAGAATTCAGTACGAGACCCACTAATCTAACTAACTCCATTGAAGAAGCGTTCAATATTATTAAGAAACAAAACATTTTTAAATGTTTCCAAAGAAACTGCAGCCACAATACGAGACAGATTTTTCAGATATCTCTGTGACAGATACAGAAACAAACATCAAAGTGTCTTTAGACATCAAATGGACAATTATAATCCCAATAACGAACAAATTGCTACAGTTCAAGTCTAATCGCAACAACAAAGCTTTGAAGCACTTAACACGCACAAAACACATTTTTTATTTGAAACACGTTCGACTTACGAAACCTACCAAAGATCCTATATATACACAGTGAGTCGTTAAGAATGGGAAATCTGGAAACTGGGAATAGTAGAGCCTAAAATATGAAGATTGACCGCGGCATACCTTATATGGTTGCTCGTTTAAGAGATACAGGGTGTTCAAGTTAATAATTTCATTTCTAAATTTTCCAATAACAAGCAGCAAGTTTTTATAGAATCAACTTGAAAATTGGTATTATTATGTTTTTCAGCATGACGGATAAGAATTTGACATCAATTTTAACGTTGCTCATAGGTGGCGCTGATTACACACTGCTGAATAAATAAATCGATGCTTATCTTTTTTGTGCGTGTAGAATCACATAAATTGAATCGAAAAAGTTTCAATGCAGTTCGGCCTATTAATACAATTTTTAGTCCTTCAAATACAAAGTTGGCATATTCTTCTGAAAATACTAAGTTGGCTTAAATGCATCTGACAGCTACAGCTATCATATGTAATGCAAGCGCCCACGTATTATACCGGTGAATAATTTATTTAGAGCAAATGTTCGAAATGTCCACCACCCACTTCAATGCACTTTTCTATTGGTTTTCTTAGAGATCTTCTAATGTTACAAAACAGTCCTGCATTATTTCTGATTACATTGGCAGCTTCTCGAATTTTTTGAAGCAACTCTTCACGGGAAACAATTCTTTCCTTGTAGACTATATCCTTCAAACTAGACCAAACAGAGAAATCTAGGGGTTAAAATCTGGACTTCTAGGTGGCCAAGGAAATTCACTTCCACGACCAAACCATCGATGTGGAAACTGTTCGTTCAGATAATTGCGCACAGGCAGAGGAAAATGTGGTGGCGCTCCATCGTGCATAAACCACATGTTTTGTGTTAGTTCAAGTGGTACATCTTCTAATAGTTCATTTAAATTTTGTTCAAGAAAATCTAAGTATTTTTATTTAAAAATATGTCGTCCGGAGGTGGAGTCGAACCACTAGGTATGGCTATCGCGGCTTACCGCAACACCGCTGCGTCACCGGGCGGCTTCGACACCACTAATAATCTTCACAAATATATGCGAACGAGATGTTGTAATGACCTAGGACAGGCAACATTTTTGACACCGAAGTGTATATATTTATACAGGAATAATCTGTGGTGACGAAACGGTAGGAGAAAGTCAGTACCCCTACTCCACTTCTCAACGCACGCATGTAGGAGTTAACATATCATGATACCGAAGATTGAAGTAAATTAGCGTAGCGTTCAGTATTCATTTAGCTCTTATGGGGCGTGTACGTTTTGTATTACACTACTATGCAATCTACCAGAGGAGAATGTTTTCAATGATAGTGGGGACGCGACTTCCGCACTTCGACCGTTTCGTTACCAGAAATTATTCCTGTATACAATACGCTGAAGATTATTAGTGGTGTCGAAGGCGCCCGGTGGCGCAGCGGTGTTGCGGTAGCCCGCGATAGCCATACCTGGCGGTTCGAATCCACCTCCGGACGACATTTTTTTAAATAAAAATATAGGTATTTGATTTCATTGGCGTTCGGGAAAAATTGCATTATATACAAATAAAAGGTTATATTTGAGTTTCGTTGACATGTCTATCTCTACGCTTAATAACTTCCGCACATAATCACGGCATCCTCTCTATTAATTTAGATAGTGTAGCAGGTTCTAAATTTTCCCAGCTTTCTTGCAATTGCTTCCATAGCACAACCTTAGAAGTTAGTGGATTTTGTTTCACTCTCCGATCGAGTTCTTCCCACAAAAGCTCGATTGGGTTTAGATCCGGCTTTGCGAAGGGGGCCAGGTCATAATTTTAATATTGCTTTCGCGTTCTACAAATTGCAAATACTCTCGACAAAGTTTTGAGGTATGCTTCGGATCGTTGTCTTGTTGCAATACAAAATTATTCCCAATTATTCGAATGCCAGATTGTATTGCATTTTCTCTAAAATTTCACGGTAGGTAACGCTCTTTCTCAAGGTACCTTCTATTTTTATCAAATCTCCCGTAGATGTGCCGCCAAAACAGCCCCACAACATAATGGATCCTCCACCATCCTTCACTGTAGGTACTATACATGATTTCTCAGCTGGTTCCTCTTTCGATCTTCGTACAAATAGTCTTCGTTTAGAACCGAAAAGCTCAAATTTAGACTCATCGGTCCACAAAACATTTTTTCATTCTTCTATTGTCCAAAACCGATAGCAAACCGTAGCGTAGACTATATTGTTTCAAGAAATCTACACAAATATCTATGTGGGCAAATAATTTTGACTGATAGTGTAATTCTAAATATCTTCGGAATGCAGCAAGTCCATTAAAATCTTTTTGAGCAAAAACACAAACCATATCTTGCATTTCACTATTAGAAAAGTCATTATGCCGTGGCATTTTTTTTACTACTTATTCTAGTACAAATAAAACAGAAAAAGATAAAGCTACTTGCTTAGTACTATAGTATACTTTGACACAAGCTTAACAACAACAAATTTAGTATTTTCAGAAGAATAAGCCAACTTTGTATTTGAAGGACTAGAAATTGTATTAATAGGCCGAACTGCATTGAAACTTTAGAAGGCAAATATCTCGAAAACGGATCAAGATATCAACATCAAACAAGTATGTATTTTTCATGTAAAAAAGGTTGCTCTTTCAAATTTTCGATTCAGTTTATGTGATTATGCACGCACAAAAAAGATAGGCATCGATTTATCTATTCAGCAGTGTGTAAACAGCGCCACCTATGAGCAACGTTAAAATTGATGTCAAATTCTGATTCGTCATGCTGAAAAACATAATAATGCCAATTTTCAAGTTGATTCTATAAAAACTTGCTGAGTTATTGGATTAGAAATGAAATTATTAACTTGAACACCCTGTATCTCTTAAACGAGCAATCCTCATTTTTTAGGCTCTACTATTCCCAGTTATTATTCCACAGTATAAAATATATACATACATATTACTCTTAAACATAAATTGGCGCCCAATATATAACGACCAAACTATTTTACTGTAAATGGTGAGCTTAAAAGCTTGTCGCGTCAGCTTAATGAGAACACATGACAGTTGGCAGATGATACCCGGCTAAGGTCGACGGTAATGATTACCGGAAAGGTCTCCAAACGTACACACACGGTTGAGGTGAAGGTGATGCCGATTATAAAATTGCACACGACCTCGAGCGCAGTTTCAGCGAGGGGAACTTTGTCATTTTTGGGAATTGTGAAAGGCATATCACGCATAAACGATTTCACATCCAACGCATAACTGTAACCCGTTCGGTAGCGAATTAAATCGCATAATTCAGGCGAAAAAAATAAAAAGAAAACTGTTATCTGAAGAATCCGTTGGATTCGAGCAAACAGGACATCTATTTAATGCATTAAATGTGTTCTTTGGTCTTCGGAATACCTGGCCCCGCATTATTTTATTAATTAATTGTAAATGCTTATCTTTCTCGCAAACGGAATCAATTAAAATGGATGGGATGGGTCGGAACAGTACCGCTGCATCGGTAAGAAGGGGAGATTATGCGAATTCCATTAATTTTAATTGGTTCGAAATTATTAAAGTTCCTTCTTAGTTGGTACATACGTAAGATGGAGAAACGTTGAAAAACGTAGGGACGAACTTTAACTTTGGGAAATGGTTCGTTTCTTTGCAATTAATTGGGATATATAATTAATAATACTTCGAAATGCGAATGCCTACATCGAAGATTGGTATCTTAATTAATTAATATAATTTAAATTTAAAATAATTGCAGTTTTTGTTCAAATACTTCCTCTTAAATGCAATTCCTGGATCTCACATATCTCGTAAATCTGGGATAGATATTCCTGAACATGTTATCTAAACAATGGTGCTGTTGAAGGCTCGTTTATGGTAAACTATTTTTCGATTCCATAGCTGGAAATTCAAGAGAGTTAGATCCGAGAATTTTACTGACTACTAACTACCACTTGAATCCAATTGTTTCTAAAGAGAATCAGAAAATGCCTTGCATTAATAGTATACTGTGAATTGCTTCTGCCTATTTTGGTCGACACCATAAGACTTGCCCTCTTCTCCAAAGACATCTCATTAATCACTGCAATAACGTCATTCTTAAGATAGTTCAAATCTTCTCCAATTTAAATTTCTCCGAAAAAAATCAATGCAAACACACGGTGGCGTTAACATTTTGCAAACGCCTAATCTCGTTTCTTCGGGTTAACAACAACAGACGTGCGAAAACTTGCATACGAAGTAGGTAGAAAAAGGATGGCTACATGGTTATCGACAATTGTCATTGCATCTCCTAGAAATCACTCAGCTTTTAATAAACCGCAAGTACAACATTTTTTGCTAATTTTGACAAAGTTATCAATGAGGATAACATCCATAAAAACGTGATATCCAATATGGATGAATCCGCGTTAACAACGGTTCAGATCAGTCTACAAGAGGTTGACAAGCGATTTGTTCTGTTGTTTGTTATTAATCTTAAATAGTAATTCAAGTCGTAAGAGTTAGGAAGGGTAAAAACAATTCAGTTGTTCTTCTTTGTTTATCGGTACACTGCACACACACCCTCCAATCATTGGACGTATCCTTTTTTTGGCACTCTGCATAAGTATTATAATCATGCTGTACGTCACTCAAAAGTTGAGAGAAAATCGTGATCGTACGGTCAGTATTTAGTGTCAAAATTTTTCAATCAGGCATAGGAAAAAACAACAACATTTGAAATCGCATCGAGTGGTTTCGTTAGGATCCTAAAAATTAGTACAATATTCGCTAGCATTCCTTCGTTCGTTCCTTCGTTTCTAGCTTTTGCAGAACGATTATCCTCCTTAAATAACGATATCGTGTCCATCACGGTACCAATCTTATTGACGAAGTTCGAAAATTCACTTCTGGATGCTAAAAAAAACTTCCTTCTTTAAAACAACTTCAACAATCTGATCCAAATCAAAATTGTATTCCTCCTCACATACTCTATCCATAATAGCTGCGTCCCTCAAGCCTAGACACTATCACATCTTTTACTAAACGATCAATAATAAAAACAATTCCAATATGAATGCTCTTTTTTGGCATTTTGCTGCCATTAATTAATTCAAATTGAAATTGAACCTTTAAGACACTCGCGAACATCAAACCTCTCTAATTAGTTGATAGACTCCCAGGAGGATATGTGGTGTCAGCGGAACTATGCCATTAGAGCACCCACTCAGATAGAATCCAAATGTCACATTTAAAGAGAGAGAATTTGACGAACGTAAGAGCAAAATTTGACGTACAACTCGCATTCATATTGGGTCTATCCCACTGTTAAATGGAACGAAACTAATTGCGATGCGAATATTCAAGCAACCCATCTTCCGATAACCATCTCGAAAGCCTCCACTCGCGAAATAATTGTCAAATTTCATAAGGTGGACACCCAAAGAAAATTAACTTTGGCCTGGCCCCCCAACCTTCGGGGACGTGAAGGGAAACAAGGCGATGGATAAGCTGGCCAGACAAAATTCGTCAAGGCCTTTCATAGGAGCTGGCCCTTCCTTCGGCATCAAGAAACCGGAAATTAAAAAGTCCATCTAGATATGAATGGACATATAAGAGGTCCAAGGAATGGTGGAAAAGATCATCAGGATAAAGATAGGCAGAGGAGTTTCTAAGGGAACACAGGCCTGTGTATACTGAAGACTTACGAATGTTATTACATACTTAAATCTAAATCTTACAAATATTTTTAACATATGTATATAGAACAAAAACTTTTAAAAACTCCTATGTTAGTAGATTGTTTAGCTTCTTTGTTCATCTCATTATATAATTTCAGTCCTTTATAATACAGATTGTTCTGTGAACATGATCCCTTTTAATTCTGATTTTCTACCAGTTGGTAAGTCTATAAAATCGGGATATACAATGCTTTTATTATCAACCAAGTACTTTAACTTTTGTCACATTTGTTTCATTTCCGTAAAAACTATTTTTAGTTTCTCTTATTAGGCGATTATAATAATTTTTGCATTTCTTATAATTATTCCAGTCAATTATTCGCTCTGTTCTTTTAGCAACTTTGTACAAGCTATCTCTTTCTTGTTTCACAATTCTCAAATTATCATTGAACCAATAGTTAACTTGACGTACTATTATTTGCTTAGGTTTACAATTTGTTCATAACAACTTTGCATTATATTTATTAAAGTAGATGTCTTGCATTGTAAAATCACTAACATATTTCCAATTGTATTTGGCAAGGTTATGTCTAAAGTTAAAGGCTGTGTAAGCACTTTTATATATAACAGTTTTCTACTGACTGCGGTTTCTGGTAATATCATTAAGTATTAGTAGAGTAGAAACAGGAACACTGTCAAAGTGATAGTAGGTCTGTTGACTTGTGATTGGAGACTGAATAGGCATATTTTTAACATAAGCTCTCTGCAGATTCTGTCAAGAGGAAGAAGAAACCCCAGTTCATGTTTTGTGCCACTGCGATGACCTAGCGAGGTTTCTACGAATGACTGTAGAGAACCCCAAAGCTAACGGCTACATAAAAGAGCCGCTCTCAAAAATGGTAGACCTAATTAAGAAGGCAAGATTAGAGAGCCTCCTCTAGGATAAAAGGGGATAACAGTAGACCAAGAATTTAGTGTTTGGAAGAAACGGTAACGTAAAATTAGTGGCAAGAAAAAGAATTAGAACTACTTGACATTATGCATTTTGATGTATGTAGAAAGTCTGTTTTTTACTTTTTGGCTGCTGCCAATTATTCCAAACTCATCCCCTGTTCTGCATATTTTCGATGCGGAAGATAGACCAGCTGATGAAAATAAGCAAGAAGCAGAACTGGAAAGAACACATTAGCAATAGTTACCCAAAAGATTTCTATGATAAATTAATATCGACAATACAACATTAGCTGGCATACCTTGCATCACCTTTCGAAACAAATAGTTTTCCCTCTGAGAAATTATAGTTCGAAGTACCACGCACAATTCACTTAAAAAAATTGCTTCAATTATTGACTTAAAAGATAACATCTTTGTATACACCTTATTTAGACTCAACCGAACTATATACATTTAAGGTTAAAACAATTCCGCAAGTTTTAAACGTATAATTCCCCCATAATACCATCGAGGTTTAATCCTGTTAGCTTCCGCAAAATAATAAGCGAAGAGAAAAAGCGCCGAAAGAAAATTCGAGAAACTCGCAATTTTCCAATCGTTCTCAACGACAGAACGCATAACTATGTAAATAATAGAAACGTATACATCCAATTATACCTACGCAAGAGAGTAAAGGTGAATAATTGTGCTATAAATTACGTTAGATCGTATACGGCGTCTCTCAAGAACGTCCCACCGCGTCTCGAAGGTCACCGCGCAGAGGTCTTGCATTTTATACCACCTGCAAGATACGATGAGACTTTTCCGCAGATTGAGAATTGTTGTTTAGCATTAAAGATATATTGTTTTATTGTTAGTAACTATGTGACGTAAATAAATTCCGTTAGAGGCATAAATTTAAACTTTGTATACAGTGTGTAAAAGCCAAATGGAATAAATTCATTATTTCGGTTATTGTAAATATTTGTAAAAAATCCCGAAACACGTAAAATTTAATTGATAAATTGACGTTCTACGGCGTAAAAATGCGATCCCTACCTTCAACCCCCTTCGAATGACAGGTACAACCCCCATTTTTTTAAATGGGAAGTATAGGCTTGTGATATATCGTTTAAAAGGTCTCTTTATTCTCTATTCAAACATGTTATCGTTTTTAAGTTTGTTGTAACAATTAAGATAGAATAAAATAAAATCACGTTGTTATTGCATGTAGTCATAATTTAATTTTCACAAATGATGTTAGTGCTAATAACTACAACAGGTTTTATAACAGCAAATGAGCATCTACTTCATTAACATTCATAGTTCTTTTCGGTTATTTAAATTTTTCTTTACATTTTATTTTTTGAGTATATTGTAGCAAACTTCAATAACAATATGATTTTATTTTATTCTATCTTAGTTATTACAACAAACTTAAAAACGATAACATGTTTGAATAGAGAATAAAGAGACCTTTTAAACGATATATCACAAGCCTATACTTCCCATTTAAAAAAATGGGGGTTGTACCTGTCATTCGAAGGGGGTTGAAGGTAGGGATCGCATTTTTACGCCGTAGAACGTCAATTTATCAATTAAATTTTACGTGTTTCGGGATTTTTTACAATATTTACAATAACCGAAATAATGAATTTATTCCATTTGGCTTTTACACACTGTATATGTACATATATGTACAGGGTGGCCAACTAAGAATGTCGCTCGGCCATATCTCAGGAGCCGTTTACAGTACAGCTTTGGGAAAAAAAATATTACTGACTAAAGTTACCCCGAGAAATATCTGGAAATTATTTGGAAAAGCGTAGGATGACCGCTAGAGGGCGTAACTGATCACCGAAAATTTCAATTCTTATTTTACGCGAAATTTATCAACTTAAGGTCTATTATAAATATGAAAATCGGAATCTAACCATGGGTTGATAGTGAGGAATGGAATGGGGGATGGACAAGAGATACAACTGGCATTTTATTGAACTGGATTGATCTGAACTATCCAAATTATTAAATAACATTTTAATCCCTATTAATAGTTCTCAAATTCCACAACAAACAATTTCCTCATAATTAACATATTACAACAATTCAGATGGAAACACTATAGTAATTATTGAACTGTCAGAAATTGTGCAATTTAATTTACGACCGGGAGTAAATTATATTCCCCCTATACAGTTTTCTTTCTTCAAGATCAAGCGCACCTGCTCGTTACACGCTCGTAGTATCATCGTATACATATGTATGAAATAAGTTCAAAGAACAACACCGAATCGCTCATTTCAAGCTATGTACGTACCGAGCGCCAGGTGCTCAAGTTCGAGGGCAAAATCGGTTTACGCATAATTTACATCTCACTTCGGGTATTAATCGAGTTAGCCGCGGGTTCTCCTAACGCGTTAATTGGGATCCCGGTTTTAGCGGTAGAAACCTCTAACGCTCTACAACTCCGGGAGGTGTATTTGCAGATAGAACATTCCGCGAATACCTGCGCATATTTTAATATCTGTCTGGTAATATAGCGAAGCGTTTTAGTCGATTTTCTAAGTTTGTAACGGTTGTCCGTCTTATATTTACTGTAACGCGTTCGTTATTATTATTTATATATATATGGTTAGATGGACGTGTCAAGTTGTGAGATATTTTATTTGTTTTAGGCGACCAAGTTGTATGCGAAAAATGCCGGTAACCGTTGAAATTAGTCTTCAGATATGTCAAGTATTTTATATAATTAATCGGTTTCATTAGTAGATAAAATTGATGATTATGGATTGATTGAGGTCGTTTATTAACGCGGAAGTTTTTTTAAATTGAAATCAAGATATCTGTAATATTAATCTTCAGTTGAAGCGGTATATTAAGATTCTTCCCCTCTTTGGGCCCAACGAAAAATCAACACTATCACTATAACTTGCGTCAATATTTCTCCAGCTCGCATCCTGAATCTTCCTGTATGGTTAGTGGTGGATTAGGACGATTTCGAACACTTCGGTCAAGCAGATCCCGCAAGTGTTTAATAGGATTCAGGTCAGAAATTAACGTCGGCTCTCGCAAAAAATTTCTGGTGATGCGCCGGGGGTTGTGGCTTTGTATTGTCCTGTATTAAGATGAAATTGGAACCAACGTCATATACAACAAACACCACGTGGTCCTCCAAGACATTTTCGATGTATAATTCAACAACAATTCAATAAGATCAGTGCTGTTGTCTACACCGATTCCAGCCCAAATTATCACAGATCCAAGACCAAATCTATCCACTTCCTATATAATAGCTACTGAGTAGCGTTCACTAGGACGTCTATATTAGAGGTGAAACAGATATCCGGGAACTATCCGGCCTATCCGGCCTTGTTTTCACTATCCGGCGGATAGTCATATTCTATATAGAAATTCTCATTATTTTACACGAAGAAAATGATACCACACTACATTATGGATACGGTTTATTTTAATAATCACTCGACGAAAATGTTTGTTTTATTAATTAGCTTAATTAATACTCAAAATTAACAAGTGGTAAATTATGGTGAATGAATACCAAATTTTCTGCATTTGTTGGTAAGATGCGTCTCCGTTTGGCTTCGTATACCAGACCAGCTTCTGAAAATAGCCTTTCGCTGTAAACGCTACTGCCAGGTGCTGAAAGATAAATTCTAGCAAACCTTGACAACTGTGGGTACTAATTTAAATTAGATGACCAGCAAATGTATGGGTTGTGATTGCGATCGATTCGAAGTGTCTTTAAGACAAAGTCAATCTCGTTAGCAATTGGATTTTGTTTTACTTGATCGCGACATTCACTACTATTATCCTTTGCCACTTCATTGAAACAGTCCCAAAAAGTGTCATGAGCTTCCCGTGTCAAGTTGGATCCAGTTTCCTCTTCTTTTACTCGTTTAGCAGGACAACGTTGATGACGGCGATGATCTGTTGCTATCAGAAGAAGATACATCGTAAGAGTTTTTTATGGATTTAAAACGACTTTCCAATTCAGCTTTTAAAGATGCTCTCATATGACCTAAGTCTGAAGTTCGTTGTGGAGTCTCGTTTTTATCTAAATACTTTTTCAATGCAGAAACATGCGGAATCAGCTCGGATATACAGGAAAGGCCAGAAAATTTAGGTGATTTCTTCGAATAGTTTTAAAAGATTTATGCTCTGCTCCATCAGGCCCCACTGCAGTCAAATTAGTGGGTGTGTCATGTTCAGCGATATAAAGAGAGATAGCTTTTCTCTGTTTCAACAAGCGTTCTACCATATAGAAGGTAGAATTCCACCTGGCTTTGATGTCCTGCACTAACTTATGCTACGGTAAATTTAACTCCTTTTGAATTGCAAGCAATTGTTCTTGTGCCAAACCTGAATGATTGAAATGAGTTACTAGACGTCTTCCAATAGCAATCATGTCTAATACTTCAACTTGGACTTCATTGACAACTAACTGAAGCAAATGTATAAAACATCTAGCAGAATCATACTATGGAACTCGAGTTCCCTTCACCATATTAGCGCCACTATCATGGATTAGTAAATGGATTTTATTTTTCGCAATTTCCCAGCGAGCAGCAATTGCGTTCAGTTCCTTTGCTATATTTTCTCCAGTGTGTGATCCTGAAAACGGTTTCATAGCAAGAACGCCGTGTTGCAGCTGAAATTCCGAAGTCAATCAATAGGCTGTGAAACTCAAGAAGCTGGAACTATTGTGCAGACAGGTCCACATGTCAGAAGTAACAGAAACAGCAATAGCTTTTGAAATGTTTGTTTCATTTTGTTGTGAATTCTGTTGTAGATATCGGGAACAATTTTTTGAGAACTTAGTAATTAACTTAGTAACACTTAGTAATTAATAACGAAGTAGTGCTTGTTCTAGAAACCTTTTGAAACCGATCTTTTCTACGATACTGAATGGCTCGTTATCTATAGCATTTCTGCAATTAAATAATGATATTTTTTAGCTTTGGCATCATTCACATCCCAAAGTAATTTTCTTTCAAAAGACTCCGAGAGTGTTAGTTGTTTTTCTACTGATGTTGAAGGTGCACTGGTGCTGAGAACGGCATGTCCCGAAGCCACAACTGGCTTTGCAATTTCATCAGTTTTACTTTTATTTATCAATTTGAAGTTCTCTGGATGTTTGGACTTTAAATGATTAGTCATGGCTGAAGTACCTGTTGAATGACAAAAAACATACTTGTGTTGTGGATACTAAATAACAAAATTATTAACAAAATTAGTTGACACCACAATAAACATGTCGCGTACTTGTTATCGTCTCTGTTTAAATCAAAATATTGCCAAATTGGCGATCGTTTTTTACATGATGACATTTCTTATTAACAATCAAACTTAAAATCACGCCGTCAAGTGAGAAAACAATGGAATAAACAAACGAACTGAGAAACAAAACAAACTATCACGCGTGATAGATAACACTTGCACAAACCCCGAATTGTTCCGATCGCCGCTCCCGTGCGAAAACACTCGAAAGGGCCCAAACATTTCCGATCTCGTTCACCGCGCCCGGTTGCCGGATATCCGACGCTCCGGCCTTGTAGCTTGCCAAATATTCTATATAATTCAGTTGATGCTCTACCTTTAGAAAGATCATACAATTAAAATATTACGGTTTTTACTTTTGCAGGGGATTGGGTTCGTTGTTTGTTTCAATGACATACGATAACTGATTTGATTTATATTTGATTTAACAGGTAAAAATAAATTATTATTAAAAAAAAACTTATTCTACGGATCTCTATCGTTCAAGATTTATATTAAAATTAAAATAGCAGTGATCGTTCTTTCTACATATACTACCATTAAAAATGTAATTCTAGGTTATGTTCTTGTTATATATGTTACGGGTAAAGTCAGTGTAACGGTCAGACCTAGGTTTACCCGGGTAAACTGCAGAATACCCAGGAAACATGGGTAAAGTTCGAAATATAACTGAAATTGTACATGTTTCTGGCTTTACCCGGGCGTTCTATCCGCTATCCCTTGGGTAAAGTTAGGAGTACCAAAAAAATGACAAGGCCATAAATGTTTAATGGAAAAAAACACATTTTACAAATAAAAATCTGTATCCTCCTAAAATAAAGGATATTATAAAACAATATAATCTATTTGTTCGAACAAGACAAGCTACTGTGACATTTGGAGGTTCAAAGATTCCCAATAACTTTACATTTACATTCGTTTCCGGTATTGCACTTTTCAGATCTATAAGTTTCTCATTACACACCGAAAACTGGTTCCTGAAAAACCTTTCCTCGCTAGTTCCTCTCTCGTTTGCTAGCTTATAAAAATCGTCGTCAGTTTTCTCGATAACTGTCATGGGATTGTTTCTAAAATTGCCTCTCCCTCGATCAACGTCAGGAATTTTCACTCTCGCTGTATCTCCAACAAAACATGGAGGGAACTTTGAATTAGATAAAGCTTTCATCTTTTTTGCTTGGTTTTCTAAATTTATTTTTGCATTTAGTCTGTTTGACTCTATATTTTTTTGGCACAAACGAAGTTGACAGATTATATTCCCCGGTGTAGTCGGTTTATATATTATTGGCGTTTTCTCTATAATTATTATCTACATTTTCCATACATATCATCTTCAGCTTCAGTAAAGTCATCATGCAGGTTGTCTGTTTCCTGGTCACTATCCATAGACTGGTCTTCGTTTTGTTCTTGCTGAGGCTGTTTTCCTATATCAAATTTTCTGACGAGTTTCTCCACCTCTTCTTCGGTTCGTAGATTTTCGTCAGTTTCTTTTGGCAAAGCTGATGTGGATTTCTCTACAATTATTATCTACATTTTCCATACTATCATCTTCAGCTTCAGTAAAGTCATCATGCAGGTTGTTTGTTTCCTGGTCACTATCCATAGACTGGTCTTCGTTTTGTTCTTGCTGAGGCTGTTTTCCTATATCAAATTTTCTGACGAGTTTCTCCACCTCTTCTTGGGTTCGTAGATTTTCGATAGTTTCTTTTGGCAAAGCTGATGTGGATAGGCCGACTTTAATATCATGCCCGAACATTTTAGAGCTCGCAAACCTTCTGATCATCGCCTGCAGTTTCCATCGTCCATCCACGTCATGAGCATATTTTGTATATTCTGATTTGCCCTTTCCACGCTGCCCTGTGACGCGCTTTGGCATGCACTATTTTAATTACACGGTTCGTCAACTCCCGGCCGTTGTGCGATTGTACGTAATATAGAAGGGGCGCCAAAAATACAAAATATATCTATCAGGTTCTTAGCAACTTCCTTCAATCTCTTTTTGATTGCAATCCACGTATTTGAACAAACTTAGTTAAGTGGTCCTGATATACCATGATAAATTTATATTCTCCATCGGGATGGAATTGCATGCCAATTAGGTCCACTTGACAACGTCTGTTCATCTCTGAAAAAAACCATCGGTTTAACCACAAGTCCTTTTTTGACAGATTTTCGTTTCTTTTGGTACCCTTCACATAAGCGCAGATATAACTTAATAACACATTCTTATTGACAATTCTGCTTGACACTTGAGAATGGTGCCGATGTGAAACTGTACAATTGGATAATGTTTGTAAGGAACTATTGAAATAGTGATGTTTTCGGAAGCTTGTGTTAAATATGATGTTCCTTATTATTTGCTAATTACGAAATTATCTTATCTACATTGGTTTTTTTTATGATATGTTCAGAAGCATTATCCCTTCATGACAAAATGTCATCTCTATTCTTAATGATTTTATCAATTTCTCTATTATATCTCTTATCTATCTAACGGGTCGGCGGCCGCAGTGGTTAGGCGGTTGACTATCGTTGTGAGAGGACGATAGGCGCCGTGGTTCAATTCTCTGGAGGGACGGTGACATTTTTTCAGAGAGTTTAATCCCGGATCGACTTGCCATTCGCTGTTGGGAGCAAAGTGATTAACAGCGAGGCATCATAAAAGGCGATATGATGCTGTTACAAAGCCAATTGAACACAACATTGCCTATTACATTGTTGTTTTACCTAGATTCAATTAGTATATAGATAGTATATACAGGGTGTAACAATAGTGCGATATTATATCTCCATCTTTATACAAAACACAGCAAATATCTAAATATAAAAGTTGTACGAAAAGTTTTATCGTATCATTTTCAAATGGAACACCCTATATCTGATTACATTATTGAATTTCCTGAGGAATTTTAAAACACTTTATATAGGATCATATTCAAGTATTTTTATTAGTTTACAAGATATTGACATTTGTTTGAAAATTTTGACACTTTGCTCTCTTCAGAAAAATGATAATATAACGTTAGAAGCATCTCCTATGATGACAATAAACAGATGTAGACTTAAATACATTATACAGAGTGTTCTAGAAATCAATGTCTTTTTGAAACAATTGAAATGCGAAAATCTTAATTTTTTCAAATTGAAACACTATATTTTTATGGGTTAATTGAAAGCGAAATTTAATTATCTATTAGTTTGAATAAAGCATGTATGTAGTTAAAATTAATGGTTTCAGAGATATTTTAAATTATTATTATATTATTTATCTCATTTCTATGTGTTGTTATTGTGTTGTGTGCTCTTTAAAATAAAGTTTCTCTCTCCTGTTGTTGGAGCTGTTCGGCAAACTTGCTCTTTTATATATCCTCAAAGAAAAAATCACATTTGCTCAGATCGGGTGACCTTGGTGGCAAATGCGCTGGACCTCCTCTCCAATCCATTTATCAGGAAGTGCATTATTTAGATGATTTCGGACATTCCTAGAGAAATGGCGCAGTGCTTCATCTTGCTGCAACGCCAAATTTCTTATCATATTAAGAGGATAGGTGTCTAGAAGATCTTCTAATTCATTCTTTAGGAACGCTAGATAATTTTCCCCGTTAACTGTACCATTAAAGAAATTTCCTAGCAGTAACAAACTTATTTTTCTTATTTTATTTTTTAATGGAATTTTGTTTATTATCTGAACCGAATGCTTTAGTAACCTGATCAAAACAAACTATAGGTATAATTAAAATTTAAAAATAGAAAACATATGTCAAAAGCTGTGTCTCAAGACGCATGGATAATCTCGGTCGCCTTTGTTTTTATTTAAATAAATTAACTTATTATGGTCAATGGATATACAGAACACTAAACACTTTAACCCACTGAACACCAAACAAGTTTTAACTAAAACACCGATGCGTTTCAACAGCAATGCTGTCATTATCAAGGCGATAATAAAACTAAATTAAAATAAAATCTACAAAAACAGGTAACCTAAATGTTATGCACGGTCAATCAAAGTTCACTTGTGAAAGAGAAGAAAACGGTCAGCTACCCTTTCTAGATACTTTAGTAATTAGAAATAACAATAGATTAGAGTTTGACGTGTATAGAAAGGAAACCAGTACACTTCGCTACATTCCTTCAGATTCCCATCATTGTGTTCAACACAAAATGGGAAGCCTGAATTTTTTGGTCCACAGACTTCTCACTTTTCCCTTGAACAAGGCGAGGTATGAGAAAGAGCTTAAAATTATAAAAGATGCGGCCAAGTGTAATGGTTTCCAGCCTCAGCATATCTGTAAGTTAATTAGGAAGTTTAATTATAAGAAAACTGTGAAAGAATCTACGACTTTTCGAGAGGATGTTAAAGCTTCACCCGTTGTGACCCTCCCTTACGCTCCCTTTATCACTAAAGGTTTGAGTAAAATCTTCAAAGAGCTAGATCTCAGAATAGTTTACAGTTCTGGGACTAGTTTACGAAGTCTCATCGGTAACCCTAAAGATAAAATACAACCTCTAGAAAAGTCAGGTATTTACGAAATTAATTGTAAAGAGAGCAGTCTCAACTAGATTCAAAGAGCACATGGCTCATCTTAGATTTAATAGAATTGAGAAATCGAGCGTTGCCCAACACATTTTTGAAACAGATCACAACATCGATCATACGAATGTTAAATTAATTAGACAAATAAACAATTGTAAATTTCTAAATGTTTTCGAAAGTTTAGAAATATATAAAAATAAGTCATGTGTAATAAACTGTGACAACGGACCTATCCCGCATTCGTCATTGTTTTCGTTAATCGGAAAGTAATGATGCGTATCGGATTGACCGTGCATAACATTTAGGTTACCTGTTTTTGTAGATTTTATTTTAATTTAGTTTTATTATCGCCTTGATAATGACAGCATTGCTGTTGAAACGCATCGGTGTTTTAGTTAAAACTTGTTTTGGTGTTTAGTGGGTTAAAGTGTTTAGTGTTCTACTTCTGCACCAAGAGATCCAGTGAAGAACTTGATATAAAAGAAAATTCAAAAATGGTATTCAATCAATATATTTGAATAACTATATCTTATGGTAGGTACTTCAAGAAGCAGTTCTACTTATCTTACAATTGTTTATTTGTCTAATTAATTTGACATTCGTATGATCGATGTTGTGATCTGTTTCAAAAATGTGTTGGGCAACGCTCGATTTCTCAATTCTATTAAATCTAAGATGAGCCATATGCTCTTTGAATCTAGTTGAGACTGCTCTCCTGGTTTGCCCAATACATTTTTGATTACAATCTTTACAATTAATTTCGTAAATTCCTGACTTTTCTAGAGGTTGTATTTTATCTTTAGGGTTACCGATGAGACTTCGTAAACTAGTCCCAGAACTGTAAACTATTCTGAGATCTAGCTCTTTGAAGATTTTACTCAAACCCTTAGTGATAAAGGGAGCGTAAGGGAGGGTCACAACGGGTGAAGCTTTAACATCCTCTCGAAAAGTCGTAGATTCTTTCACAGTTTTCTTATAATTAAACTTCCTAATTAACTTATAGATATGCTGAGGCTGGAAACCATTACACTTGGCCGCATCTTTTATAATTTTAAGCTCTTTCTCATACCTCGCCTTGTTCAAGGGAAAAGTGAGAAGTCTGTGGACCAAAAAATTCAGGCTTCCCATTTTGTGTTGAACACAATGATGGGAATCTCAAGGAATGTAGCGAAGTGTACTGGTTTCCTTTCTATACACGTCAAACTCTAATCTATTGTTATTTCTAATTACTAAAGTATCTAGAAAGGGTAGCTGACCGTTTTCTTCTCTTTCACAAGTGAACTTTATGGTTTCGAACTGATTATTTAATCTATTGAGAAAATCGTCAATATTACATTTTTTAGTGTCAAATATAGCGAAAATATCATCCACATAGCTCAACCAAACCCTAGGAAAGTATTCGCTCTCAGATTCTAAGTCCTTTTCAAAACGGCTCATGAAAAGGTTAGCCAAAAAGGGCGACAAGGAGTTACCCATTGCCGTTCCTTCCAGCTGAAAAATTCGTTAGAATTTATTAAAGAAATTCAAAATATTCAGTTGCTGGAGGGTGAAATATTGATTTCATTTGATGTTAGTTCTCTCTTTCCTAGTGTACCGATTCCAGACACCTTGACATACATCGAGGACTTGTTGCTTCAAAATAGCTTGAGTCAACAATGTGTCCAGGAATATATTCGCTTAACTGACATCTGTATGAAACAGAACATTTTTCAATTCAACGGGAGTTTTTATGAACAGCTGGAAGGAACGGTAATGGGTAACTCCTTGTCGCCCTTTTTGGCTAACCTTTTCATGAGCCATGAGACAAATAAACAATTGTAAGTTTCTACATGTTTTCGAAAGTTTAGAAATATATAAAAATAAGTCATGTGTAATGAACTGTGACAACGGACCTATCCCGCATTCGTCATTGTTTTCGTTAATCGGAAATTAATGATGCGTATCGGATTGACCGTGCATAACATTTAGGTTACCTGTTTTTGTAGATTTTATTTTAATTTAGTTTTATTATCGCCTTGATAATGACAGCATTGCTGTTGAAACGCGTCGGTGTTTTAGTTAAAACTTGTTTGGTGTTCAGTGGGTTAAAGTGTTTAGTGTTCTACTTCTGCACCAAGAGATCCAGTGAAGAACAAAGGATATATAGTCAACTAAAACTGATAATTTATAATTAAATCATCTGTTTATTCAAACCAAGAGGTAATACGCATTTATTTCTCATTCAATTTAGTTAGCATTATACATCATAAGTTTTTTTTCTGACGATTAATGAAACTACGTTCGATAATTTTGTTATTTTTGCTTGCTTTGATAATATTAAATTGTTGTATTCAGAAAAATATATTTAATTATATTATTAGAAATTTAAATTTAGCAGCTTATAGTCAAGGCAAAGTTTTGTAAAAAGTATTCGTAATTAAAAATTTATTTAAAATTGTTTCAGTGGACCAATAATAATAGTACATAAAAATATAAATTAAAAAGTGTGTTGTTGCAAGGAATTATGTGGTAATAAAGATAGAAAAATCACGTTCAGTTTAATAGATGGATTCCTCTTGTAGGCAAAAAAGTACGGATTTTATCCTTTCATATAGATACAAAAGAACTGTCCCTTGTTTTGTAGTTAAATAACTTTTAAAATCATAGTAAATCATGGTTCTAAAATTTTTTCTCTTTAAATCCATTTTTACTGTTTGATTCATTTGATTCAATAGAAATAATGGTTTGCAGAAATAATCGGTGCTATTCTCGTAGAATAGGTGACCATGAGACATATTACTATTTGATAATACCAACATATTGCGGTACTGGTTTGCCACGCTTATGTTTCACATGTCCAGTTGCTTCAAATCGATGCCGAAGTCTTTCAAAGACTAAAGGTTCTGGATGTCACTTTAATATCAATTACGTTAACGTACCTTTATATTTTAAATATAATAATATAACAATTTAAAACGCACGTAGATTTACAAAAATAGTAAAGAAAGTTCAAATTTAAAATTTTTATTTAATGTTTGGTCTCTAAACTTTTTTTTAAAGAACACGCCTATCATTAATTTTAACTAGATACTGCTTTATTCAAACTAATAGATAATTAAATTTCGCTTTCCACTAACCCATATAAATAGTGTATCAATTTGAAAAAATGAAGATTTTCGCAGTTCAATACTTTCGAAAAGACATTGATTTCTAGAACACTATGTATACCATATTTAAGTCTACATCTGTTTATTGTCATTGTAGGAGATACTTCTAACGTTATGTTAAGTTTCATAAGGTTATATTTTTCCGAAATACTGGCATTTTTCTGAAGAGAGTAAAATGTCAAAATTTTCAAACAGATGTCAATATCTTGTAAACTAATGAAAATACTTGAATATGTACCTATATAAAGTGTTTTAAAATTCAACAACAATACAACAATTTAATATTATCAAAGCAAAAATAACAAAATTATCGAACGTAGTTTCATTAATCGTCAGAAAAAAAATTTATGATGTATAATGCCAACTAAATTGAATGAGAAATAAATGCATATTACCTCTTGGTTTGAATAAACAGATGATTTAATTATAAATTATCAGTTTTAGTTGACTGTATATCCATTGACCATAATAAGTTAATTTATTTAAATAAAAACAAAGGCGACCGAGATTATCCATGCGTCTTGAGACACAGCTTTTGACATATGTTTTCTATTTTTAAATTTTAATTATACCTATAGTTTGTTTTGATCAGGTTACTAAAGCATTCGGTTCAGATAATAAAAAAAATTCCATTAAAAAATAAAATAAGAAAAATAAGTTTGTTACTGCTAGGAAATTTCTTTAATGGTACAGTTAACGGGGAAAATTATCTAGCGTTCCTAAAGAATGAATTAGAAGATCTTCTAGACACCTATCCTCTTAATATGATAAGAAATTTGGCGTTGCAGTAAGATGGAGCACTGCGCCATTTCTCTAGGAATGTCCGAAATCATCTAAATAATGCACTTCCTGATAAATGGATTGGAGAGGAGGTCCAGCGCATTTGCCACCAAGGCCACCCGATCTGACCAAATGTGATTTTTTCTTTGAGGATATATAAAAGAGCAAGTTTGGCGAACAGCTCCAACAACAGGAGAGAGAAACTTTATTTTAAAGAGCACACAACACAATAACAACACATAGAAATGAGATAAATAATATAATAATAATTTAAAATATCTCTGAAACCATTAATTTTAACTACATACATGCTTTATTCAAACTAATAGATAATTAAATTTCGCTTTCAATTAACCCATAAAAATATAGTGTTTCAATTTGAAAAAATTAAGATTTTCGCATTTCAATTGTTTCAAAAAGACATTGATTTCTAGAACACTCTGTATAACGTATTTAAGTCTACATCTGTTTATTGTCATCATAGGAGATGCTTCTAACGTTATATTAAGTTTCATAATGTTACATTTTTCCGTTACCGAAATAATGGTATTTTTCTGAACAGAGCAAAATGTCAAAATTTTCAAACAAATGTCAATATCTTGCAAACTAATGAAAATAATTGAATATGGTCCTGTATAAAATTGGGTGTTCCATTTAGAAATGTATAGAGATATGGAAGAATATCCCACTAATGTTACACCCTGTATATATATTATTAATCGTTATTTTAATTTTCTTCTTATGCAATATACCTGGTGTCTCTAAAATAGTGTGTTTTGACTACCTTATTAGGGTTCTATAAATTAAGTTTAATGTTCACAAGGTAGCTTTCGACGTCTAACATCCGCACGGTGGATTGAATTGTCATCCTAACGCTCCAATCACGGAATATCTGCTGGTCTAATTGCTCCCTTGCTCACTAAGCCAACCATTACAATATACACGTACTTGACCATCACATCGAGTTAGGCAAAATCTGGACTCATATGTAAACAGTACAAGCGTCCAGTGACGAAGTTGCCAATCTCTGTTATCCAGAGCAAACCTCATTGGCGCTGCTTTGTGATGCTGCGTAAGGCGTGGTGTGCGGACAGGTCTTCCTGGTTTCAAATTCGTTTCTTTTAATCTGTTTCTAACAGTTTGATCAGAAATATCCATTTCATGTGCTCGTCTTACGTCGTTTAGGAGTAGTACGTCAATTCAAAGCATACTTGAAATTTTTTCTATTTTGTTTTGCGTTATTAATTCATTTGATTATTTGAGATTTGACAATTTACAGGTACCATCCAGTCAATTTTCAAATATCATGGTCACGAAGTGCTAAGACAAGAAATTTGCCTTCTTAAAAGACTATTCTTTTTAAAATGGCACATTAAGAAGTGACAACAACAACATTTAGAATAAATTTGTGTATCACAATTCTGTTGACATCATTTAAACTATAAATTAAACCTACACCTTTCTATTCGACCATCTTTTTTACCATGATACATAGATCCTTGTGAAATATGATCATCATTAGAAACCGATAGACAACAACGACGACTATCTTCCTCGATTCACGACCGACGTACGACATAAATAAACTCCCTTTCTAACCTCTCCATCGGAACATCTACAGCTCGCAAGTAGATCCCGGGTCTACTTACCGGGAGTGTCATCAACATAAACCGCTTCTAATCGTAATTACTTACGGAAGACGACGATGGAACAGGATTTCAACTAAAGCCGAGGTTTCAAAAAGATTCAATCAAAGGAGTCGGAATACCGCGATTATCTTTACGGCTTCCATAAAGTTACCGTGTTAGATGGCAACCCCGTGTATGGAGGTAGAGGTCGCTACTGTCGCGGTCAACAAGATCACGACTTCAGTCTGAAAGCGGTGTTATGTTTCCTTGAACGACGCGCACAAAATTGTTTTCTTCGACCTGGTTAGATGAGACTCGCGGAACTCCTAACGCGAATTATGCATTGTGGTTTCTTCCTGTAGGTAAAAATTATCGAGAAGAAGAATTGAATGATTCATAAAGGAAAGAGGAGCCGTGTTAACACGATGATTTAGATTAAGTAGATTAAAAATGTGTTCGAAAACAACATTCACCTTTAATAAACAAGGAATTAGACGGTTTAAATCATGCACCGTGCGTGAAACGATTACATAAAACAAAATTTAACCAAGCGTTTATTAAAAACAAAAAAACAAAATGTATAAATTTAAATTTATTATAACTTATAAGAGCGTAAGCTGTGACGTTATCGTCGGTTCACCCACGTTGGGCGCCAAAATATTTTATCTTTTTATTTTAAAAAATACAGCCTCAAATTAGGCCCCGTTCATTATTTAAATCTGGCGAATTATAACTGTAAACAATTATGGAAACAATTACTTGCTAGCAGATAGTGTTCGTATAATTTAAAAGTATAATAACCGACCTAAACTGAGAGTGTAAATGAGAGTTATGATCTTTGAAACCTGCAATTATCTCGTGTAAAACTTAAAATAATCCTGATGTGGATATAATGATGGTTGTGTGCAAACAGGAAAATATCAAGCCGCTAAATTATACGACTGGCCGTTCGCAAATATTGTGTTAATGTCCGCCGTAATTCTCTTAATAATCCACCAATTGAATACGCACTTGCGTTTAATGTGTTTGCCGCTAACGTTTGTTACTGCTATCTGTCATCAAGACTCATTAATTAATTTTATAGTTGCGAGCTATTGTTCCTGGTATCGTTTGCTTTTTATCTCTATTATTTCCGATGGATAATGTCTCCTTAAACTTGATTGAAATGTATCGTATTGCAGGTCGGGTCTTTAACCAATAACGTTGCCTTTTGTTCTAAGTTTTATTTATTTTTAATGGACGCTGCAATGATCTATGTTCTGATGTTTTAAATTGCACTGCCTCATTCTTGTCTTCTTTAGATCTTTCATATGTAAAACTTTCTACTTACAAGGTTGTTGTCACGAAACTAATTCATTGTAGTCACTAATTTGTGACAAAAGGCATTGCCTTGTTAGGAATTGGACCACATCCAAATTGGTGTCACCGAAAATGTGTACTAATGAAGACTCTAACACGTAAATGTACCACTCTACATTTTCTTAGAACTTACAAACTTAGTAACACACTTCTATTGAATTTTGTTTGACGTCCATTTTTGTGGCACTCAACGTGAGGTAGATTTAAATCTGTGCCACTCCAGATGGTTCAGTTAGCAAAGTTAGAATTATGACTTAGCCGACCTAGTGCTTCGTAATTTGCGGTTCTCCAAGCTGATGTTTTAGAATAGCGATAAGGTAGATTTTTTGTGTGTGTATACTAAGATGCTTTCAATTGCCTAAAAGAGTGAATCTTGTACTGATAGAAGAATAAACGAATAGGATATAGTTACGTGACTGTGCTTAGATTTTTAATGAGTCCACTAAAATCTTGCACGAACCTCCAGGGCCTGGAAATGAAATTAAAAAAAAACAATAGAACGCAAACGAGTTAGGCCATGAGAAGGAAATGGTGTCAAAAACTAACAACCGTTTCTATAAAGGTGCGTAGAAAGGGGTTATCATCCAAAACAAATGTCTAATAAGTCATATCATCTGCGGTGGTATATCCTACTTCGATTGTTATAGGCTGCCCTTCATTAGCAGGACCTTAAATGCTTAGGATTTTTTTTTTTGTATCCTCCATTGATGCTCCGTTTTCTTTAGGTGTCGACCGTATTTTTGGCGACGATTCGCCACCATTCCATAGAGCAAATATTGGAAGAAATGTTTTTTTTAATTGCTACATTGTACAAAAAATGAAACGTTTGCTTGTTTGTGTTCACGACGTTAATGGCGGCACGTCGTGGATAAAAACTAGAAAGAGCGTTAGTTCTAGAAGCGAGCCCTGGAGAAGGCCACGGACGCAATTCTTGGTGATAACATGGAATTATCAGAGTCTTTTAATGGCAATGAAATAACTATTGACTCCTAGGCAACTCTCATTACTTCAATGCCAACAAGGATAGGAGAATATCCCTTACGTTATCGTGACTACTTTTTGAAGTTTTGTTGTGAAGCGATGCTCGTATGCCATTGGTCCAGTGTCCGTTTTTGATTTTTTAAAATAATATGTATGAAGTTGCTTTTTGGCTTACAATTTGTGTGATTATAAACAAACTATCGTGTTGTTATAAATGTCTCTGATTTAAAAAAATGTGGTGCTAGCAATATCTTAAAGAAACATAACGAAATTAAAAAGCCCAGAAGTATCCTCAACCCTAGTTTTCTCAAACATTTTCAACATTTTCCTGTTTCTAAACTAGCCTTTGCCTTCCCTTCTAGAATTTCTTTCCGGAAGTTCATTTTTTTAAAACGACCAGGATGTGGTGGTCCAATTAAATCAATGCCTATTGGGAAATTCCTACTCATACCACACTCATCGCTTTGGTATCAGGGAGAGGGTGGTGCAGCCGTGGAGCTTTACAAACAGACGCTGTTAGTGCGAAGGCCAACCCCATGGAATATCCAGGAAGCAATTGCGGCCTTTTCTGAGAGGAGAAATTAGTTTAGATTTGGATTATACTATCCCATATGTGATTGGATGATTAGGATAATATTTTTCGTCGATCCCAGCATCGCTTATCGTTATAGCTAAATGTCAAAAATAGAATTTTAAATCGCAATGCTTACTAGTTCCTTACATTGTTTTAACTGGAACTCGTCGTGACACACCCGGGGCCATTTTCTCCGATTTTTCGTCGGGCTTTGATTCAGTATGGCTCCTCTATAAAATGTCCAAGTTTGGATCAGTTCGGATTTGATCGCGATAATCCAGTTCTACCTATCTGGAAGGACTTTTTTCATCAAATGCCTTAACCACGTCTTGGCACCTAAGTTTATTAGGACTGCTGTCCGGCAGAATTCACTGTTAGGCGCAGAAATGGTTCTCTTCTTCGCCAATGTCATCTCACGCTCTCCCAGCATGCGACTCGCTACTAAGGTCGGATTGCCTATTAATGCCACAAAATGCGCGGCTTTGCGGTTCTTCAGAAAAAGAAATCCACCCTCAACTAACATCTCTGCAGGTGGTGAGAGACTCCCCCGGTCATCCAACGTTAAATACCTCGCGTTTCACTTCTCCGATACTGCTGTCAATCTCTTTCATGTGAGGTCTTGCAGCACCTTCTAGAGTCTAACACTCAAGCTAGCGGTTCCCTTACATGGTTCAACGCCTCCAAGTATCAAACGCAAATCCTCGTTGACCTTGATATACCATCCCTGCGCGACTATGCGAGGACGCTGGCCAGATCCACCTTAGAAAGGGCCCATCGGTCTGAGAATCATCTAACCCAACAAGTTGGATCCTGGAAGAGCTTTTATACTCTCGTATCAAAAAACTGTAGTTTATAGGTTGAGTGTGTGTGTGTTTTCTACAGGGTGTCCAAACAGCTGAGTCAACTTTTAAAAACTAAAATGAAAAGAAAAAGAAACAAATTTATGGAACTCAACTTTCATATTTGATTTAGAGGATAATCAGTACTCCCAACATAACATCATAATTTACTAAATGAATAAATAACATTCGGATCGCGACAGCGACCATTGCATACGTGATTAATCCCATGCTAAACACCCATCAATATATCTGCTCAGAACATATATTCAACGTGCATGGATATTATATCAGATTAAGTGTTTTTAATGGCGTTCTTCGGCTCTTTCAAAAATAATGCGTCCCTTGAAAACGCCATTAATCTACACGCCCGTAAACGTAGATCATTTGTCAAGAGATATACGAGGAGGAAGAGCTTGCGTACCTGTTTTTTTTTGCATGCTGCCGTTTTAAAATTATTTTGCGGTCGTTCGCAAAAGCACCCGAACAAAAATGAAAAGGAGATTACGGTAATAGTAATTATCAGGCTTCTTTACCTTTGCAACGTGCTGAAATTCTCTTGCTTATTTAAACGAATTATATATGTAAATATTCTAAGCCATATTTGCTTTATTTATAGCTCCGCTAACTTATACCGAATAGCGTTCGGTAAACATACGAAACTGAACTGTAAAAAGTTCTATTGTCCGAATCGCTTCCTTAAAGCGCTCCGAGTCCCCCGGGCGTAAGCGTGTACGGATCCTTTGTTATATCGGTGTATTCTCCAGCAGCTCGGCTAACAGTTTATCCATCCTAAACAAGCGCGGATTTTACGCGTGTCAGGTGTGGAGCGTGTGCGCTTCGTTTGTTTTCCGGATTGGATGAAAACAAAAACCGTTTTTCCTTTTTAGCAATTTCACTCGCATTTGACAGGTGATGAGCGCGATTTTTTTCTTCTACGTTTCAAACCACTGTTACTTAATTTTTTAGTTACGTTTATAGTAGTGTGTTCGTATTATCTTTTACTGTTAAGCGTCAGTTGACGCGGCACCATTTACCGTAATAAACAAAGAAGTGAAGTGCAACGTGATTGAAACCATATTTAAATGTTTTAAATTGCATCTACAGGACGTCTAAATATTTCATGCTGTTGCATCTACTCTCATAGGGGAGAGTGGGGTAAGATGGCGACAGTAAGGGAAAAAAATCATCACAAGTCTAATATTAAGTAGGAAGCGTAACAGTATCTTCACCAGTGTCTAAGGAACAAAATACAGTATTCGCTTATCTAAAAACAAAATCCAAAATCTTACAAATAGGCCAATCAAATTAATATATTTTGAGGAATTAATTTCCAGCAAGCTGGAAATCATTTTAAAACCTCTAAGTTTGCACCATCCCATGCGGTGAGCTTAACGTTTAGTAGTCGAAAAACCGCCAAATTTTTGCACCTTTAAATTTCTAACTTTGATGAAACAGGAATGCGAAAAACAAAGAAATCTGTGTTCAAACCTTGCAGATAGTGCCATTGTAATTGATGGTGGTTTCCTTTTACATCGAGTGGTTTGGCAGTCCAAGGAAAAATTTTCAACAATTCTCTTAAAATATGTTGACTACTTTAAGAAATACTAGAATCCTGCCAGTACAATCATCATTTTTGACGGCTATCCTGATGCGGCATCAATAAAGAGTACCAAATCAGCTGAGCAGCGTCGCCGTAAAAGCAAGTACTCTTCTGCAAATATAGTGTTCACTGAAACGATGAACGCAACCATGCCGAAAGAACAATTCTTCTCCAACGACCATAACAAAGAACGGCTGATTTCCATGCTGCATGAGAAATTGGTACAGAATGAGTATAGAGTAAGGCAAAGTGTTGAGGATGCTGATACCCTTATTGTCAACACTGCCATTCAGTTGACAGATAACTTTGCGACGGTCATCATAATCGATTAGGACACCGATTTATTGATTCATCCACCATTTACGTCATGAAATCTGGAAAGAGAACTTCTCAGAACGCCTTCTATTCTTCCAAGTACTTCAACTTCTCGTCCGATGTCAAACAGAATATTCTGTTCCTATATGCAATCAGTGAATGTGATACAACCTCTGCATTCTATCGCCAAGGGAAGTTCAAGTTTGTCAAGCTTCTTCAAAAGAACACGACATTACAAGAGACTGTCAAGGTTTTCCATCATGAAAATGCCGATCCTGAGGTTCTCATTTCAGCAGGTCAACGGTTCTTGGCAGCCCTCTATTCACCTCAGGCAGATGAGACCTCCTTGGACCAAATCCGCTACATCACTAACAAAGCCAACTTTTGAGCTGGCTTCCCTACCTCCAACAAATGCAGCCGCCGCCCAATATATTCTGCGGGTGTACTTTCAAATCCAGAGCTGGTATGATAGACCAAAGGATCCTCTGAGCTGGGGATGGAGGAGAGCGGATCTTGGCCTGCTCCCCATGATAAACACTAAGGATCCAGCTCCAGTTGAAATTCTCAACACTGTTTCCTGCAAATGTACAATAACTGAGATTTTGTGTCGAATGTTGGCATTTCTTGTCTAGATTTTATTTTTGCCCGGATGTATCCATCACATGCTGAAGTCCCACGAACAGATAAACTTACATCAGTAACGAGTTTTATGGCTCTCTCCACAGCCTGTGTGTGACAAGGAAACTTTTCAATGTAAATAATTATATTTTCACTCATTATTTTGTCCAATGGCGGCTTTTTTGTCCAGTCTATCAAGTCATAATAGTTGTTTGCTTCAAAGTTCAATTTCGTCTAATAGCTAATTGTTTAATATGTTGCCTTTCGTCTTGCAGCATAGCCAATAAAATATTCTCGGCGTGCACGAAGAAAGAGTTTCACTGTATTTTCGAAATGCAATTGTTTTCAGATCATCCCTCAAATAAGAGCATCTTTTTATCATGGCTATGATATGAGCTGGATCCTGAGATTTTGTGGCCATATTTAGTCTCAATATTCTGTTTTCACAGGTAAGCCAGTGTGCCAGCTTTCCTGGATGCTTATTATCCAAGTCAGTTGACACGCTACCTTGTGCAACACAAATTTGAAGGAGATGTTTCTGATCAGTGCTTAAAATGGTCGTGTCAATCTCCGTTAACACCGTCTCAATCTTCTCAGATTCCACCACAGGTAAGTCTTCACAGTGTTGTAGCATCTTGCCTATAACTCCTGTGAACGTATTGGGTCCTGACGTAGAGCCGTCCACAGTGTTGAATAGATGACGCAACCAATGTAAGGGTCGATTTAACTGCCTCGCTATTAATGCAATTGCTCCATCCAATAGCAACAATGGTCGATATATTCCCAAATTTCAAGTTTAGAAACTGCATTATGCTATTTTTTATAGAACTAGCGGTTCCAGAAGGAGGCGTGACGTGGCCAATGTACTGAGAATCTGGCTCTGAGACCAAAACAATGTGTTCTTCTGTTATAGTTTGTCTGTGGTAACACCACGATGGTCCTGTCTTTCGGACCGTCAAAGTATGAGCTAGTAATTTTATTGTCAGGACTCTCCAACAACGAACTCTGCAAATCTTCGCGGATTTTCTGGCGCTCTCATCGTAATTTACATCTATCTATTACTTTTGAAGAATCTTGCTTAGAAATCAAGCCAATATCTTGAAGAATTGCAATGATTGACGCTGATCTGTCGGAGACACCAGTCCTGTCACAAGCTATGGCAAGATTTTTCAGTGCCTCATCTAATTTGCTGGTGTTTTTGAAGTGGAGGGCAAAGCTGCATCCAATGAAAGTGTGGTATGAAAATCTGGATCTTGTTGCTATGGCTATCATCTGAGGTCTCTGAACCTGCTGCACTCAAATCCAGTGGGTTTGCTCAACACACTGCTTTTGAAGAAATTTATTTTTCTTTTCTAGTCTTAATTGTTTGCGCTCTAATATTTTACTCGTTTCTATTCTAATTCTAGTTCATTTTTAGATATTTTTATTGAACATTTACAGAAAGCGGCACAAATGCATTTGCACACAGCAATGTCAAAAAGTTTTTTCGCGGCATCTTCGTAAAACTTTTTAGCTACTCGACATTTCTTCATATTTTTGTATTTTTGGTAGTAACTGGTAAGTCTGCTTAAAATTTGTTGTCGAGATAAAATAGGAATTGAGGCTTTATTCCACAGTTTTATCAAATAATTTGCAATTATTTCGCATACGTCTTTCACAGACGGATCTTTTCCATTAGATAGCCACAGCAAGTTTAGGCATTTCAGTGAAAATGATGTTAAAACTAGATAGCCAGAGGTGCTTGCCTACATGCAATATCTGACAAAAACATCACTTATTTGCAAAACTTTGGGTTCAGTGCGCCACCTGAAGATACAAGAATTACAATGTACCACCAAGGCATCGATTGGTAAACCAGCAAATTCTAAATTCGAAAAAAATTTTTTTCACTCCACCCCCTACTGTACATCCTCTGCGATTCCAAGACTTCCAACTTTTGCACATTTTCTTTTGTACTTTGTTGACGTTAATTCTTTTGATAAACTTTTCGTTTTTTGGCATCCTTTTTTTCACTTCGTTGTGTTTTTCTTCTAACTGCAGTCTTGAGGTGCTGGTTAAATCTGATGAAACCATTTTACGGCTTTTACGTTTCTCATTTCTTTTGGCTTTGGGAAGATCCCTTTTTGGAAGAATCCTGATTCATCTGGGTAACTTTATTTAGAGTTGAATCCTCTGAAGTTTGATTTGCTTGGAGCTCTTTGGTAGGAGTTGAAGGAGGCTCAAAAATTGTATTCGAGTGACGAGTCGTCCTTTGAAGCATGTTGAGAAGTTTTAGAATTTTGTTCTTCTGACACCAATTTTCTATTTGTTGTTTCTGCCGGTGTAAAGTCATCGTCAGTAAATACTGATGGATCGTACGGTTCAATGCCGCACTTCTGAAAAGCTTTAACACCTGTTCCTATAGTTGCCGCTTTGAGATATGCCTGACAGAAGAGCTGGCCAATATTTTTATCACTAATTTGTTTTCCAGGATTGTTAATCAAAAAGAAATCACAGGTCTGGCTCATGTAGGTTTTTAGTGGACCAAAAAATCCAACATCCAGAGGTTGTAAATGGTGTGAGGTGTGGGGTGGTAAACCCAACATCAGGTCATGGTTTGCCATGTTTAGCAAAATGTCCCAAATATTTTAGAAAAGTTTCACTGGACATCCACCCATTTTTTTTTAGCTGTCTCCTTAGAAGCTGGAGGAGGTTTATATAACAGTTCCTCTCTCATACGAACACAACGAAAGTGGCACTCATGAGCACAGGCTACAGTTGTATTTTTCCTTTTTGAGACACACCTGTTTCCAGTTGGACTTAGGACATTTGGCAACGTCCTAAGGACTGTTGATATACCCGATTCATCGGTATTATAAATTCTGTTTCGTGTGAATCCATACTTTAAACGAACTTCCTTTAAATTTTCGAAAAACTTGGAAACGAGGACCCGATTAAATCCCATAAGACGACCTACAGCTGTTGCTTCAGGGTTTCTCAAGTTGAGCTTGTACTTTGACATAAACGAGAACAGCCGGTCTTTGCCAGCCAAGTTTTCTTAGGAAGACCAAATCCTCTTTTGTTTTTCTTTCGTATTTACTTGGAATTCTGTAAAAATGTAGAAAAGAGTAAAAGTCGTCATCTTAACCTTTGAGGTTAGGGAAATGATCTTCATTCAAATCAGTGCAACATATATGTTGAGTACAGTGTCCAATATAGTGTCCAATGCAGCAATGTTCTTCACCTTACCTTTTATTCTCCAAAAACTGTTATTTCTTCTTACACTGAAACTTGCAACAAACACTCGCTATTTGAAAAACTTCTACAGCATGCTTTAAAACCTACTATTTCCAAACAAATCTTTGTGAATTACTTTGTCCATGGCTAACAGATGGCAGTGTAGTAAATTAAAGTATACACCCACGTGTACCACTATACTGTGGTTGGACCAAATCACTCTCTCACAGAAGTCATTTCTGTTGAAAGTCCAATAGCTGTTGTGTCATTTTTTTTGTATTTATTTGATGACTCGTTCCCTCAATTGTTTTGGTATAGAAGGCGATCGAACTGATGTGATCACTCACACATCACATCTGTTTAGAATGGTGCATTTTCACGGTAGATTAAAAGGATTGACACTTATGCTCGCCTGTCTTCTTCTTTATTTGAAGAATTGTGGAGAATCGGTCTTGATGTAAAATTGTTTATTTTTTAAAGCTTACAGAACCTGCAACGATATGTTTGATCCTCCTCCGATCAAAATTTTTATTTCTAAAACACGCTTTCGACAAAACCAATTTTGTTATAGACCTAGATCGAACCAATCAGACTTCCTTTAGTAATCCTGATCGGTATCATCATATCTGAATTGACACCAATCTTCATCTTCGTATTCTATCGAGACTCCCATACCCATTCCAGCTGTTCCAAATATGACTCTTGCGTGTTTTATTTTTGATTTTGTTTTTTTGAGAAAAACGTATTGAGCAATGTGTTGTCAACAAACTTTAACAAATCATTTCAGAGCACATTGTCACGGAAGCATTTACATCATGTTGATTGAAATGGCTTTTGATTAATAGGGAAGACTAGGGAGGTTTGATACGTAGGGAGGCTTGATACATGTTCAAATTTCCCACCTCGGTTCCTTCAAGAAGGTATTACCGCGTGAAGTGCCGACTGTGGGTCTTTAAACAGTGTACGAAAGAATCTAGCAACGATCGTGTGTTCTTTAAAAGTTTCCAAGGTTAAAGTGTGTTTTCTACCTATTAGATGTAAGTTTTCGCATAACAAACGTAAGGTTTTACCAATTTAACAACAAAAACTAACGAAATTCATTACATTATGCTTGAAGCGCATTTCATTTAGAGCATAGAGACCAGTAGTATAGATCTTCAATCGAGTGTCACAATACGTTTCGTTATATATTTCATAAATTAGTCGTCCAAGGAGGTTTGATACAATTTGCGTCGGGAGGGTTGATACGCGTATCAAACCTCCCTCTATAAAGTGAATGTATGTTGTATTTATTCATTTTATAATTTATAACAAACTGTGAAATTTTCACGCTAATTATTTAGGTTAATTGAGTAACATTGTCATAGATGCCGTTTAAATGGAAATCCAAAGGTCGTACGAAGTATTCCCCAGATGATTTAAAAAGCGCAGTACTTGAAGTAGTGAATGAAAATAAGGCACTTAGGACTACTGCCAGAAAGTATAATGTTGACAAAATGACATTGAAGAGATATGTTTCAAAATACCAAGAGGATAGAGGTATTACTTTTTCACCAAATTTTGTCACTTCACAAATTTTTTCGCCTCAGGAGGAATCGCTTTTAATGGAATATTTGCTTACTTCTGCAAACCTTTACTATGGTCTTACGCCTAAGCAAACGAGGAAATTTGCGTATCAATATGGCCAAGAAAACGATAAAAAGCTACCAGAAAACTGGAAGAAGAACGAGTGTGCTTCCTACGACTGGCTAAAAGGTTTCATGTCACGTCATCCTCAATTATCATTAAGAACTCCTGAAGCGACTAGCTTGGGCAGAGCGACTGCGTTCAATCAACATAATGTGCAAGACTTTTACAAAAATTTGCGAAATCTAATGGAACGGGAACCTTTTGGACCAGAATCCATATATAACGACGAAACTGGAGTGACTACTGCGCACAAACCTCAAAAGATCATTGCTCGTAAAGGGCAAAAGCAAATTTCAAAAACTACTTCTGCAGAACGTGGGACACTGGTAACAGTTTGTTGCGCTATAAATGCATTGGGAAATTCAGTGCCACCATTTTTTATATATCCACGTGTGAGAATGCAGAATTACATGATTCAAGATGCTCCTCCAGGTTCCATTGCTGTAACGCATGAAAGCGGTTGGATGACCGCTGATAATTTCGTGAAATGCCTAGATCACTTCATAAAACACGCAAAATGTTCGAAAGAAAACAAATGTATATTGGTCCTTGACAATCACGATAGCCACATTTCACCAAAAGCCTTAAACACTTGTAAGTTAAACGGCATCCATTTGTTAACCTTACCACCTCACACGTGGTAGCTCGTTACAACCACTGGACGTATCGGTTTTTGGTCCGTTCAAGAGATATTACAATGAACAGGCAGATGCATGGATGGTCAGTCATCCAGGGCAAACAATTTTATTAAAACATATACCGCAACTAGCTGGATTAGCTTACGTCAGAGCGTTCTCACCTTCAAATATAACCAAAGGATTTTCCACTACTGGAATTTATCCATTCAACCCACATTTATTTGAAGATCTCGATTTCGCAGGGGCGCAAGTTACAAGAAGTAAGGCAAAACCCTGAAGAAGAACCGGCTATAGATGACCCAACAGATCAACCTAGCACATCCATCTCTCAGCAGATGTCAATTTCAAATGCAATGGAAACTTCTTTAAAAAATACCACTATCCCAAACACCACATCTGCATCATTTAAAAGTCCTGAAGAAGTTCATCCTTATCCCAAGGCACTGCCACGCAAGAAAAAAGGAGGAAGAAAGCCTGGTCGGACCAGAATCTTAACCGGCACCCCGGAAAAAGAGGCCATTGACGCCGAATATAATATGAGGGAAGAAAAGAAACGGATGAAAACAAAAATTCAACAGGAGAAACGAAAAATTACTAGTGAAACTGCAAAAAGAAAAGTTTTGGATAGAAACACAAAAACGAACAGAATTGTGTTCGATGACTCGGATCCTGAGGACGAAAACGAGAAAGATCCATTTTCTGATGCAGATGCCAATGACGATGCGGCTTGCATCTACTGCAATTCTTTATTTTCAGCGTCTCGTTCTCGAGAAAAATGGATTCGTTGCCGGCAGTGTCTAAAATGGTGCCATTCAGCCTGTGCAGGTGTCAATTATAACATAAAAATGTTTACTTGCGAATTATGTATCAGTTAGGTAGTGTTCTAATAATAAAAGATTGCGTTCGTATTTACAGGTATCTAATTTTTTATTGTATCAAACCTCCCATTTGGTGTATCAAGCCTCCCATGTATAAGGAGGTTTGAGACACTTTGCATTGACAATTTCAAAAATTTCTAATCAAGGTTAAAATTTCAATTTTTAATAGTTTATTATTGCCAAATTTCTAAGCGAAGTCCTTAAATTGCACTCTGACGTAAATGGATTGGTAAATGTTAATCACAAAATTTTTGTAAAAACTGTATCAACCCTCCCCAGTCTCCCCTATAATTTGATATCGATTCGAGTCAGATGTTTAGGATTTTTATCAACCACCCTCTCCGGCCCCCCAGAACATGAAGTCGCGATTCTGTTTCAGACCTATGCTCGTCATATGTTCCTCAAGATAACAATGCAATGTCAAGATACGTAATCTGTTTCTACTTAGTTCTAGCAAGATCTTTGCTAGCTAATTATTTCGGCAAAGACGTCATAGATGACGAAGAAGTACCTTCTCTGAAACCATCACAGTTATTGCAGTTTATTAAAGCTCTTAGACTACTTGGGAGCTTTGAGAACAGGCAAACCCCAGCAGCTTATATCTCTTGCAAGAGAAGACAAATCTAGAATTAGTGGAGAGCTTAGTATAGGTTGGCCACCAATTTTATTGGCCAACTTAGTTTTCTAAAATCTAAAAAACCTACAGGCCTGTTTTACCACCTGTTGCCACTCTGTTTTCGAGAGTATTTCTGAAGGAGTATATTCAATTGTTTTTGAAGAATCTCAATTAGAATAAAAATTATCACCAACTTCCTAATTTAATCTTAAATTTGATACGTCTCAAATTCATAAAATCGTATCACCAATATTGTAGGTTGTACCATGCATTCTAAAGCAACATTTAATATCGCAAAGTATCGGGTACAATCAAACGGGAAACCTAATCGGTAGAAATTCTTCAAGAGATAGATAGATACATCACGACTGACTGACGGCAACTGTAGCTAATCGTGCGCAGTTACCAATAATCAAATCGAATCGATTACAAATGTCGCTCTATCAATTTCCAATTTTCAATTTACTCTCCATCACCGTTAACGAAAATACACTCACGACATCTAACTGTACAAGAGACGCGTTAATAAAATTAGAAGGTATTGAAAACTGTCGAGAATCATTCGAGAATTTCACAAGACGACAAACTTTGTATATCTATATATAAATACATAGGTAAGACAAAAAAAAAAAAACAGAATAGGAAATTCTTCGAGTTTCCATTCATAGTATTAACATACTGGACGACGATGCTAAGATATTCGAGGAAAATCATCGAGTGAAACATGCGTAAGATGCGTACACACATTTCAACATCCTATACAAGATGCGTCTTGAAAGAAAAGAAGTTAACGTAACCGTATTAAGAGTGTACAGCGCTGTGATTCCTTCATTATCGGATGCCATTGTCTTTTTTCTTTTTGTTATCGATCGAGATTACATTAAAACGTGAACGTATGTTGATATGGGTGCAAGAGCATCATCCTTGTTTATAATTAGTCAATACAACTTCAGTATTGAGGTTATCCTGGTCGCACAGTGTGTGAATTGTGTGAATCTTCAAGGAGGACATTTATAGATGTGAGCATACGAAGTAACAACGAATAATTTTACACAAATACATACAATGCTATAACTCCAGTTGGAAGATGTTCGGGTAAAATGAAGTTATAAATTTATCCAGTCGGACAGGTAATATTGCGACCTGTAATGTAGATATCAGATTCCGAAACCCTGATGGCTAATTTCTAGAAACGAACGCTTATTATTCCGTCATTAATTACGTTAAGTTTATCGAATGATTACCGAGAAAAGATGCTGAATCCAACTCTCGTGTGTGTACAGGTAATAGCTGGGTGTACAGGTAATTCTTATTTAACTTTAGCACTTTATCGATTCGAGTTTTGAGGCGAAACTCGAATAAAATTTCTCGGAATTTGTTTGATTTATAGTCCATTAATTTGTGCTGGAGAAGATTGAGAGATTAGATATTATTTAGGAAGAAGAAGGTAGCTATGTACACGTGTAATTATATAATATAATCTGAATAGAATTATTTCTCTACTAGAGAAGCAAATAAAATGTAAAGTCAAAATATTTTATTAATCTGCAATGCCTCTAGACCAGCGTTTCTCTTGCTTAGTAATGAGCGGTAATAAGAGAAAAACAACACTTTGCATTCTTATCTGACCACCCTGTACTTATCATTTGGGTTTATCATGAAAAAACAAAAATTACTAAAGCGATCGGGAACAACTATAAAGCGGAAGAGCAACGTAAAGTTAATCCAAAGATTGTTATTTATAATGTTAACGCGGACGATGTATTAGACAAAGTAATGTTTTGTGATATGTATGCAAACAAAATAGAATTATGATGTCGGAACCGCTAATTTTTAAGGTGATGCGCGTGATTGGTAAGCAATCTAGTGTGAGTGTAATTGTGGAAACTGATCCAGGTACATTCCAATATATTGTTCGTAGAGGTTCTCTCTATATAGGATGGAAGAATTGCAGAGTACGTGAGTTTTTCAACACTGTTCGTTGTTACCGGTGCTCCAGATATAGCCATTTTGCCATAAATTGTACATCTCCGACAGCGTGTCCCAAATGTGCCGAAGGTCATTCCATCAGTGACTGTAAAGCGCAATTTGTTAAATGCATAAACTGTACCTCCAGTAATGAAAAGTTTAAGACCAAATATGATCCTAATCATACTGTTTTTGATAATTGTTGTATGAGCTATATTAAGGCTAGAGAAAGTTTGAAGGCCAATACTTTGTACGAGACTAAGTAGCAACTACAGAAATCACTAAATGAATTTGTTAATCTCTTATTTTTGTTAAACATACGTAGTGTAATTAACAAAATTAATGAGTTAGATGTTTTATTTAATCAATATAATTTTATAGTTTGTATGCTAACTGAAACATGGTTACATAAGGAGCAAGTTGATTGTATCTCTCTCAACGGTTACAATTTGATCAGTCCTTTCGCTAGGCAACAGGATAATGGTGGTGGCAGCTGTATCTTCATTAGGGAACGTGACAGATTATACAGTTGAAAGTATTGTGGAAGTTTGTGCCCTGGAACTCAAAATTAATGCCTACAGTTTTATTATGATAAATATATACAGACCTCCACAAAGTGATCTCCGTATATTTCTTGCTTCTTTAACACGTTTGCTGGACAGGGTTTTTGATAGAAACAAATTTATTTTTGTGGGTGGAGATTTCAATATTGATCTTAAAGTAGCTTCACACAACCAGCAGGAATTAATCAACTTAATGGCTGAGTACGGACTACATTATGTCAAATCATGAATACACTAGGGTTAGTGAGACATCACATACAATGATAGATAATGTTTTCACAAATATCGCACTAGATTATTTAAATGCTGCTGTGGACGATACATACTTATCGGATCACCGCTACATCAGCATTGATATATGCAACGAATGTTTATTGTTAAGTAGGAACAGACAGTACAAGTACCAACGTTCTTTTAGTAGTAGCAATAAAACTCGCTTTGAATGCTCGTTACGAATTGAGGAGAAATGAGGATCAATACAAAGTTCTCTACGTTTATTGATTCTGTAAGATATCACTATGATAATGCTTTTCCATACCATAAGGTTATTACCAATAAGCAGCCGAAACTCTGGGTGAATTCAAATGTTCGATCTTCTGGCCGACATCTGAAAGATCTGTTTGTACTTCAAAAAGCTTTCCCGCAACTTTCGGGCATTTATAAGGAAGCTAAGAATCAGCACAAAAGTCTAGTAAATAATACCAAAATTAGCTTTAATAACAACTTTATTCATTCTTCAACTAACAAATCCTCTGCTATGTGGAAAGTAATTAAGTGTTCCAGCAACAACACTTATACAAAGAAAAATATTTCTATCAATGATGACGATGCAATTATTACCGATCCGTTAGCGGTGGCAAATAAATTCAACATATTTTTCCAATCAGCCGCTCAAAAGGTCATCGCTGATATCCCTAATGTGAAATCAGAAAGCAAAATACAGTCTAACTTTAAATCGATTTTCGTTTTCCCGTTTACGAATACTGAAGTTCACAACGTCATACATCGATTAAGAAATAATAAATCTACAGGACCTGATGGTATAGCAACAACAGTCGTTAAAGATTATAGCGAATATTTTACTGACATTATGACACATTTGGTTAATTGTTCTTTTACCGAGGGAGTTTTTCCTGATGTTCTAAAGCGATCAGAGATTACTCCGTCACACAAGAAAGGAAGTACTGCAGATTTGAGTAACTACCGCCCTTTACCCTACCCTTCAACCTCAGTCTTCTCTAAAATTCTGGAATATTGTATGCTTGAAAGGTTAAACTCTTTTCTTCACAAGCATAAAATTCTTACTGACTGTCTGTGAGCACGGTTTTCGCAAAGACAGATCTACCAATACTGCTCTAATCGCTTTTTACAACACCTTGTTGCAAAACATTGATGAACACAAATCGATGGTGCGTATTTTCTGCGATTTGACGAAGGCTTTCGATTGCGTGCAACACTCAAAGCTACTAACCAAGCTTGAGATGTACGGGATTAGAGGAACTGCTGCAGACTGGTTCGCATCCTATCTAAAAGACCGAATTCAATTGGTCAGATTGAGAGTTTTGGATAGATCTGGAGTGTTGCAACTAATATTGGACACACGTCTTCGTTTCAAAAAACATGTCTCACGACATATTAGTACCGCCTTTTATAAATTGAAAGTTCTTTACGGCAGCAGGGGCTGCCTAGATCAAGACATGAGGAAGTTGCTTTGTCAATCTTTGGTGCTTTCAGTCTTTAACTTCTGCATCAATGTATACTATCCTTGCTTGGATTACACTGACAGACTAAGAATCCAGCGAATGCAGAATGCCTGCTTGCGATTCATTTATGGGTTAAGGCGATATGATCACATTTCACATACCCTCAAATGGGCAAATTGGTCAAGCATGTCCTCCGGAGCCAACTATCTCGCCTCTCTATTTTATTTCAAAATTATTTATTTCAAAAGACCCAATTACCTATATAGAAAGGTACTTTTCAGGACCGACGTGCACAACATTAACGTTAGGAGCAGGGGCCTACTGACGCCTCCCGCCCATCACCTGGAAATTTATAAGAGAAGTTTCTCTTATAACATTGTAAAATTTTATAATGCTATTCCTCACAATTTGAGATCTCTTGCTCCGTCTGCCTTTGCTCGTGGCCTGAGGGATTACCTTTATAGACTCTGTTAGGCTAACTAGGCGAGTGTGTTGAGCATTGGCTTCTAGATTTTTTTTGTTATTACTTTTCATTGCAGCGTATCACAATCGGTACTGCATGCTATGCATTCTATTTATTAATATATTTCTCTTTCATTATAATTAGCGTTTGAGACTCGAATTTAGTTAGTAAGGATAGTTTAAGTTTAGGTACTAGAGTCAGAGCAGCTGTGTGCTTCGCATACAGCTGATCTTGTACCTTTTAATGGCAGATTTAGTTTATATTCTTATTATTATTTATTTACTCTAACCGATACCTTTTCTATCTTTTTTCTTTGTAATTTGATTGAATGTGTATTTTTTCTTTTTTTGTCATCAATAAACAGCTATTATTATTATTATTATTATTATTATTATTATTATTATTATTAATAAGATCATATTGGCTACCGATAGAAAACGGCGTATTCCAGGGTTCAGTACTTGGACCTGTCTTATTTTCTCTGTATATTAATGATATTGTTTTATTTCTGTCACAAGTTTACCTCACAATATATGCAGATGACATTTCTATGCTCATTACTGACAGCGCCAATAGTGACACCGCTGAAACTATAGCTAACGACCTACTTGATATTTTGTTAGCATGGTTTAGTGAAAATAAACTATCACTAAGTTTAGAAAAAAATAAATATAACTGCTAAATTATATATTTTACAGTATAGATGATTTCTTTATGCTTTCATTAAATTGAATGTTTTTTTTCCTCTTATTATTTAAGTTACATAATTAGATTAGTTTTGGATTAGGAAGCATAGGCACATTATTTTCTTTTTATTTTTGGTGATGGGTTATTTGACGATTTATATACACTTTGTGTCAATATACTGAATAAATTATTATTATTATTATTATCATGGTAGACGACACAAATACACCAGACGGCCAGTGCTTGTTATGTAAAAGAATTTTGGCAAATAGTTCTTTGGCTCCTGCTAAATTACGGCGGCATCTGGTGACAAATCACCCCAAATTCAAAGGCAAGAACCTTGCGTTTTTTCAAAGAAAGTCAGAGTCACACGAAAAAAGAAAGCAACTTATGACGAAAATCGTCAAAACAAACAATGAAAATGCAACTGAAGCTTCTTATAAAGTAATCTATCGGGTTGCATTGGCTGGAGAAACCAATACAATTGCCGAAACATTGATAAAACCTTGTGTAAAGGACACTGTGGGGACTATTTTAAATTCGGAAGAGGCTTCTAGAAAAGTGAAGGCTGTACCATTATCTGACAACACTGTTTGAAAGAGAACTTATTTCGCGATTGCGTTTATGTGATGCATATGCTTTACAATTTGACGAGTCCACGGACGTGGCAGGTCTTGCAATTTTACTTGTTTTTCTTCGTTGTGACTTTGAAAAGTCCATCGAAGAAGACTTACTTTTATGTGAGAATTTGGAGACCAATACAACAGGTGAAAACATTCTTAATTGCATTCACAACTTTATGAATAAACATTAAATTCTTCGTCTTTTAATATGTAAAAGACAAAGTTTTTTTTTTATGTGTGGTGGGTGCTTAGTTGCAGTGACTCCGTAAGCTGTATTACTTGTCTGGCTATCACTGCAACTCTTGCGGTGTAGTTTTAGTGTGTGTAAGTTGTGTTTAAATGGCTTTGTGACAGCATCATATCGCCTTTTATGATGCCGCGCTGTTAATCACTTTGCTCCCAACAGTGCATCGTTCCTAGACGACGTGTATATGGCCGTGTCGTCGGCGTATATTGCCAGGCGAGTGCTGATATTAATGGAGATGTCGCTGGTGAAGAGAATAAACAATTCAGGGCCTAATAAAGAGCCCTGAGGTACACCAGCGTTGGCACGTCGAGTAGTTGAATGTTCGGCAAATCTCTTGACGGGGAAGGTCCTTTGAGAGAGTGATATAATAATATGTGATGTCATGTTTGGATTGATATCCAATCTGCCCATTTTAAAGAGTAACCCATCATGCCACACCGAGTCGAATGCCTGGGCAAAGTCAAGAAAAACCGCACCAGTGGAGTGTCTCAACTCCGAAGCGTTGCGCACCTCCTCCGTCCTCTGACGATCTTAGTAAAAAGTCTATTAAGATAATTTCTTTGGCATTCCAAAAAAATTGTGGCCATAATCTTCCCCGCAGATGCTATTGCACAAAACTTTCGAGGAGGTGCTTCCATTCCATGGTCTGTTGTTTTGATTCAGGATTAAAATAGTGCTCAAGATGTCGCTTAATGATGGCCAAATTCGTCTCTGAAATAATCTGTTGATTGCGCGGTAACCTGATTCTTTATGTAAAATGGTTATTGAAACGTCACAAGTCTGAGCTATGAATTTCACAGTGATTTCAAGACCATATGATGAACCAGATCAAGGTTTTCTCTTCGCAAACAATAGTTTTCGGCAGTGCAGCACCAACGCCAATTCTTCACCACTTGATATGAATCTATTTGATCCAAATCTGCTTCTTCTCAATATCAATTGAATAATCTATCTTCCTCGTCTTCAAAGGAAGACATCTGTATCAAATAATACATCAATTTCAACTACCTTAAAATTAATCTAAAGAAAAGTATCGATACAATCCAAAATTTTAACGGAACTGTCAGATGTCAACCATCTGTCAATGAATTGCCGGTGTCTGACAGCTTGAACTGAAGAAAATCAGTTTTAACTTTTGGCAGATCCATGATTTTGTTTAAATCTTGTTCAGTACAAACATAAGTTTTATAAAAAATTCGCCAGAATATGTTATATTATCACAGTGGACGTCATCTGGCAACTGTGCGACAAAAATTAGAATTGGCTTCGATTTACATAAATAAACCGGGCATAATTTATTCCGGTAAACGTTACGACCAATTATACGCAAAAAAAAAATGCGACACAGTTCTTTTTCATGAGGAGTCCAAACTATTTAACTTTGTAATAAAATGTTAATCGTAAAAAATTGCTAAGTGCGTCCATATATGTAGAGTGTTAAAAAATGTAAATGACCCATGATTAATGATCGAGTCTCGATCGATATCGGTTTCGCTTCTTTTATTTTAAAACGTCAAATTAGTATACGCACAGGTACCTGACACGATATTTTATCCGATCTACTGAGATGCAGCGACGCATTGGCATTTAATGAGTAAATTCGGTCGATATAAATAGGCAGACTGTACTTTACGTATAAAACGATCAAATTACTCTCATTGCATGCGGCCAAAATTACCGAGCTCAAAACGTATAGTTATGTATACCTACTACGTCGTAAAGGTAGATGTAACGGATTTTTCCTCCGTCTTCTTTTTTTTTTATTTTGTATAATTTTGAAAGTACCACAGTCTCTCTTTCGTGCTGTGGTTGCGGGCGAAATTTTATATCGATTGTCTCCCCGCGCAATATTTAATAATTTTAGGGTATACCTCGAGCACGGTAACATCGATGTCGTGAAAGATCGAAATTATCCCGTGCATCGCACGGGTACATGTGAAGGTTTCGTAATGGAATCTTTTCGGTTGATGAAACAATGATGCTTATTGGATTACGTGAGGATCGGTTTACCGTTACACCGATGTGAATCTGTTAGGTTTTATTGAATTAAAAAGGGAGATGCAATCTAAGAACTCTTCTCTCTGAATAAGTACATGTTATTACGTTTAGAATCAAAGTATGAGGAAATTTCTAATTGAAATATTTTCGACTGCAGATTTTAATGTAGATACTACATTACGGTCAATATAAAAAAAAATGCCTGTAATAGGTGCTCATGTTATATCGTCGAAATCGCCCTGCAAACGAGTACAATAAAAATAGATCTAAAATTAGAAACCAGGCTACGTAGTTTCGATCTTTTCGCTCTCGTCAGCGTTCCTCCAAATATCCAAGATTGAACCTGCACCAGCGCGATTCAATAGAACTAGCTGCTTCAATAGTTATACTATTTTTTTGTATTTTGCAAACATAATCCTCTTATTATGTCGCCCATGTGCGTGACATAATGAGCCTATTATGTTACGTAATTTTTCATGATTAAATCTTAGTTTTCTGATCAATCATTTATCGTTACATAATGCGCTACTACAATGGTTTCGTGACAGAATACAAACCTGTAACAAACAAGGTGGTGTCTATAATTCTATAATTTTAAAATGTTATTTTTTTAAACGGTATAGGTTTATTAGAAGTAGGTAATAAATTACATTTTATCATGAAAATGATGTCTGGTGGAAAGAAACGAAAAACAGATGCAGAGGATCGCCAGTTTCAAGAAAAATGGACTGAAGAATTCTTTTTTATCTTGCAGAATGGTAAGCCTATTTGTTTGCTGTGTAATGAATCCATTTCAGTGATGAAGGAGTTCAATATAAAGACTGACAGGACAAAATAAGAAATGACAAAATCCAGAAGCTTACCGCAAATTTGAAAAAACTGCAGTAAATGTTTCATAAACAAAGAATACAACTTCATAATGTTGTGAGAGCTAGTTTTATAGTTAGTTCAAATTTGGTAGGTTAGAAATTTGCACTGTTGTGTGTCCTGAAAAGAAAAATGAATTTGAAAAAATTCAGTATATAGTTTGTCAAGACGAACTGTTGCCCGACGTATAGAAATGATGGCTGGCTAATGATATAAAAACAATTTTGACTGTTACTGAAGAATTGCTTGCTTTACAGCCTATAAAAGGAACCACTTTTTTTTTTTTTTTTGGGACTGCACGGGCGGACGAAAGACCTATTGTGCCCCCGTGCTGTTTTACTCCTCTTAGCCAGGTTGCACTCGGACGAAAAAGTCCGCAGCCTGGTCGAGAGTTAATTTTCTTAGTCCAGGATCGATCCTGTTCCCCGAAGTAACTCCGCCTCTCCCTGTCCACTGTCGAGCATTCGGCAAGAAGATGGATTGGAGTTTCCTCCGCATTCCCACAGTTTCTGCATAGGGGAGAGTTTACTATGCCCATGCGATGCAGGTGTTTGTTCAGTGCGCAGTGACCGGTTAAGATTCCTGTGAGTAACCTCAACCTGACCCTGCTCATGGAAACTGCCTTGCGCAGTTTTTCATCGTACGGACGAATCCCGAAAATTTTGCAGTGTCTCATGCCGGCAAGTGCATTCCAGTAGGAGCAATGCCTAACAGCGAGTTCAGATCTGACATCAGGAGTTCCCACATGTAGGTTCTGGATCCACGAGTGGTCTCTCACTGGCGCCTCTAGCTAATTTGTCAGCCATTTCCATAGTGACCTGGCACCCATCTCAGTGTTGTATTGACGCGTTCCGCCAGTTTTGCGAGAATCTTATGGCAGTGTAGCACTGCCTCGGAATCGAACCTGACAGCCTGTAGTGCCCTAAGGGCAGCCTGACTGTCAGAGAGAATTTCCACTGCTCCATTAACCTGCGGGCAGTTTAAAATGCCTTCCGCGCAGGTCTGGATTGCGATTCCTTCGGCTTGGAAGATGGACGCGGAGCTCCCTAGGCTGAAGGCTTCACCCTCGGTTTCACCTTCTTTCCAGATTCCAATTCCCGTGCCGTTAGGCGTTTTAGAGGCGTCCACAAACCAGCGGGATACTTCCCGTCTCGGTTTGTGGGCGAGAGTTTCGGCAATCTCTCTATTGGAGATGTTTACGTTGTATCCCCCACTGAAACTGAAAGTGGGCGGGATCTTGTCCGCCCTCATGGACAGTGGTACTGTCTGCTCTATGTAGGTGAAGATGCCGGTATGATCCCCCGTTCTACCGGAGAAACCACTGCATCTACTACATTTTGCTCTGTAGGCCCCTAAGAGTGCCTCCGACCACAAAACAAGCTGCAGCGGAGGAAGCCCAAGGATCACCTCCATCGCCGCAGTCGGCGTCGAAGACATGGCTCCAGTGATGCCTAAACAGGCAATCCTCTGGACTTTACTGAGTGCGTTTGCTGCATAGCCCAAACTAGCTTTGTGCCACCAGACCAACGCTGCGTAAGTTATAGAGGGTACTATAACTTTCGTGTACAGCCAGTGTACCATCATAGGTTTCAGCCCCCACGTTTTGCAAAGGAACCACTACAGAAGAGGACATTTTTAATCAAGTTCAAAAAGTATTCACAAGTTTTGGCTTGCCATGGTCAAAATTAGTTGGTGTATGCAGAGATGGTGCACCTTCAATGATCGGCTTACGTAAAGGTTTCATCGGAATTTTGTAGAAAAAAGCAACTGAATTAAATCTGCAAAAAGATGATTTGATAGTCCATATATGATTGCTGCAACATTAAATCTTCTTTCTTTAGTTTAGGCAACCACTGGAAAATTCTTTGCCTATTAAATTCAAAACAGTCAACAATGTGTTGTTATTTTGCACTTTTCTGATCTTTAAAGCCTGTGAGAGCATCAATCCTACCCACTTTCACTGGTAGTGATGACATGTTAAACTTTCCAATTGGCAGTGCTCAATTTTCATAAAGAATGAGTAAATTTAAAAAATGTTTAATTTTAGAAGACGTTTCATAAAATTTACCAACACAATTTAGCAATGTGGTAAGTAACTATCTGTTAAATTTATTTTGGGCTGTTTTGAATGAAAATCGATGTTGATCTGGTCTTGATGGCAGCCAGATTCTAATCCTAATTATACTTAAAAATCGCAACTTTGCATCACAAACAGCTTGAACGTTTATTGAAAAATATCCCTTACAATTTCTAAATAATTCTGCATTATTCCTACCCGGAGACTTTAAACGAACATGGGTACAATCTATTGCACCAATTACATTGGGAAATAAACCAATTTCATAAAATTCTCTTTTAATGGTATTTATATATGGTCTGCTCTTGAAGCATATTTATAAAGATAGGTTTCAATTTCGCTATGTGGCTGATCACCTTCTTTAAAATTCTACAAACAAAGTCCTTACTTATATTAACATGATGGCCCCAAAACAGTTTGAAAAGTACCCGTTCCGTAAAACCTTAAGGTACATAATATTTGTTGCATTGGACAAATAGGTTTATTTCTTTCTGTAATTGACCTAAAAACCTTTAAATAGAATTCAACCATACCTGCGACAGATTGAGGAAGTCTCAACAGATATTGAGGACAACTGCTGCAACGACTCAGATATAGAAGAGATAAGAATTCGAAAGTGATCCACCAATTCCGACTACTTCAGGCGATAGATTTCAGACGGTCACTTCGTCTGGTTTTATTGGCTAAACCATAAGCTAGATATCCGTAAATCTAAAACACGTCATAATATTATATCAAGCACTTCCAGGGCATCAAACCTGCAGTCAAAAATAAGACAGAAGTGATTGATTGTTGGCAAAAAAAAATTTCAGACCAAGAGATTGCGCGAATTGTAACCCACAGGAATCAACCAATGAAGACCCTCCTATTATCAACGTCCAAGGGATTGCTTAGCTAAGGATTTTGAAGGAAAAGTTCAAATTCCTCCTTAAAGACCGGCCTATACACAGTAGTATGTTTGTCTTTGGTCTTGCACCTAATTGTTGCATCCTAGCTTCCTGTTTTCCAAAGAAAAATAAGAATGTGCTAATGATACCAACCTTACACGACAATAGCGATATTGGCAACGATTCAAGCGATACAAAATAAACTTGAGATCGGACAATCTTAGAGGCCAATCAAAATCCTGTGTCCTCCAAAAATCTGCATCGTGTCACGTGCTGCGTGGGCGGTGACACCTCTTGCTGGGACCACATTGCCTTCAACCCCAACTCCTTCCTATTATCTGCAAAAAAATATGACCTCATCACATGTTCTGAGTGAACAGCGCACCGTACGGTCATTTTTTGTGGATAGAGTGGTATGTCATGGAGAACACGAGGATTATTGCTCGTTCATCATAAATTTCTAGAAAAAAAAACAGACATTTCAGTATGCAGTTGCAACAACCGCTGACTGTATGCCACATGTGTTTGGCAGTGGGCTGTTGAAACATCTTCAAATTTTTTGGTAAACATCCTTCGAAGGGATTACCGAGAAATGGCCAATTGCATTCGTATTAGTCATAGATCATATCATCATTCTGTATTACCAGTTAAGACAAAAGCAAAATACATTTTTAGAAACCTTTTTTTCACTGCCATGGAACTAATTTTTCATGCCAGCACGGGATAGCCACTCCCATATCATTTTTCAACAGTGAGATGAAATTGTACCAAGACAACATTTTCATCTATCCACATTTCACAACAGAAATAATCTTATGAAGTCTCTTCCTACGTATTGAATTTCATCATTAAATAATGTATTCATAAGTGCATATTGGCATTTATCTGTGACGCGCCATCTATTCACAAACAATCAAACCTCAATAATACCTATTTTACATCGAAGAGATTCAAACCATCTTGTAAAAAGTATCCTAATATTTTCGAAAGTAATATTGTTTTAACATTATTTATAAATCTTTAATGAACGCTTTTTATGCAGAATTATTATTTTCTTGCATAGCTCATGCAAAACTAAACTCAACAATACCGCAATTTCGCTTAAGACACGGCCCCCCCCTTAGGATTCCATATCGAGGTATCAATCTGCAGAACGCATACCGAAGAATGAGACTCACAACGGCGCAGATTCTTGCTTCTATAAACGTACCGGACACGTCTGCAGGTAGAGGTACCCTGCAGGTTTGACAGGCTTCTCTCTGCGTGTCCGCACAGAACAAATTACCCTAACTTCTGTTTGCCGTGAAAAAGAAATTTCTCATTGGTGCACGATAGTAATGTGTGGTTTATATGCCGGAGCAAAAAGGAAAATTCAACTCCTAACGAGCGAATTGCTGAACGTAATAGATTATTTCCAAGTAATTTCGCGTCTATATTATTTTCCCTGAACAGGTAGGTAGTCCGGTGAAACGCCTTTAAGGAGAGTGGTGCCATTTTAAGGCGATAATTACATGCTGCGGATGGACGATGCGACGTGGATGCTTGCAAACGAGAGAGAATTCTGACTGCTATTGTTGTATACGATTGGTTTTTAGTCTATTTACCTTTGCTTGATATCGATGTGTTCATGTTTAGAATTGATTGAAACATAACAATTTGTATCTTGTGCGAAATAGGGGGATAATTCGCTTTTGACGTTTTTAGTTTTACGTGATATATAAACGCTACTATATTAATTAAAAGTTAAGAATGTTAAACGACAATTTTCTGCTTACTATAATGTTTGTTACTATGAAATAATTAGCAATTTTATTGGAAGATTCTTTTGATTTCTCGGCTTTGATTGATATTTGAAATATCTACACACATTGCATCGTCTATTACATCAATTACATCGTCTTAAAGAAAAAGTTACAATGCAATGGCACCACCAGTTACCGACCATATGTTAGATGGCGCAGCTGACGAAAAAGTTTAGTAACATTTTAAGTTAAGTTTCAGGTTAAGTTTTAGGTTAAGATCCTTGTAAGTAGCCTCAGCCTGTCTCTGCTCATACCGGGTCGGCGTTCACCCTATAGCGTCGACCCTTAAAACTCTGCGGCTGCACTACCCAATCCCTGATTGCGTAGTTTCAGGGCAACGGGCGTGGCGGGAGTAGACTTCGTATATAGGGGAGGATGCTCCGGTGTCCGACCGCTAACCGTCGGAATATACGGTGGGTAAGTGAAGCACCCTACGGCACTTACCTTGAGAAATCTGCAGCTGCACTACCCCATCCTTGGTGGCCACACTCAGAGAAACGGGCGTGCCGAGAGGATTTGGCGAAGATAGTAGGAGAGGACAAAAGTCGGTTCGCCGAGAAGTAGTCGCGCTGGTTGTCTGGTTGGGAAAACCTTTGGTTTCATCCTAAAACAACTCGGTGACTCTGGGACCCTACGGTTTCACTGTAGCTACTGCGGATACTTGATCGCCGGAGGGGCGAAAGAGTTGGCGCGGTTGGCATTTTGGCCGTCCCCGTAGTTCAGGCTTAATTCACAAGCGGGCTGGTTGTACCTCACGGCCAGATTCCGTTTCCCACGCTTGGCCGATAGTCGCCATCCGCAAGGAGGCCTAGGCCCCGTGGGATTAGATGTGAGGTAGGAGGCGCTAAAGCGTCTTCAGCGGTGACCCGTCCAACGTTGACAAGGGAACTTGTCTAACATGCCGGTCCTCTCCGCGAGGTGTCGGTCTCGTGCGGGCAGTGAGATAGTAGGTGACAGTTTCAAGGCACATAACTTTTTATGTGCAGTGTGGTCCGAAAATTGCAGGATATAGGCTAACGCCTAGGCGCCTGCGGCTCACCACCTAAGCCATTTTCAAATCGATTGTCTCTGCTCATAAAGACTACCTTACGAAGTCTTTCCTCATTTGGATGGTTCAGAGAGTTTACAGTGTCTCACACCAGCAAATGCATTCTACTAGGACCAATACGAGTTCTGATCTAACAAAAACTTCACATGGTACTATAAAAATTAGACCTGTGACAGGTTTTTCGATGGCATCTAATGTTTCGCCAGTTTTTCAATTTAGTATCACCTCGGAAATAAACCTGACAGATTGTAGTGCTCTAAGGGCAGCCAGGTTGTCAGGTAAACTTTCTACCGATTCGTTTACCTGTGGACCCTCTACGTACATGGGTATGGTTAGGACGAGGACCCCCTCCAAGCTGATGGCTTCGCCATCAGATTCTCCATTTCTCCAAATTCCAATTCCTCTGCCGTTTGGCGTTTTAGAAGCATCCACAAATCAGCAGTCTCTCTGGTGAAGATGTCTACATTTTATCCTCAACTGAAACTGAAAACGGAGGAGATTCTATCCGCCCAAACCCAAATATTGTCACCATCGATGCAGTTGGCATCAAGGACAAGGCCCCCATCATGCCTAAAAAGGCAATCCAAACTAGTTTTATGCCACCAGACTCGTCTACAATCATCAAACGTTTCAACCACCACGTTTTAACAAACATTCCTCTACAGGCCCAAAAGACCCTCATGGTTTTGTTCGTCACACGTTCCAAACGCGATTTGTACCTCAATTTAGCGTCCAAAATCCCTTCTGGGTATTTGACCTCAATTGATACAAGTATCTTAGATCCCAAAATGGTTAGACACTAGAGTTTGAAGAGATTCCTCTTCTAAGTGACCCCCTTCTCTTTTGCACCATACCTCAATGAATGTACATACTTAATATTCCTAAACATTGAAAGAATATCCAGGTTTCTAAAGCTGAAAATATAAATTTCGAAACCTGAATAAGTGCAGAACATTTAGGTGTGGGATCTTTGATTATCTTGCAAAAAAAAATAGATTTAAATCCAATGGAAAATATGTATGCTATGGTGTTACAAAAAAAAAGCTTTTCAGCAAGCTTTGCAAGAAGTTGTAAGATACAGAATACTGTCCATGAATAGAGGACTTCAAAATGTTTTGGATCGACATGGAGCTGCTACAAAATATTAAACACCATTTCCATTTTATTTTTCCTCTCCTGTAATTAGCTACTCAACAAGCATGGCCACCATCTAAACTAATGTTTCCCAACGTGGGGCCCACCCCCCACAGGGAGGCAATTTGATTGTTAAGGGAGGCAATTCGAAAATGGTCTCTAACCCTTTTTCTTCGGGCCATTTAAGTGCAATGCTAGATTTCGATGCCAAAATTGAACAATTGAATTTTTTAATATTAAAAATTATGTAGATGTTACATAGGAGGGCATAAGAATTTTAGAAAGGCTTAGGTGAGGCATGACACAAAAAAGGTTGGGAAACACTGATCTAGACTCTTTAAAATTTGTTCGATTTCCTCAGCTGCAAATTGGTCCAGTTCTACGTCTTTTAGATCAAGATTATCATCTGTGTCATATAGAAGATGGAACAGCACCAGATTACTTCGTAGCTGTGATATCTGAATCTAAACGATTCTATTTAGAATTTATCAAAATCTCCTAATCGGGAAATCAAATTGCCTGGAAAAGTGTTCCTCAAAGTCTCCATTGTGTTAAAAATCGCTCAACATGATCCGGTTCAAAAAAGTACGTCCCAATCATATGTTCTGACTAAACAACGCACTATAAATCATCATTGTCGGTTGCCCAAATCGGAAATATCTTCAAATTTTTGGTCAGAATTGTTTGAAGGGACGTTAGTTAAGACCCAATCCTAAAATTCTATTATAAACACTGTTCCTATTTTATTTTTGCTTTCCTCTAATTAGCTACTCAACAACCTTGGCTTTTTGTTTCTCCACCTCCAAGACTCTTTAAAATTTGCTTAATTTCCTCATCTACAAATTGATCCAGTTCCACGTCTTTTAGAGCAAGATTGTCATCTGCGTCATATTGTGTCATACAGCCTCATCTCCGATTGATCTTCTGTTTCCTGCTCTGGTCTGGTTATCGATATGTTGAACTGTTAGCCAACGTTTCCATGCACTCTTCAAGGTCATATCTATCTCTAATTCGTTTATAATTGTGTCTCAAGTTTCACCTAAACACACAGAAAGACAAGACTTTCTTATCTCAAATTAGGTAGCAGTATTTTTTAAATAATTGACAATCATTTAACTTCTTAAGCATGTGAAACATAACCTCGAAATTTGCGCGCGTTTTTATGTAGATAAACAAGCAATTGTCAATTTTTCGCTCTATCAAGGCTGATCTTGTAGCTCTTTAGCTCTTTCATCTCTGTGATGGGCCGATCTTGCCTAGGATGGTTTTTTTGTGGTTGATGATGATTCATCCTTGCAGGGTGGCTTTTGTTATGACGTTGGCGATGGTACTGGTAATTTCGCCGAGTTGGATGGAAATTTTTTGTATGGTACTAAGGGGGTTGATTGTTACTGCTTGTGCGTAGCTGCAGGTAGGAAGAGGTTTGATGGTATCTAGGAGGGTTGGCTTGGGGTAGTGAGGACAGCCCTTGTAGTTAGCTGAGTAGTTTCCATTACAGTTGGCGCATGTAGGAGGGGCAGATTTGGGGCGTTGGCATTCTCCTGGACGAAAGCATTGTCCGATTGCTCCGATTGCCGACTATACCTTCAGGGTTGCCACTGCGATGTTCAGCGAAAGGACTTCTCGGTAGATGGTAGATGGATTTTTGCGTTTTGTCTATTTTCACCAGCACGAGTGTCATTGGCACTTTGCCTCTTGGTTTCTTCATTCTGATTACCTTTTCCGGAGAAAATCCTTGATCCACGAGGTCTTTGTAGATCTCTTGCTTAGAGATTTCGGTTGGGACGCCCTGTAGGACTACGTTCAGTATCTTTTCGGAGGGCGGTTGGTATATCTAGAACGCTATGTCGGGAGAGGGCTCGAAAGTCTTCTGCATTTGATGGATAAACTCAAATCCCTAGAGGGATGTTCTGCGCTCTAGAGAAGTTGATCTTTAATCGGCGAAGTTCTGAACAATTTGCGGACCATTTGGACTTGTCCCTGATCACGATAAGGGAAATCTTCTCTGTTTAGCTATCGTCGGTGACAGTGGGAAGGGGCGATGATTCCATGGCTGTGAAGACAGCAGGTTGCCGCGGCAGTGCTTCTATTTGCTCTAAGTCAGCGGCAGCCTTTCTTCTTCTAAGGATTGCTTTAACTCTCGTTGCGGCCTGGCAGTTTTGTTTTCTGGGCCGGGGTTGAGTGAATTTGGGCTACGACTTCAATTTCAGAGGGCGAAATTGGGGAAGGAGGTCTCTTTTTGTGGACATTTTCCAGGTTGGATTTGACTGCTTCAACGATGGAGTCAATTGATCCAAAGGATGTACCGGAACTGATTGGTAGAGCATAATCGCTCTCGGAAAGGGGCATTTCGAAATCCATGTCCACGTTTCTGTTAGGTGAGTTTCGGTGTCCCTCAGTGAGAATCTTTTTGAGAAATTCTATTTCTGCCAATTGTCGAAGTCCACATTATTTTTAATGAGGATAGGCGATAGCAGCATTGGTTTCTTACCTTTCTTCTTCTTTGCGGTTTTACCGTTAGTTTTTGGCGACATAGAGTACACAGACTCTCTTGCCAGGATGGCTTGCAAGATTCCCTATTTTACACTAAATATTTTACCCATACACTGTACTATGTAATTTAAAATGAACAAAACTATGTCGAAATGTAATCCGACCATCATTAAATATTAACGACGCCGACGTGTCATCCGTATTTATCAGATATTCTTCATGTTTTTACGACAGCTATAAAAATCTCTGACAAAACGATATCGATTCCAAACAGGTAATACGCTCAAATTCCCCACTATCAATTTTTATGCTCGTACCTGCCTCATATACGAAAACGAAAATGACTGAAAAAAAAAGAAGAGAAAATAACTGTAAAAGAGATCACATACCTACTAAGAAAAGGAAAAACACTAAAAACATATATGGAATAGTAATTCGAACGAGTAAGAAAGGGTGTGCGGTAATAATCTTCGAATTTTAAGACCGATTTTTATGTTTACGATTATGCTGAATCGACGAGAACATCTCTAAAAGTGTTCCAAGTCTATATAATCGGATAAAATACGAGCTTGTGTCTTGATTATTACGAGAGTTGATTTTCGGTAATCGCTACAGAAATATTTAACTTGGGATCTTATTCGTTATTATTACACACTTCAATAACTCAGATACTTCCCTGTCCTATCTACATATTTATAAAAGATATAAAACTGCCTACTTATTCATTGCGGGTACTTTCATCATAATATCTAAACAAGCAGCATGTTAGTCTCGATGTATTGAGGGCCTATTCGCCTTTCATATCTAATGCGAAACTTATTCATCGACAAGGCAAGTTGCCAGGATATTAAAAGGCAAGCTGGCTGTTATTATTTAAATCGCCGGTATAATATCGAGCGACATCTGGATGCCGTCCCGTAAAATACTAAATACGAGCGATAAATATCGGAACAACGTTCATATTTTCTAGTTAACAAGAAGGTAGCACAACATTCTTGATAAGAGAAGCAGACGGTGAACGACTTCCTAGAGATAAATAATCTGCGTGAGATGGAATGAAAAGAGTTGTCTGGCTAGTACATAACTGAATAACTGAATGTTATGCTATGGAAAAAAAAATGTACGTCGCTAGTGAAGTTGATCTAACTTTAATAAAATTAATTTGTTGGTTAAATAGCTCTAATCTATACATCCAATTAAATTTTCTTCTGTTAAACTTCTCGAAAACCGGAGGGTTGATAAAAAAAGCTGTTTATTCTTGTTTATTCAAAATAATCTCCTTCTGAGTCAATACAGGGCAGAAAAAAGGTCTTTTAGATGACCGGGATCGATAACAATGAAGCATTTTTTGGTCAAGATTTCAATTACCAAGATGGCTGGAATTCATTGTTGTGAACAATTCTCTTTGAATAAAAAAAAAAAAAAGGTTAACATTGTCTTGATTTTGCTCTTCTCTTTTGGCTCTTCTGCTGACTCCCATACCGCACTCTGACGTTTTGTTTTTAGCTCGTATTGAAAACACCACATTTCCTCATCGGTCTTAATGACTGACATGCTTGCCGCTAGGACGAGCTCCTAGAACATGACTTAATTCAGGATGAAGAATTTGGCTTCCTAGCACGGATTACCACCTTTTCCGTGTCATTGGGACTAATGAATAAAACTGTAGCAATTGCTTTCTCTTATAAAATCGAAGTAATTGCTTGGAAGCCAATGAATAAAAATAGGAGGAATTGCTTTTGCGTCCAGCACATGCTTAAAAATGCAGGAATTGCTTCGAGTTAAAGCTTTTTCTTTAAAAAAATAGAAGCAATTGCTTTCGTTTGCTTTAAAATGTGATGAATAATTTAAGGAATTCCTTTTCCTAGTGTAACAATTTCTTTCAACTTTTCAAGGTAGGTCGACCCCTTGCTTGGTAGCAGTCAACTTTTATTTTCCGCGGCATACACGTGAGCTGCTCTTAATTATTAAATTTGTGTCTTCAACTAATGCTGAATATATGAAAGTCCGTAAAAGAAAAATCTACAGTGTACGTAAAAATTGCAGATATGATGATTTCAGAAATCGATATCGATTTGACTGTGAAAATGTTGAGCGGTTGGCAAATTATTTTTTGACTGATACTGATGAAAGGCGAGGGGGTGCACTATCACCTATAACTAACTAACCTAAATTCTGTAGGTGAAGAACTTGGTGTACACCAAACTACTGTCTGTAAGACATACTCGTAAGTAAGTAAGTAAGTAAATGTTTATTTTAGAGACTCAGGTATAAAATACGTCAATAAATCAATACAGTAAATCATACAGCAACAAATAGGAAGAAAAAGATTGTAACCATGATTTGACTGTACTCTTGAAGAGTGTAGGTGTAAAATTTTTCCAACTGTCGGGCAATTTATTGTATATTTTAATTCCTAAAATATCAGCGCTATTAGCGGTAAGACTAAGGTTGTGCTTTGTAGTATGAATCAGTTGATTTCGGATATTGTATGTGTGCGGGTTATTATTTTTGTTTTGGAAAACTTGCTTATTCTTATGAACATATACGCTGGATTCTAATACATACAATTCTACCACTGTTAGGATTTTCAGAGATACAAAGTAATTTCTACAGGATGTGAGTTGACTAATTCCTGCAATACACCTGATTGCCACCTTTTGCTTGAGAAAAACTTTCGTGGCCGCGCAGGAAGATCCCCATAGGAGAATTCCATACATTATATGACTTTGAAATTTACTGTAGTACATCATCTTTAGAGTATTTAAATCGACTGTATTTTTCAGTGATCTTAATTTAAATATTGATTTATTCAGTTTGCTAATTAATTTTTGACAGTGACTGCTCCAGTTTAAAGTGGACGTAAACGTCAATCCTAAAAAAAGTCCAGAATCTGCATCGTTATCGTTATTTGAAAAGCGCAGCTTAATAAAGTTGTTTATTTTCTTTTGAACAGTATAGAAAAGAATATATTTTGTCTTTTCTAAATTTAGTTAGCACTAGTTTCAATAGCATTTTCTTTCTCTGATACAACAACAGTAATATCATCTGCGTAGCATACTACAGCAAAATCACTTATAAACTCAACTATATCGTTTAAAAATAGTGAGAACAATAAAGGACCAAGCACGGATCCTTGTGGCACACCGGTGTAAATAGGAAGAAACTTGGATTTGATTTTGTACTTATGATTAGTATTAAAAGCACTAACTTCAACGTATTGTGTTCTGTTAGAGAGATATGACGCAATCCAGTCAGCTACTCTACCCCGAAAACCCAACAGATCAAGTTTCATTAGAAGTAGATTGTGTTGGATACAATCAAAAGCCTTGGACAGGTCGCAAAGTATTCCAATCGGATAAAACTTTGACTCGATATTCTCTAAAATGCAATTGTATATTTGTGAAAGAGCAGTTGTTGTTGATTTGCCGGCTTTAAATCCATGTTGCGATTGCGATAGTAGATCATATTTGTTTATAAAGCTCTCTATACGTGCAAGAATAGCTTTGAAAAGCAGGACGACAGGGCAATTGGACGATAATTAGCAACATCATGCACATCACCTTTTTTATGAAGTGGTTTTATCACCGAATCTTTAAGTGTGTCCGGAAAAATTCCTTGTTCAAAGGAGCAGTTAATCAAATGCGTAATCGGCTCTAGTATTTCATGTCTACAAAGTTTAATTATGTTTGCAGGAACACCATCGGGACCTGATGTAAATTTATTCTTAATTTTGTCAAATACTGTCAACATCTCAAATTCCGAATATGGATAAAGGAACATACTGTGTGGATTAACTTTGATATGAGTAGTTGTCATTGTAGCGCGTGGTATTTTTTGACAGGTATATGCTGGAATGCTATGAAAATATTCATTAAATGTATTTGCAACAGCATAAGGAGATTCTAAAGTTCGATTGTTGATATTAAGCGTCAATTTTTTGTTTGAATTGTCGCTACTGCGATTATATTGTAGATTTTTTATGATACTCCATGTTGCTTTGTTTTTATTTTCGGAATTCATTATTTTGGCATTCACATAGTTAAACTTAGTGAGATTAATTAATTTGTTGTGTTTTTCCTTCTGTAGCTTATAGATATTTTGAAGTGTAGGATACGTTTTCTGTAATATAAAAAGATCTTTAAGGTTTGCGCTAGAATGCCGCACTTCATCGTTTATCCAATTATTGCTGTTGTTAGCTAATGTCTTTTTACTATAAGGAAAAGAAGTATCAAAACAAAATGAAAATATCGCAGTAAAAACTGTGAATTTCACATTAAGGTTGGTTACATTATACACAGCATCCCAACTATCATCTGGTATACATTTTAAAAAACGAGTTTTGTTTTCTGCAGTGTATAACCTGCGATATTCATAGCAATATTTTGTTAATTTAGTATAAATCGCAGAATATAACAATATTAACCTATGATCTGAGAAGTGCACGTCTATTAATTCATACTCCAAATTACTTGTTATCAATGGTGGTACTCGACTCGGATGTTACATCAGATATTTGTTTTGTTAAGTTAAAAGTCTCAAGAATATTTGTAAGTTGCAGATATTTATAATTTGTAGGACAACAATTTATATTAAAATCACCGGCGAGAATGATTGGTATAGTAGTATCAAAATATTTTTCTAAGATAATATGCAAATGAAGAAGAAATATCTCAAGCTCGCCATCAGGCGCCCTATACACAGTAAAAACTAGGAACTGTAAATCTTTAATATGAATTTTAGCTGCGCATATTTCGATATCCTTTTCTATGCAAAACTCTGAAATATCAATAGCAGTGGCATGTATGCTATCGTGACACCAGATACCACACTCTCCACCTTTGCTAATAGATCTACAATAATTGCTAACAAGTTTATAATGGTTGATATTAAAAGAACAGATTTCACTTGTTTTAAACCATGTTTCTGTAAGGCATACTATATATGGTTTATATGTGTCTAAGCAAATTTCTAGATTATTCATTTTTTTCTTAACGCTTTGAGAGTTTAATAGAAATATTGAACATTTTCTAAAGCTATTGCTACTACCTATATCTAAATTTTGACATCTTTCTTCACCAGTCGAAAGAAAAAACGGTTGATGCATGTATCCTTTGGCCAAAGGGTTGGATTTTTGATATCGTCAAGAGCGTCCATTGGAACGGATACTCTAAACGACGAGTATCCTTCGGGTCGTCTAGACTGCAGTTTTTCAAGTTTTGCGTTTAAAATATTCTTCGATTTCAAGTAGTTTTCTAGTTCATCTGCTGATAGATCAGGATCTAGCCGATACACATGGAGATGTCCATATCTCGCTACCGCTTTAATATTGCAATCTTTTTCCGCTGTGCCACGAATGACATTTTTCTTAAATATATTTTTATTTTTATTTCCGGTCTAAAATTCGTAGATGGACTTGTAACTGGATTTCGAATTGCATCGGTATCGCTGATATCTTTGGATACTATTTTTATGTGTTCATCGTCGCTTGTTGAAGGTTTTTTGTTTGACTTTTTGTTAACGCTTAGTTTATCTGCATATGTGACCTTGTTGGAGGTATACGTTTCCGATGTATTATACGAATTATTGAAATATTTGTCAATTATTTTCTTATCGTGTTTTTGTTGACATAATTCCACTAAATTTACATTTACTTGCTGCAGTGCTTGCACTTCATTTTTCAAACCTTTAATGTCTTCTTTTAAGGGATTAGTTACTTCTTCAATGATACAACCGACCAATTCCTTGAATTCCATACTTTTCAAAAAAGCAATTAATGCATCATCACTTCGTTCACTTTTTTCACCAGATCTAAGCCCAGGAGGCATTTTAAGAAAATTATTAGTATAAGTCTTTAAGAAATACTACACTAAAGTTGGATGCAGTTTTGGAAAAGGCCAATATTTTTATTAAATTTCCTAGAAGTGCTGAAGCTGTTGTGGAAGCTAAACGGTTGTGGTCAGAGAGATATCGGCTTCCAAATGCCATCGGCGTGATAGACTGAACACACGTCAGGATTCCAAAGTTTGAAGAATTCGGTGATGAATATATAAACCGAAAAGGGTACTCTAGCATCAACGTGCAGGCAACTTGTAACGCACAAGACATTTTTACAAGTGTAGACTGTCAATGGCCAGGCTCTGTGCACGACAGCAGAATTTTCAAAAATTCTGATACATACCACATTCTTAAAAACAGCATAGAAGAATGCGTATCATTAGGAGACGATGGCTACTCTATATCACCTTGGGTTATGATTCCCTGCAACCCAAGAACAGCAAAACTATAATAACATTTTCTGTCGGGAACGTGTCATAATTGAACGATGTTTTGGACAGTTAAAAGCAAGATTTCCTGTCCTTCAGTATATAATCAGTACCTAATAAATTAGAAAGAACTCCATCTACAATAATTGCTTGCGTTGTGCTGCATAATATCACTTAAATAAGCAATTGCCACAGAAGTGCAAGAAAAGCAGCAATTGCTTAAAAATGTTATTCATATCCAGATCTAGCAATTGCTTTTACTGATAGCATTTGCTAGTCAAGCAATTGCTTTTGCTAAAAAGTAATTGCTTCAAGTAATTGCTTGATTTTTATTCATTAGGCCCATTGGGTTTCATGAATAAAACGCAGTAAATTATTTTACTTCAAATTCATGAAGCATAACCTTCGAAATATTGCTGCATTTGCTGCACCGTAAGCAAATGTAGAATTTGCAATACACAACGAGCTTTGCTCCTGGCAGATCAAGGATATGGAATAGAAGCTTGTTTAATGACTTCCTATCAAAACCCTAACACGCCAAGAAATGCAATACAATAATTAAACATTAAATCCAAAGCATTACTACTAGACAGTTGAAGCAAAGATTTCCAATACTGCAATATAAAGTTTGAGTGAAGCTTGAAAACATTCCTAAATTAATAGTTTGCTGTCTTATTCTACACAACATTGCAAAAGCACTACGAGATCCAGACTTCCAGTTGGGAGAAGTGGAGCTTAATAACGATGTAAATAACCGTATTGAGGCAAATAATAATGACGACATTAACATCAGAAGAAGTGGAATGCGACGACAAGAGAAAATTGCCCAACTTATTTTTCAACAAAACTTGTAGCGCAAGTTGAAACTCATAATTATAATCCAAGGCATGGAACAGAAAAAAAAATTATACCCTCATAAAAAAATGATTTCTCTTTATCTGCAAAATACGCCGAAACTGCCTGCTTGACTTCATCATCGACAGTAAATTTTTTACCCCGCAGCTCTTTTTTCATTTTCGGAAACAGGTAATAATCACTCGGGGCCAGGTCTGGGCTGTACGGTGGGTGATTCGCAACTTCGCAGCCCACCTAATGCAGGGCAGCTAACGCAACGCGGCTCTTGTAAACGGGCGCGTTGTCGTGCAAAAGCAGCACACCTTTCGTCAATTTTCCCCGTCTTTTCTCTTTAACGGCTTCTTTTAGTCGCTCTAATATTGAAGCGTAATATTCTCCGGTTATAGAAACACCTTTATCTTTATAATCAATCAACAATATTCCTTCCGAGTCCCAAAATACCGTTGCCACGAGTTTCCCAGCTGATTGTGACACTTTAAATTTCTTGGGAGGTGATGTGCCCTTTTTATGCCACTACATGGAGTCTTGTTTGTACTCAGGTTCATAATGAGCTTCCAATTGTTCCAACAAAACTAATCTCTGCAATTCTGCTGTTGTAAAATTTTGTGTTTCCATTGTCTCAGAGAGAGAAGACGATGTTTCTTTATTTTCTTTGTTACCGTGCCTTTTGCAGAATCCGGAATTGATTCTTCTTCCGCACTCACTTTATAACTACTACACAGCATGCCTTTTATATTCAACCAAACATCTTAATTATTCCTGTCTAAACTTGTTAAAAAGTGTAGCAAATGGTCTATATAACGGAGCATTTACTACAGAGCAAAAGCAAATCATTATTCATTAGAAACAAAGCAAATGGTTTTTCTTTCTGCCTCTTGCTTGGAAAGATTTGCTTTTGCTTTTACTTTGTATTGCAAGCAAATGCTCCATTTTTATTCATGAGATCCATTGAGGCGATTCAGAACTCCCTCGAGAGACGAGAGACAATGGCTGCGGTGTTTTTGGGCTTTGCACGTGCCTTTGACTCGTTTACAAAATGGTGGTGGCAGGGCTTAATCCAGAGATAATCAAAATCTTGTGGTCATACCCTGCAGGACAGAAGTTTTACCGATAGAGTCGAAGACTGCGCCTCGTCACCGAGATCTGCTTCGGAGGGATCGTTTATTGGTCCAACCCTTTTTCTGATGTACATCCACGATCTCCCTAGAACCCAGGAAGTACATCTGGTGACCTACGCGGACGATACCGACACCTGCCACATATCTTGGGATGATCTTTGACAAGAGATTGATTTTATCCCAACACGTCACCAAATCAATCGACCACTTTGCTGCGGATAGATCAATAGTCAACCCCTTCCTATGTGTCAAAAGTTTGCTTCCATTGAGATTAAAAATGTCAATCTACTACATCTTCTTGCGTCCTGTTTTTACATATGGAGCCTTGTTGTGGGCTTCTGTTGCTAAGACACACCTTAAGAGATTCTGAAGGTCTGAGAAGACACAGCAACACGTCAAGTAGATTCTTCTGGGAAGAATTTATTGCAAAACAATTCCCTTTGAATCGAAGAAAACGGTGAGCATTGTCTTGATTTTGCTCTTCTGAAAGCGTAATTTTTTTCTCTGTTGGCTCTTCTGGTGACTTCCATGTCACACTCTGATATTTTGTTTTTGATTCATATTGCAAAGACCACGTAACATCACCAATTACAATGGCTGACATGCTTGGCTGATTCGATTGGTACATTTTTAACATGTTTTTGAACTCTCCAATCTTTTTGGTCGTTCACTCAGTTGAACCTTCATCTTTGTCAGCAATTTCCACGTCACGAGTTCAGACTTTCACTGTGGTTTAGCTTTCCGTTAACCTATAGTTAGCCTTTTTTCTTATTTGTTTTCTTTCGTTGACATATTCTTCAAAGTTTCATTTCAAATCGATGAGAGACACTCACCTGTATTTCCCCCCATTTTTCTAAAAACTAATCGATTCCTAGAACACCATTCTTCAACAACTGAGTAAGTATAATGTGTCAGTACTAATACTATTGCATACTACGAGGCGCTTTACAATTTTCTAAGTAATTTAAACCACAAAGTGTTTGTTGATCTTTTTTACAATTTGTTAGTGACCTTATTAGGTCTACACGTTGTTTTCTTTAACTGATTTATTGTGTCGTTACTAGCTTGTTTAACACGTCTGAATCAGACTACTACTATTTTAGGTATTAGTACAGTTGCACAAGTACAAATAGATACAATTTCTTTTTGCTTAAATAAATTACGGATATAATTGTAAGATTTCCTTTATCTTTTGTTTTATATTTGAGTTCACGCATTTGTTCTTTTTTAAACAGTTTTGATTAGTTAGTTCATTTTTTTGCCATGTCCATAAAAATGAATATTTGGTTTCAAACTTCACAAAAGAGCAGAATCTTATTTTGAAGTCTATGATTGTAAAATAAATGAAAATATAAAAACTATTAAAATGATAAAAAAGTTGAAAAATTATAAAGAATGTGTTGCAGCTATCGTAAAAATACTTTGTCGTTTTGCTTTGTTTCTTCTTGGGCAACGTTGAATTGACTTGTTAGAAGATACTTAGCGATCTCAATCTTAAAATCTAAAAATTGTTGCATTTTTCGCGTAAGGACATTTATTATCTCTCCATCTAACGGATGGGCCATCTGGTCAACGTAACTATTAAGTACTCTTTCGATTGTTTTGGGCTTGAATTTCACGAACGACAAATTCGATTTCATGTTTCAAGGCTTCAATCATCTCTAGATGATTGGTTGGAGTAACATTTATTCTTAAGGGGCTCAAGTTACAGCCCTGAGGTGGCTAATTGACATCAGAATTTCTGCTGATTATTCGATTTTCGAAAACGACGCCCAAATATTGAATTGTTACGTTGACTGTGTGGCCAGTAGCGTCCTCCGTTTGAATTCCAACGACGTCCATGTCATCTACAATTTGTGGGAAAAAATTTCGTTGAGCATGGCATGGTAACGGTCGTCATTGACCGTAACGGCGGCTCCTCATTCATTTTCAAAGAAAAATGGTCCAATCATACCACGATGCCAAATTCCGTACTCATTTTGAGAGTATCGACTTCCCAATCATGACGTTTGGATTTTCTGAAGCTCGAATGCAATAATTTTGCTGATTTTTCAGAAAAAATGGTCATCTTCAGCTCACTAGGCAAACCGAAAAGGCTTCAGTTCTTGGACTGATCCCCTGCCTTGCAAAAGTGGTGGAAGTCATCGTCCTCCTGCCTGAAGGAAGAACTATTTATCAAAGAACCGATACAAGATAAGCAGTTTGGCTTCCGTGAAGGGTTATCTCTCTCTGGAGTTACTCACACGATGTACGTGGACGACACTGCCCTCTACACTGCCGATGCAAATGAGAACATCTTGTGCAACAAACACCAGCAATCGCTGGACAAAATTCTGGCCTGGGCATCCAGGTGGCGAATGTGTTTTCGTTGACAACTTCAGACGCCGCTGGAGTCCATCGGTTTTGTACCATGGGACTGTGTTGGATTCATGTCTAACCATGTGTCTCCATGTAAACAAATCCATAGACAAATTCAACGCGGCAAAGAGGTATTCCAAGAGTGCTCTGTCTTTAAAGATTAAAATTCTTATCTATTGCATCTTCCTGCGACCTGTTATAAGTGACGGGGCTTTGCTGTTTGTCAAGCATGGCCAAGAGAGATTTGTACATTACAAAATATACAAAAGTTATTACCTTAACTGGTTCAATTTTTAACCTAAAACTAGAATATAACCAATTCGTCTGACCTTAAGTTCGAGTAACGTTCAGGTGAGTTCCCTCGGTGTCTCTTGTAACCTTAAAGATTTTACCAGCTATCTAAGATAACTGTGATCTACTAATCCAACATTAAAGCATGGACCTTAATCATACCAATAATCGGATAAATATGTTCAGCTCCGGTTGTATGACCATGAGGTGATATTTAATTTCAAAACCATTAAAAGAACATTAAAAATTAATTCTAGATACTGCAAAAAAACCGTAAAAATAATGAAGAACAAAGAAAAATATTAACTGAGGTAATTAACCAAGAGAAAAAAAATACAGACCTTCTAGAAGGGTGCCCCATCGTTCGTGCCCAACCAACAGCTTTGTGATGATTTAGGAATAGCATCGTTGGACATCGTTAGCTTGGCAGAAAAGACCCAGAAGAGAATCGCAAGTTTCGGAACTCCGCTGGTAAGCAGAATACCAGCAACCCCAAATATCTAGCCTAACAGGGAGCTATCTAGGAAGAAAAAAGAGCTCAAGAACCAGCGTTCGGCCTTAGAAGGGAGACAAACTAATTGAACTTTGTAAGCTTTGATACGGAGTCTTTAAAAATTAATCAAGAACATTTTTCATAATTGAAAAGACTTAATCTAATATCAAAACAGAACATTTCTTCATTATTAAAACACGATTTCCTCATAATTTATTCGTAAGAGTGAAACTAATGCATGCCTATACTAATTACTAAATCTATCTCGCTTAATACAATAGACCAGTTGATTAATTTCGAACAGGCGATTCGTGATCTTCAATGTTTAGCCCGCCAAGATTGATTACCGGAGCGTCATCTTTAATCGCGCCACCGTACTAGCAAATGATTAAACTGGAAATGCCGTGATGGTTATTTGTAACGCGATCACCGCTCATTGTTCGAGGCGGCTCTCGTTAATTCATTTCGATTAAAAGATGAAGGAGACGATACGAGATCAATTTGTCGTAATTGATTGATATATTAAGAGCGTTCTTGCAAATTAATTCGTCCCCCCTTTATCTTCGATGTTATGATTGCTATAGTACTTTTTGCAGTCGTAATTAACAATTAAGCGATAATAATATTTTATGATCAGCACCGATAAACGTTGATGATTAACTTGCGAGGTTGTACAAATTGTTCTGATTTTAAATGGAATTATTTTTGTTTCAGAATGTGTCGTAGCGCCATTCGTCAGTGGTTCCACCACGCAGCAGATACCATTTGTTTTCCTCCCTTTACGTGGACAAATAATCCACCCGAGCAAAGAAATCAGCTTCGCAGGTAAATTGTTCTAATACTTTCTATTACGTTCTCAAACAAACTAATCACTAAATCAATCGCTAAAGCACGTGTTTGATCGTGATCATACCAGCTATAAAAGAGTTTTACGAATTAATTTAATAAGAAAGCTTTTCATCGTCATGTAAACGATTAAAAAGATATACAAATCATTTACCAGATGTCATTAATTTACATAAAATTATCCGTTTTGAATAAGTAACGAATCATCAATAATGTTTATGTTAATTCTTTATAGAAAATATAGCAATCATCATTTTAATTTGACACTTAAAAGATCGTGCTTTCACTCTATAAAACAATATATTGTACATTCCATCACCTATTCTGTCCAGTTCCTACCTTCACACCGGTCGATATACGTTGCCGTCTCGTATAATCCACTTATCAGACATTGGGCGATAGATGTTGTCAGTCTTGTCGTTCCAAAATACACATCGACCCCACCAAACTCTTTAAAGCAGCAAAATATCGTCTCGGTACTTCCATTCTGCATCATGGTGCTTGGTTTCTGGATCATATTATATAAGCACCACATTTCATCATCAATCACAATGTTGTACAAGAAGTTTCGGTCCCTTTTTAAGTCGATGAAGATGTCCTTCGATATAGTTGTCATTAATTTCGATTATCAAATCAATTTTCCTTCAATTGCAGCGTAATATTTAGCTCTTTGCTCCATATTCATCTTTATATGAATGATTCAAACACACCGTCACACTCCAGCCGATTTATCTTCCTTAGACGTTGGGCGATTCAATGTTGCCAGTCTGTATATTAATAGCCTGTCGTTATAGATATTCGTAGACGCACTGGTTCTCTATTGAGAGTAGTTCTTTTTCGGATATCGGCTTGTTTTGTATTCCATGAAATTGGATGCCTCGCTTTCAGGTTACCAACCACAATGATCAAATTATAGTTCGAAACAGAAAAAATACTAATTTTACAACTAGCAAGTATTTTAGTGACTTCAACGTGAAATCTGTAAAATCTGCTTTAATAATTTGACAACTGTCAGAAACGTTTTGACAGGTACGTTAATTAAGGTTCTAAAAACAGCTTTCTTCGTTTCTTTGTGTCTTTTTTATGTATTGCCTAATTACCACCAAACAAGTGTGGAAAATAAAAATAATTTCGACAGTTTGACAGCTACCAGAAGTATTTTTACTATACACCAGCTAAAACACAAATATAAAAGCTGTTTTATACTTTGACGAATTTTAAAATAACTAAAATGTGTACAAATCTTGACACAGTAAAAAAAAAATTCATTTTACTGTCAGAAACAGTTTGATAGTTTTGTCTATTAAATATTTTGACTATTTTTTTGAATATTTTTATACAATTATCGAATTTAAAAAAGATACTATTTTTATAATCTGACAGCTGTCAATGATGTTTTGACAATTACATCTATTACAACTATACAACGCAACAGTTTGGACACTTGAGAGGTATTAATAAAAAAAAATTTGAAGCTGTAAAAAACTGATTTTGTAATTTGACAGCTGTCAGAACTTGTTTGACAATTACAATTTCAAAATATAACTCGTAAATATTTGAAATTGTAAAGAAAAGATAATTAATTTTACATTTCTGCAAGTATCGAAAATATGTTGACGTTTATAATTATCAAATTTGAAAAACTATGCTATTTTTATAATTTGACAGCTGTTATAAATGTGTGCGTATGACGTAAGACTGTTTTTCATATGTAATAGTTGTCAAAAATATTTTGACAGCTATATCTATCGCATTTGTAAGCAGTTGTAAACATATTACAACAGTTTTCACAATTGACAGATACTAATGAAAAATGTTGAAGCGGTAAAAAATTTACCGATTTTACATTTTTGCAACTGTCAGAATATTTTGATGTTTACGATTATCAAATTTGAAATTAAAGTAATTTTTTTTAATTTGACAGCTGTCAAATCTGCAAAATACTGTAAAAATAATCTAATTTCGAAAGTACCTAGTTTCTATTTTTATAATTTGACAGCTGTCATAAGTATGTATTTTGATTTGTAGACCCGCTAAAATAGTAAAAAAATACAATCGAAAGCACAAAAAATTGACAAAAATACGTATACGCGCTCTCTCTCTCTCTCTCTCTCTCTCTCTCTCTCTATAGTGGGATTATTTCTCTCTCGGATTTCCGCTTATTTTGTATTCCACTAAATTAAAAATAATAAATTTTCTTCCAAGCTGGATAGTTGTTGCGCATCCTCGCATTCAGGTTACCGACCACGATGACCAAATTATCTGTCGCTGGAAGATTGTAATGTCACCCCCCCCCCTTCTTCCTCTCCCTCCACGAGCTGGGAAGATATGAACAGAGATAATGGTCGAACGACTAACGGCGTCACCTCAAAAAGAAGAAACTGGGCGAGAGCAGCATCTGAGTTGAACGAGATATATTTTAGTACGACTCATGGTTTTCTTTGAGGAGGGAATTCTCGGTGGAATAGGTGACTTTTGCAACGGCTGCAACGATGAAGAAGTCCTTGAAGGGCGCCAAGCAATGGAGTAATATTATTTCTTCTGGCAGTAGTACCTCTGGAGGAGCTCTTACTGGTGTTTTCAAGAGAGTTTTCGTCGTATCAGAGATTTTAACAGCATCGCTTTAACGAGTCGATAGCCGCAGTTGTTAGACGGCTGACTATCGTTGTGGCAGAACGATAGGAGCCGGGTTTCAATTCTCTGGAGGGGCGGTGACATTTTTTCAGAGGGTTGAAATCCGGATCGACTGAGCATTCGCTTTTAAGAGCAAAGTGAGTGATTAACAGCGCAGCATTATAATGCTGTCACAAAGCCATTTGAACATAATTTGCATACACAAAACTACACCGCATCTAAGCACCCACCACACATAAAAAATAATAAAAGGCGCAGAACCCATCCGAAAATACGAGGTGTGACAATTAAATAACCGGCCTGATGCTACAAAACTTTTTATTGATCACCAATCACATTTGACTATTTATCACCTTCAATATACTCCCCCTGCCGATCCCTACAGCGCTCCTTACGAATTCTCTATTGTTGATAACAGTGCTGGAAGTCGTCTTCTGTGAGCTTGTCGACCACCTATGTCGCTTTTTCTTCGGGCGAGTACGGTGGGTGTTCCAACACGGTGATGCTGTATTTTGCGAAGAACGCCTTCACAGGCAAGGCGCAGTGAGCGGGCGTATTGTCCTGGTGAAGCATCCAGGACTTACTCCTTCACAGATCGGGTCTTTGTCGCCGTACTCGTTCACGAAAGGCGATCAGAACCTCGATGTAGTAGTGCTGATTGACAGTTTGACCTTCGGGTACCCAGCGAACGTAAACAATTCCACGCTTGTCAAAAAAACAATCATCATGGCTTTGAATTTTGATTATTATTATTATTTGGCGTTTTGTTTCAGGATCGTAGGTGAAGAACCACGATTCATCAAACGTAATCACTCTGTTTAACAGTTCTGGATCGTTATCAATGATGTTGAGGGCCGTCTGCGATCAATTCACGTCCCTCCTTAAATCTTTTATGCCACTCAAACACTTGTGGGGGAAGCATCATCAGGCACAAACATGTTCAAACCTGTCGTGGTCCGTTCATTGTTTACCAGAAGCAGCATCACTCCGGTTATTTAATTATCACACCTCGTATGATCTTGTCGGCTCAGGGTTATGAGGCTCGGAGTAGCCCTAGGAGAACGAGGGCAATCTCTATAATTCGCAGGATGGGGGTCTCCACAGTTGAAGCATGTGGTTGAGTCACTTTTAGGTCTATCGGAGTCGCTTGCAGCGTGGTCCCTCCTCCCTTCCCCTTCTGCCCCCCCCCCCCTCCCCTCCCCGCAGGTTACACATTTTCATTAGGCAGTACAGTAATTTAAAGTTATCTTTGATGTGGTGGATGTTCTTTTCGGATTTGGATAGCTTGACTAAGACGAGAGGCATAAGGGCCGCAAGGCAGCTAAGTGGAAACCCATCTCCTTAAAGACCACAAGTATGTCAGCAACTTCGACTTCCAGTGACTTTGGTAGCGGTGATGGACGAGGTGTTCTGCCAGGAGAATGTAGAAATCATGTTGGAGCAACTATTGGATTGGTTGACATTTCTCGTGGTGATATCAAAGGTCTAGCCAACATCCTGGCTCGCATTAATACGTTTGCTTGTCCTTCTTGAGCAGACACACTGTACTTGTCCCTGTTTTAATTTTCATCATAACAACGCGGAATTAAAAATTAAAGTAATATTCGATAATATTATTTAAAGCTAGCTTTAATTTCACTATTATTCAAATTCAACTTGCATTAATTCTATAGAAACGGATTATCCAGTCTTCGTTATTAGGTAATTGCGGGCAGTACACGTCACGCTCAGCGATAATTATGAATTCTAAAATTCATACTCGACTGGCGATAATCTCGTTATATTCGAACCGAAGCTCCTACGAGAGTAACGCTCTCTTAATGTGTATTTATAGTTTCCCTCTTCAAACTGAAGAAGATAAAAGAGGACAATTCTCGCCTCAAAATTTGTTGTCAACGACTTTTACGAAGCAATAGACCCCGTATTATTTCACGAAATGCAACATCATACAAGTATGATACAACGGAAGATGAGTCTTTATTAACGACCACGAAACCGTTCCTTCCACGCTTCATTCCCTCCATGTAAAAAATTCGATTTGAACGGGTATTAAAACACATGCTGTTTAATATAATAAAGTTCGCTAAGGATCGTTGACTTGAATCGCTTCTTGATTACATATTCTTAAATAATAATTACCAACTATTATGCACGATAGTGTTCACGTGTTCTTATACGGTTCTCCACTACGGTTCTTCACTTTTTTTTTCCTCTCTAGTATTCATCTCTTCGCGTACTATCTCTCGTATGTTACTTTCGATTAAATAAAAGTAATTTTACGTTAAATTACAATTACAGATGTCGAATTGTGTGACGAATCTACCGTGAAAGTTTCCTCTCTGAATAAATAATTTTGTGTGTGTGTTTCATTGTCTTCTCGAACACTGTCCTACAGTCTATATAACAGTGACGAGTCTTGATAGGTGAGGTTAGAGAGTCATCCAGCGAATAAAGGTACCGTTAATTGGGTAGTATTAAATAAAAATCATCGGATGGATCATTGTTGCGACCGTTTACTTATTGATAATAACCTACAGTCTTATAGGTAACATCTTTTAACTGTTTCTACTGATTGTAGTACTCGGTAGTCGGTAATTTTTATAGTTTTTAACCGATTTGGAAATAATTAATCGAATATTTTATATTAAACATGAAGAGCCTCCCTCACCCAATCATTGTCGTGGTAGCAAACCACTTTTCTCCGCTGTTTCTCCTTCAATACTGCATCGTTGTAGTATTGCCCCTTGATCGTCCTTCCCTTTTGCAGATAATCGATGAGGATCACATCTTAGGAATCCAAAAAAATGGTCGCCATGACCTTTCTGGCCGATGGAACGGTCTTTGCTTTCTTGGGAGCTGCTTCGATTGTTTCTCTTTGAAATGTTTGGGTGCCTATTTAAAAATAATTCTAGCCACTTAGCACCCGGTCTGTTACTTTCAAATTTATTGGGGTCTATTGATATTGTTTAAAATTTTCTGCACTGCATCTTTGATTTCGTCAGCATGCATCGGAAACCCCAATTTAGCCTTTGCCAAAACCCAATTTTTAATTTTTTTTTTTTTTAATGTGTGGTGGGTGCTTAGTTGCAGTGACTCCGTAAGCTGTATCACTTGCCTGGCTATCACTGCAACTCTTGCGGTGTAGTTTAGTGTGTGTAAGTTGTGTTTAAATGGCTTTGTGACAGCATCATATCGCCTTTTATGATGCCGCGCTGTTAATCACTTTGCTCCCAACAGCGAATGGCAAGTCGATCCGGGATTAAACTCTCTGAAAAAATGTCACCGTCCCTCCAGAGAATTGAACCCCGGCACCTATCGTCCACTCACAACAATAGTCAGCCGCCTAACCACTGCGGCCATCGACCCGTTTAAAATCTTTCTTCTTCAACTTAATTTAGCAACAATTCTACTCATTCTACATAACATTCTTACTCTTTTTGAAATAATTTACATAAAAATTTTTTGAGACGAGAGATTGTAAAATGAACACCACTGAATAAACGCTGCTTCTCATTGTTCATTCACTGGATTTCCACGTTCTAGGGTAATATTAAGTGGTTCAACAAATTTTACTTTAATGTAGCATGTCTTAAGAAGCATTTTTGCATATTTTTCTTATCTTCTTATGTTGTTCATTCTCTGGATTTAGGATAGGTTAGGGTGCTACTTAGAAAACATGTGGCATTTTATGAAAATGGGCATGCTAAATAGATTGCTTTTTGTAAAATTTGCTTAACGATCAAATTAGCTACAGTTCCGATAAAGAGAGTTTCTTATTTTTAACATTTTATACGACATAAACAGTTTTAGAACTAGCTATGTTCTTTCATTTACCTTAGATAAAATGGCTGCCACAACCACACTTCCAAACTTATCTACACTCAATACATTACTGAGCAGTTGCAAAACATATGAAAAATATTTTAGCGAACGAACGCAGGCCCGCTGCGTGCAGGCGTGCAAGGCGTGCAAGGCGTGCACCGCACAAGGGTGGCATTTTCAAGGGGGCGGCATCGGCGACAAAATCATATCGAAAGGAAAACAAAACATTGTCATAATTTGCATGTCTACAATTGTACAAGGGGCGGCCTAATCGGCATTGCACGCGGGCGTTCAAACAGCTAGCGGCGGGCCTGAATGAACGTTCTAAAGGACAGTCGCGTCTTAAAGTAACCTTAATATTTAATCAAAATGCCTGTTATGTTCATTGACTGGGTACTGGTCACTCTCTGGCTAAGTCACCCTAGCAGAATATAAAGGAAGAATCGCAGATGAGTAACAAATTGCGAAAATTGCAAATAAAGTATTAGTTGTTTTTTTTTCCCCAGACCCGTCCGACCTATAGCCACCGGTAGGCACCGCAGCCATCAGGCTTATTGTGCCACATCTGTTTGTTCAAGTCACCCACTCTAGCACGGTAGTCCCCTCCACTAACCTGTACAGGTCCCTAACCGAGTGGGTAAGGTATATCTCTGGGCCTCCTTTCGTTATCCCAAACAGATTCTGCCTTCTGCGATCTAGTGCCTCGCAGTCGCGTAGTATGTGATCGACTGTCTCCAGTTCTGTCCCACAAAGTCTACACTTTGTGTCCCCGTCAAACACTCCGATTCTTTGTAGGTGTTCTTTCACCGCAGCATGTCCGGTCATTAGTCCCGTTACGATGCAGAGCTGTTTCCTACTAAGATGTAGTAGTTCTCTAGCTCTTTTCCTGCATGGGTTCCCTATAAAGGTTTTGCCATGTACTATACCCGATGAGGCTCCCCAGTATTCCTGCTGTTTCGTACGAACCCAGTCTCCTATATGTCTCCGGGCCGTTTGCCTTGTGACCCCGAAGAAAGGTTCTGGGCCGTACATTTCCATCTCTGACCCTCTCTTCGCGAGTTCGTCAGCCCTTGCGTTGCCCTCAATCCCCTGATGGCCCGGTATCCAAGTCAACCAAACCTTGTTCCGGTTTGACAGTTTCACCAGTTCGTCGAGGCATTCCGTCACCAGCCTGGTGTAGTATTAGTTGTTACAAAATCTGTGACACTAGCTCCGACAACATATATGATCAGTGCTTGACAAATTGAGTTTGGCACTTATTCGTGAGATATCGATGTAAAACCATTTTTTTCGCGACTGGGGGAGCGGGACGATCCTGAAAGGCAAACTCGACCAAAAGAAGGACCTATTCTGTCCTCATGTCGTTTTAATCCTCTCAACCAGGTTGCACCCTGACAAAGAAGTCCGCAATCGCAAGTCACTATGACAGTCAAAGAATGTACCTACTAGAACGTGTCTTAGTACTTCAACTCCTATTGATAATATCTTCACCAACATACCAATCGAAAGATTACGTACACAAATGCAGGATATTCATATCTCCGAGCACAGACTAATCGAACTAGCAAATCTTGATTAATTGATTGATTGCTGTCAAGGCAGGGCAGTCTTTAATTATCCCTAACACTGCGGCCTATTGTGTTATTCCTACCTTGATTCCATTTTACTCAAACAGGTTAGTTTAGTGGTTCAAATATTTTGTCCATCTGTGTACCAGTCTTGAGTGCGCGGTTTTCTCCTTTACCACTTTTTCCACTCATCCCAATTCAAGAAAATTAATGAAGGGTTTGTCGTAGGAAATCCTGGTGATTGATATGTCGCTCCCCATATCAAAGATTGGATTTTGTACTATTGTTTCTATTCTGGTGTGCCTCAACTCATAGTGGGTTCTCTAGTTGTTAGTATTTCTCAATCTGTCTGCTCCCATTCTAGCCTCTCCCATGATAAAAAAAAAGAAAGTTTAGCATGGTCTCCATAGCAGCCCTTGGGATACTCTTGATAGCCCCAGTTATACATAGGCATGCTAATCTCTGAATTCTTGAGAGGTTAGTTATCGTATGCTTCTGTGTAATTTTTGACCACCAGACCAGGCAGCCATACTATACAACCAATACGTCATATGCGATTTGAGTCCCCATGTTTTCCAACTGTTCTATGGGTTGTTATTAACATCCTTTTACATTTGTCGGTAATTTTTTTCAAGTACGTGTTCTAGTTTAGTTTAAGAGTCCAAGGTCCCTTCTAGGAACTCTGCCTCCTGACTAATGTGTATAATTTCATTGTATACAGTCGGTGCTCTCAGGCCATCCAATCTCCTTCTTTTGGTGAAGGGTACAAGTGCAATTTTTGCACCACCCTTCTACCATCTTTAGTGCTATTTGCATAAGTTCTGAGATTATGCTGGTACTCTTACCAATGGTAAAACGCTGTCATTAACAAGGCGATAATAAAAAACAGTTGAAACACGCTAGTAGGTAAACTATAGGCGTACGGGCTCAGTCACTTAACGTGGACACGCTGTATAAGCCGTATTTTTACAGCTAAAACCTGTGTAAAACCACCAAATTGTCATAATTATGACAGTTTGACAGATTTTAGCTGTCAAAATACGGCTTATTCAACGTGTCCACGTTGAGTGACTGAGCCCGTACGCCTATAGTTTACCTACTCACGCTCATCGTTTTTGCTTGACGTATTTGAAGTCTGGACGTCTGGAGGGAAGATAATTGCATTGTGATCGATGGATTCCACTAAGTACACGTTTCCATGCTTATCTGCTTGTTCTTATTGCAATTAAGGTATCTAAATCGTATGATTAATTATACTTACTATTAGGATATTTTAACGGTGTCCCAACAACTCTGAAAGCAACGCAAGGTGAGAATTCAGCTTCTAGTTCTTGTTCCGGATCTGTACCAGTATCCAAATCTTTGCATTTTAGATGTACTAAAACCATTGTCATAATTATGACAGTTTGACAGGTTTTAGCTGTCAAAATACGGCTTATACAGCGTGTCTACGTTGAGTGACTGAGCCAGTACGCCTATAGTTTACCTACTCACGCTCATCGTTCATTAAGATGTCGCTTTTCAGTAATTTGTTTCTCACAATTGTTTAATAAGATGAGGTACATCAAATACGACATAATCTTATTTTCATAAAGTAAAAAATAAGGCCTTTTTTCCGTTACACCTAATTTTCTAACGACCCATTGATTGGCTGTACTTTGATCGCAAACAGTGGCTCGTTTTGGAACCATTTTATAGTTTGCTCCAGTACATCTTTCATTTCAGCACCTGTAATGCCTGCTGTTATAAAATAACATACAGGGATATTCCTCGCAACATGAAAACCAATGTGTGTGTACTAAATACTCTTGATCGGCCTAATGGCCCCAAATCTTTGATACCTTCTATCAAGTCTAATTTTTCGGAGTATTCTAAAACCTTTTTCAGTGACATTTCATCAAAAATTAGCGTGAACTGTTTCTCTTTTTCTGACATAGAATTTACTTTAAATTTTAAATTTGATTCCACCTGTTTGGATAATCCTGGATGCAAATTGAATATGCTTATCCATTTTTTTTATATTGCTTACACTAGGTAAAGTAAAGTTGGGTATTTAAAATATAAAGAAATTGAGAGGTGTTTTTCGTATTTTGTCCATGACTGTTGTTGTTTTTTATGATACAGTTGCATGTGAATGAATGTTCTCAGATATCCACTTAATGTTAGGTAAGTCGATAAATCATATGATTTGGGCTTCGTCTATTGTAATCACAGGAAGCATTACATTTTGCAAAGGTTTTTTCAGGGAAATTTTTTTTTAGCTATCGATTGTGACTGTCAAATAATTTGATACTTGACGAGACATCTGACAGGTGTCATAGAAACAATAATTTGTCTGATCCGTTGCTTGTTTACGTACGTCCCTTGCTCCTCTAGTTTAAAACTCTCGCCCTTCTGAATATACTGTGGCGTTCTCTATATTTCAGTAATGGAACTAACACATCTTTGACCAGTGTGGATGGCAATTATTTCGGCCTGAATGACGAACGGGAGCTCACTCAAGCTGATGGTTTTGCTTCTTTGGCTTTGGCTTCTCCGTCTCCCCAAACTCCAATTTTGAGGGAGGATTTTTGTAGTCTCTCTATTGCATCAACTATAATAGACATCGTCTGTTATACAGGGTGACATAGAAAAAAGTACATTGCATAGTGCCACACAATAGAGGACACTAAAATAAGAAAAAAAGTTCTATGAACATGGGTCCGCAAGACCTTCGGTTAAAAGATACGGGGTGTTGAATTTTTTTTTAATTTATTTTCAAAAACAATGATTAATTAAAACAAAAAATTAAGTTTTTAGATGATGTTCAAATTGTTGCCGTTGTACTTCAATACATTTTTCCATTCTTCTTCTTAATGATTGACGGCATCTTTGAAATATTCTTGGGTTATTACGAAATCTATCTGCCGATTTCATAATTCTTATTCACAATTGTTCTTCATTATGTATTTCTACAGCATAAACTTCATTTTTCATAAATCCCCAAAATGAAAAATCGAGTGGATTAAGGTATCGGGACTACGAGCTGGCCCCCCTCGATCAATCCACATATTTCCAAATCTCCTGTCCAAATATTCCCTTGCCACTCGAGAAAAGTGAGCTGGCGCCCCATCATGCATGTAATACATTCTTCCAGTAATGGCCAATGGGACATCCTCTAATAATGTGTTTAAATCATTCTCCAAGAAATTTCGATACAGTGCACCTATTAATCGATTGGGCAATCTAAATGGGCCAATTAAATACTTGTCAATTATAACCTGCCCACACATTAATTGAAAACCCATATTGGTGACTTCGAATTACAGTTTGATGAGGATTTTCATCACTCCAATGGTGCATGTTATGTAGGTTCAGTATACCATCACGACTAAAACCAGCTTCGTCAGTAAACAAAATTGATGAAATAATGTTTTGTCTTTGGTTTTGCAACCATTGGCAAAATTGTACACGAGGAACAAAGTCATGTTCCAATAGTGAATGATTTTTTTGGAAATGATATGGGCGAAGAAGTTGTTCTTTGAAAATTTGTCTAACTGATTCACGGTTAAGGTTTCGTACCGCTGAACTTGTTTTTCTGGTGCTTGTTCTTGGATTATTTTCTACCATTCGTAAAATAATTTCTTCGTTTCGCACAGCGCGACGAGTTCTGGAAACCCCACTATTCAATTTTGGTTTTCTAAAACAACCATCTTCTCGCAAACGCCTATGCACATCAATAAATGTTCGAACATTAGGAACTTGTCTTAAAGGATACCTTTCTCGATAAATACGTTGAGCTTCGTAAGAATTTGATCTAGCTTCGCCGTAACATAAAATCATGTCCCTGTATTCTTCAAAAGTGTAGTGAATAGAGATGGGCCGACTATGGACTTGGCCGACCAGTCGACTAGACGACTAGTCGGCGCTGAAATGGCCGATTAGTCGGTCGACTAGTCGGCAATGCCGATCATTGGTTTCGGTTAAGTTAGGTCGCATTCGTTTCGCTTCGTTCGTCACGCCACTTGTCACGCGTTTGTGCTCCGACAAATTTTCTTTGCATTTTCCGTGTTTTACTTGCTGTACGGGCGTTTAATCAAACAAGTAATTAATAAATAAAATATCAATTACAGCGAGTAGTAGTAATAAAGTCAAGTAATACAATGTCGAAGAAGAAATCGCGTGTGTGGATATTTTTTGTTGAAGTTGAAGGTGATTTAAGTAAAGTGAAGTGTAACCAGTGCCAGGGAGTTATTTCTCGTGGTGGGCAGGGTAAAAAGGCAAACACCACGAGTATGACTAACCATATAAAATATAAACATAGTCAGTTGATGGGTCAGTTGGGGGCTGCGATTAAAAGTACTTCAGTCGATTCACTGCTACGTTCTCCTCTCTGTTGCAAGCGGAGCAAATGTCGCCAACACCGAAACAGTCGCCTTCGTTGGGACCAGCGGTCAGCGCGTCTCAACGTCAAGAAAATATACAAGATTGTTTGGTTGTGCATTGGCCACGTGAAGATTCAAGAGCAAGAGACATAAGTATTTCTATTGGGGAGATGATTGCCCTTGACAACCAACCTTTGTCTTTGGTTGAAAATATCGGTTTTGTCAACTTAATGAAAAAAGTGAAACCGAAATACAATATGCCAAGTCGAAAATACTTTACAGAGAACATCATACCTCATATTTATGAAAAAACTCAATCTGAAATTCGAAGAGCAATATCCACCGCCGCCGCGATTTCGGTGACTACTGACTTGTGGACAAACACTAACAATTTGCGAGGTTTCTTGAGTTTTACTGCCCACTGGGCGGACGGCACCTTCAAATATCATCACGCAGTGCTACAAATGAAACATTTTCCCGAATCTCATACCGCTCAAAATATAAAAGAATGTTTAGAAGAAATTCCGACCCTGTGGGATATAGACGTAGACAAAATTCACGCTATTGTCCGAGATAACGGGAGAAATGTAGTAAAAGCTATTGACGACTCTGTATTTACAGGAGTTCCATGTTTTATACACACGATCCAATTGGCAATCAATGCCGCGATGAAGATGGACAGCGTTGCAGAAATCCTCACAAAATGCAGACGCATTGTCAGCCACTTCAACCATTCAGGGCTTGCTCAAACTAAACTTTGTGCCTTGCAGAAAGAACTCAGTTTACCACAACATCAGCTCGTCCAAGATGTTTCTACGAGATGGAATTCATCGTATTACATGTTATCACGTCTTTTAGAACAAAAAAAGAGTAGTATCTTTATACCTGACTGAAACAACTGTCAATTTTGAAAATCTGTCCAGTACTGAGTGGAACATACTCGAAAAGTACATTCCATTACTAAAACCATTTGAAGAGGTTACGAAGATCATTAGTTCTAACTTCTCTTCGATATCAGAAATTATACCTCACTTAAAAACATTGCAAAAGTATCTGTCACATTATATCGACGAAAACAATCAGATAATGCAACTAAAAGTCATATTGGAAAATGAGTTGAAGACCAGATTTGAGAGGTTTGGCTTAGAGCAAAATAAATTATTCACACTTGCGACTTTGCTTGATCCCAGATATAAATTACACTTCTTCCAGACAGATAATGTAGGCACTGTGAAGTCACAATTCTTGTATGAAGCTCTTAAAAATAGTATGAGTAATGATGAGAGCGACATGGATAAAGATAATTTAGATAATTCTCAGAATGATAATAATAATGACCCAGAATCAACGATTCACCGTAGTTTTTGGCAGTGTTATCAAGAACTAGTGACGAGGAGAATCGAAAATGTCGATGGCAGCAGATCTAGTGCGGCTCACGAACTTCATTCCTATTGTGCAATACCAGTTATAAAGCGTAAAGACGATCCATTTGAGTGGTGGCGCCAAAACTACTCGAGATTTCCAAAAATGGCTCATATCGCTAAAAGATATCTTTTTTGTCCAGCCAGCACTGTTTACAGCGAACGACTTTTTCTGAAGCTGGTAATATATATGAGACTAAAAGAAACCGCCTGCTTCCTGATCGAGCTGAAGCGTTAACATTTCTACATCATAATTTAAATTTACCCTTAATAAAATAAAGTATTAGTGCTTTGTTAGTGTTTTGTTGGTTTGTATTCTACAAAATATTTTGTATTTTCATTTTATTATTAAATAAATAAAAATCGTCGGTTTAAAATTAGCATGCCGTAGCATATATAATTATTTGTGTTTGTTCTGTTACAATGTATCAATTACAAATTATAATTTGGTAGTATGCACTGTTCTTGTAGAACTTCGTAAGTACTTGTGATTTATTTCTTTTATGTCCTGTTTTCCTGTAGTTCGTTAAGTGCCGACTAGTCGCCATATTTTGTCGACTAATTGCCGACTAATCGCCGACTATAAATGTAAGCCGGATAGTCGGCTTTCCCGACTAGTCGGCGACTAGTCGGTGCATCTCTAGTAGTGAACCATTTTTTAAAGCAAATTTGAATAATCAGTGAGAAAACCAATGAAAAACTTAATCACGAACACAAAATTCCTCAAACAACAATTACATCAGTTTGACAAGTGTCATTATGACACATTATTCAATTGTTATTTTTTGATTAATTAGCGTGCATTGTCGGCTTTCAGATGCATTTGTACTGGAACCATAGATATTCAAAAAAAAAACCCAAAAAATGAAATAAAATTCAACACTTCGTATCTTTTAACCGAAGGTCTTGCGGACCCATGTTCATAGGATTTTTTTTTCTTATTTTAGTGTCCTCTATTGTGTGGCACTATGCAATGTACTTTTTTCTATGTCACCCCGTATATAATTGAAATTGTTCAATACTTAATAGACTAACTGTATTCTTATTCGTATCCACGTGTCATAGTAATAAATAACACTGAAATTATGAAGTACATACCGATAAAGAATCCTTGAACGTAACATCCCTGACCTGTGAGAATTATAAAAGACTTGGCGCATGAGAAAACAATAGATTATCGAGTCCACAGATAATGATTTATATTCTAGTTACTTAACTGAATATTTCTATAGTTCACTTTGATTTATATGTCAGCTACTAGGTACTGATTATTATAAGAGTATTATATATGACTAAACGGTAGAGTTCCAACGGTGGCATTTAAGAGAATACACCGGACTATAAATCATTGCAAGAGCATGCACATGCATAAGTAATGAGTGTTTACATTCGTAAGTCCAGCCATAAAATTACGAAAGCGGTTTTGCACTTCCACTTCGTTTTGCCGTAAATATCCTGACACTGTAGTAGTAAACGTAAACATATGTTTCCTTTAATTCAATTCAATTTAAGAAAATATACAACAAATCTTGTTTCAGGTGTAGCCACACCAATCTGCGCCATATCCGGGGCAAAATTCCTAACAGAAATCGGTTGGGTTGATCTCCGAAACCCAATGGAAACCGATGTGCCATTTAGACTCTACAGGGACGAAGGCAGGACTTTCCTGCAAGTAAGTCGATCAAATCTACTCGTTACAATTCTAAATCTAAAACGTTTGATTTCAGTGGGAGGGCGAATCGATCTTGAGGAACCGTATGACCGGCCGAATGGTTTTAGTACATCTAAAATGCAAAGATTTGGATACTGGTACAGATCCGGAACAAGAACTAGAAGCTGAATTCTCACCTTGCGTCGCTTTCAGAGTTGTTGGGACACCGTTAAAGTATCCTAATAGTAAGTATAATTAATCATACGATTTAGATACCTTAATAATTGCAATAAGAACAAGCAGATAAACATGGAAACGTGTACTTAGTGGAATCAATCGATCACAATGCAATTATCCTCCCTCCAGACGTCCAGACTTCAAATACGTCAAGCAAAAATGAACGAGAATTGTCGGAAAATTTTGTTTTTGCTTTTGCTTCAATTTTGTTGGGTGTCATCTATGGAGCGGCTGCTTTTTTATATTTAAATTTGAGGAAGAAACGCAAACATGCTGATGTTAAATTAGATTTGGAAACTAAGCCAAATCTATCGAGTTTAGAGAGAGGTATCATGAAAAATAATCCTCTCGTCAAGTTGGAAACGTCTTATTTATCTCCAAATCGTAACTTTAGAAACGATGAGGAATCAAAGAATGATCTCGATAGTTTGCAGCGCCAAAATGATGATGAATATGATGTAAGATTATTATTATTTATTTTTATTGCTATACTTCTTTGAATAAATCTGGCCCAGCTGACACTTTATGTCTTCTTCTACCTTAATCACACCAGACTAGTTCAGAATTTTGTCCATTCTTCCATGAGTGCAGAAGGTGGAGACTCCAAAAGCAACTACACTAGTTGAGTAATTAATTGACTTATTTGAAACTTCTCTAAGTGTTCGTCCCCTTCTCATAAAGAAGGCCTTGTGAAGCTGGCAAGAATCCCAGACATCGGTTCAGGACCTGTAAATGAAATACAGTGATGCAAAACCGAACTTTCCGAATCGGAATGGGATGATGGGATTGCTTTTGGTTTCATCCCATTCCGATTTTGGTTGGCCATATGAGACTCAAATAATTATTTGAGTCTCACATGATACCCCTGAACCAACTGGGAATCAAACTTGATCCCCTATAATGCCCCGTATGGTGTGTGGCTATTAGATTTTGGATTTCGACTAAAGCATTTTCCTGAAGCCAATTCGAAATGATCTCCTCGCAAGTCTAGATGGGGGTTAATCTAGTCTGAACGATGAATAAGGAGTCTGATAGCTTGATCGTCCTAAACCAAAAAAAAAATGCATGTTTTAGCTTGGTCCTCTTGCATACTAAACAGCTATTTTGTTACCCCCCGATTCCAGAGTGGGTTGGCACCCATCTCAGCGTAGTACTGTGATGTTCTGACAGTTTTTCGAGCTTCCTATAGCTTGATCAACCTATTCTTGTTTTCTCTGTAGATTCCAAAGCCCGCAAACCAGCTGAAGATTCCTGACGACCTCTTTTTACAAAAGCTTTGCTTCCACACTGTTAGAAATAACCATTTCCGCGGCCATTACCTCGTCATATTAGCCGAAGTGCCTCCACCATCGTGCGGTTCTTGGTGTTTTTTGCCACTCATCACCGAGTTGCTGCTTGCGAAAAATCGTCGGTTGAGCTTCCTCAGGAATTCAATTTCAGTTCTGGACGTCTGCCGCTGTTAATTCTAGTAAGACGACCAATCAGGTGCGTTTCGGGAGGTGGAATACAACTCGCAGAGCGTGATTTTGTACCCTTACCAGTGGAAGGATGTGGGATGGAGCCGCTATTAATGGTATAATACGCAAACCACAAAATGAGATAAGGAATCTTGACTGCCTTTATATTTGCCGTTATGTCTCTATCCTCCATAATTTTTGCGATATTGACTCTTCTTGGACATGTTTACCAAATGGATAAGAGCGGAGAAACACAATTTTCTTGGGGCGATATTGCCAGTAAGTTTATTATCTCCAAGCAGTCGATTCAAAGGTTGAAAAACAAAACCAAGAAGAAACATTTCTTGATGGAAGACTGAAAGGTCCTCAAATCATTTGCAAATAATCATCTACAAGTTTACAAAACGTTAATCAATTGAAAGACATTTCTTACGTCTCTAAACGATCTCGTTCTATCACAAATTCCAAAAATTAATAAAGTCAACTGCTCGTGTTGATTTTGTTGATAAACTTACTAAAAATCAAGCCTCTATCTATATCTGTAGGAAGCTGGTTTGCTGGCTTTGAAATCTAAAGAAAACAAGAATAGGACGATCAAGTCATCACCCTCCTTCTTCATTTGTTAGATTCAGGTTCACACGCAAGTATTGTCTCCAACAATACCAGAAAATCCCCTGCATCCATTACTTCTAACCACAACACTAACTGCAGTTGTGGTAGTCCTTCTACACACAGAGGTCACGAGATAAGCCCAGACAATTGAATCATAAACAAATCTATATCAGTTGTCCCAACCCCCTCAAGGAGTCCTCCCTTTAATTCAAGTAGGCCACTCCCCTCCCTTTAAAGCCTAACCAAAAGCACTTCAGGATCATCATTTCTTAATTCATTCTGTTGGCTTTACCACCTCCGTGTTATTTTCTAAGCGAAGCTCCTCTTTCTAGTTTGACAGCTGTCACTATAAATGCAAGAGATCGCTTCGTTACAATTTGACAGCTGTCAAAAAGGTTACTACGGTCAGAAAGCTCACAATTGTGGCAAATCTACATCAGTTGTCCCATTCCTCCCTTTAATTCAAGTAGGCCAACCTCCCCCCCCTCTCTCTCCTTTAAAGCCTAACCAAAAACACTTCAGGATCATCATTTCTTAATTCATTCTGTTGGCTTTACCACCTCCGTGCTATTTTCTAAACGAAGCTCCTCTTTCTAGTTTGACAGATGTCACTATAAATACAAAAAATCGCTTCTTTACAATTTGACAGCTGTCAGAAAGCTCACAATTGTGGCAAACATAAATTTGATATCGACCCACCATTGAAAATTGCCTTGCCAACGGCTAAATTTTATTCAAAGAAGTCGTGGAATCAAATCTAGAAGTAGAATTCGTGACTCCCATCAATTATCGGAGATTCAGATTAATTTTCTTGTAGGAACCTCATCGCTACGCAAACTATATTTACGAGCCGATAAACCCGTCGAATTATTCGCAACACTACGATTACAGCGCGGTTAGCTTCGAAAAATTACCCGAAGAGGGTGTTTCGATCGTCGAAACTTTAGATGAAAACGTGGATCCTATTAAAAATGCTCCGACTTGTATGTCGATTAAAATGAAATTATATTTTAATCTGGAGTATTTTGAACCGGAACTATTGAAGGTTAATATAATCTAGATTTGGAAGTTTTGTTTTTTTTATATATTTAGGTATCTTTTGCAGAACCCGCCAAAACAAGCTGTAGAATTCTTAATTAAAATCAAAGATATAATTAGAAGTGCTAAAGCAAAGATATCGGCTAATAAATTCTTGCCAAATTTATTGGATATTCCCGAAGAAAATGAGACGATTATGAAGACCAAACTTGAATGCCATTTAGATTATAAAGATCTTCGGAACGTAGATTATCTTGCATTGTGGGAGAAATTATCTAAATTGGGACAGGCTTCGCGAATATCTAAAAGAAAGCCTGTTATGAAACCTAACTGTCCACCTCCACCGATCCCAATCAAATTGGAAAATGATTACGATGATGTTTCGAAAGTCTCTCTAACCAAGCAGATCATTAAGGAATTCTCAAGAAGAACTGAATCTGTTGAATACCAACCTCCTACTTTGCGTAGGGCTCTACCTATGAATGAGGAAGTAACTGTGGTAAATCCCACGATCAACATGGAAGCCCAAAAAGTGGATAATAACACGTTAATAAGATTGTTACAACGTGGAAATTTATTGAATGAAGTTTATATTAATACTGAATATAGCTTAGGAAGTAGTTCGTCCTCCAAATATTCCAACACCTCTGTTAAAGAGAGCCAACCATTCAAAATTAGTGACGACAATATTGACACAAATTTTAATAGAAGATTCGGAAGTTTAAGGGAAATATATTTGGCCAAAATTAAACAAAGATCTATGCTGAATAATATTATTAACTGTGGAGGTGAAAACGTCAAAAATCTTACATCGTCGAGTCCTGTTTACGACGAGCCGAAACCACCTCGAATTGTTTCGGAATCTAAACCACCATTACCCCCAAAAAAATTCAAACAAAAACCTGATCATCAAAACTCATCAGATTATGAGCCCATAGGGCAAGATCTCGATCAAAATCTCTTGGAATATTCAACCAGATTTCAAAACGATATTAATAACCAATTTATCCTGCAAACCCAATCGGTAACTCCGATTCCGAATCTAAGCAGGACCGTTTTTAAACAATCTTTCAACAAAAATGCAAAATTCATCGATCTATTAGGGAAATATCTTCAGAAGCCTGAAGACTCGGATTATATCAGTACAGATTCTGAAGATTCCTGCAGAAACAGCTACTATAAGCATCAAATTTTGCGACGCAGATGTAGTATCGGGTTCAGTAGTAGCGAAACCGATGAGAGTCCAGGTGATGAACGAAGCGATTCCGATATCGAAAGTATCGAAGCTGGGTCGTTTCTCTTTCAGAACTTGCAAAAATACCGTATTGCTAATCCGTTGGATATTGAAGTCTCTAGCAGTAACACAAATTCAGAATAGAAATAAAAAACAAACCTGAAGCGCGTTCAGTCGTAGCTAACTGCAGAATTAACCAGGCTTTCATGAATCTCATAGCATGTTACCTATGTGTTTGTTGTTTTTATAATTGGAAATCTGCCAGAAATGTTTTGACAGTCCTAGTTTGACAGCTGTCAAAAATAGTACATCCGCTAATCCGCACGAATTAAACGATTAAGTGTCAATCAAATTAAAAAAACTCGGTTTTTACAGTTTGACACCTGTCAAAATCATTCTGACAGTCGCATCCATTGATAGTGTAAACAATATCATGTCGACAGCTGTCGTAAGTATTTCAAATCTTACTTCCATTAAAATAGGTATGACACAATAAGTGCTTTATAGTTTGACAGCTGTCAAAACAATAATATCGCGTGTAAATCTTGAAACTCAAGCATTGGGTAATGCTTAATATAGCATTTTGATGGCTACAATATGGAATGTGGAAAAATCTGTTTTTATAGTTTGATATTTCTTAAAACACTGTATTGACAGTTACACCAGTTAAAAATACAATAACAGCTATTACAATTTGAAAGGTGTCATAATTATATTTTAGCCGTTACACCCCTTAAAATACTAATACAATAAATGTTTACTAATTTGACAGATTTCGAAAAATTACCATATTTGAGAAAAAAACTATTTTTATAATTTGACAGCTGCATCCGTCAAAATTGCTAAAACACTTACACAAACACAATAACTGCTTTATAGTTTGAAACAGAAAACAAAAATACCAATTTTACAACTCGCAATGACCTCAACGTGAAATCTGTAAAATTTGCTTTCATAATTTGACAGCTGTCAGAAACGTTTTGACATTACATTAATTAAGATTCTAAAAACAGCTTTCTTCGTTTTTTTGTGTATTTCCTAACTACTACGAAACAACTGCGGCATATAAAAACAGTTTCTACTGTTTGACAGCTACCAGAAGTATTTTTACTGCTACACCAGCTAAAACACAAACACAATAGCTGTTTTATAGTTTAACTCATTTTACTGTCAGAAATGCTTTGACGGTTAAATCTATTAGAATTGTAAAAAATATACAGTTTTGCTAGTTTGACAGCTGTCAAAAATCTGCTAATCCGGACGAATTAAACGATTAACTATCAATAAAATTTGAAAAAAATCGGTTTTTACAGTTCGACACCTGTCAGAATCGTTCTGATGATCGCATCCATTGAAAGTGTAAAAAATATCATTTCAACAGCTGTCATAAGTATTTTAAACTTTACCTCTATTAAAATGTTATACAATAAGTGTTTTTTTTTTAATTTGACTCAGAAAAAAATACTGATTTTACAACTAACAAGTACATTAACGATTTCAACGTGAAATCTGTAAAATCTGCTTTCGTAATTTGACAGCTGTCAGATTCGTTTTGACAATTAAATTAATTAAGATTCTAAAAACAGCTTTCTTTGTTTTTTTTGTTTTTTTTTGTATGTATTGCCTAATTACCACGAAACAACTGCGGCAAATAAAAACAGTTTATACAGTTTGACAGCTACCAGAACTATTTTTTACTGCTACACCACTAAAACACAAACACAATAGCTGCCTCATAGTTTGATGAATATCAAAATAACTATAGTGTGTACAAATCTTGAAACAGTTTTTAAAAAATAACTCATTTTTCTGTCAAAAACGGTTTGACAGTTTCATCTATTACAATTATAAAACAGTTTGACAGATTTTAAAATATAACTCGCTCAAATGTTTTGATGATATAAAGAAAAGCTGTTACTCAGAAATATTTTGACGTTTACAATTATCATATTTGAAAAACAGATGCTATTTTTATAATCTGACAACTGTCAAAGATGTTTTGACAATTAATTCTATTACAATTCTAAAAGACAGTTTACACACTTGACAGGTAGTAATAAAAGAAATTTGAAGCTGTAAAAAATATTGGATTTTGTAATTTGACACCTGTCAGAACTGGTTTGACAATTACAATTTCACTCGTAAATGTTTGAAATTGTAAAGAAAAGCTATTGAAACTATAAAAAATGATTCGTTTTACATCTCTGCAAGTGTCGAAAATATTTTGACGTTTATAATTATCAAATTTGAAAAAGAAAATGCTATTTTTATAATCTATCAGTTGTCAAAGATGTTTTAACAATTACATCTATTACAATTGTAAAAAACCACAGTTTACACACTTGACAGAAAGTAATAAAGACATTTTGAAGCTGTAAAAAATGACTAATTTTGTAATTTGACACCTGTCAGAACTGGTTTGACAATTACAATTTCAAAATATAACTCGTAAATGTTTGAAATTGTAAAGAAAAGCTGTTGAAACTATAAAAAATAATTCATTTTACATTTCTGCAAGTGTCGAAAATATTTTGACATTTATAATTATCAAATTTGAAAAACAGATGCTATTTTTATAATCTCATAGCTGTCAAAGATGTTTTGACAATTATATCTTTTACAATTGTAAAAGGCAACAGCATTGAAGCTGTAAAAAATATCGGATTTTGTAATTTGACAGCTGTCCGAACTGGTTTGACAATTACAATTTCAACATATAGCTCGTACAAATGTTTGAAATTGTGATTTCTGCAAGTGTCGAAAATATTTTGACGTTTATAATTATCAAATCTGAAAAACTATGCTATTTTTATAATTTGACAGGTGTCATAAATGTGTACGTATGACGTAAGTCTGGTTTTAATATGTAACAGTTTCCACAATTGGCAGATACTAATAAAAAATTTAAAGCGGTAAAAAATAACAGATTTAACATTTTTGCAACTGTCAGAAATATTTTGACGTTTACGATTATCAAACTTGAAAATAGAGGCTATTTTTCTAATATGACAGCTGTCATAAGTGTAATGAATTGTAGATCCGCTAAAATAGTAAAAAAAATACAGTCGAAATCAAAAAAAAATGGACAAAAAGCGGTTTTCTGTCACAGATTTCACCGAAATCATTCATCGGCTCCAATTACCTGTCAGAATTGACAGCCTTAGAATTATTGATTCCTAAACCTCTCCTCCCCCTCCCTCTCCTCCCTCGTTGAAGCCATAAAAAGCAACACTATTATTTATATGTTTGATTACAAATGATTTATATTTTTTTTGTATTCTTTTTTAATTGATAAATTTATTTATTATTGCTTATTTTATTATTTATTTTACTATTTTATTTATGTATACCCTGTATTGTTTATTATATTTTTTAGATTGTTAATGTTATTGTGACAGAATAAAGATTTGTTAATTATTTATTTATTTTTTTTATTTAAATAAAACCTACCTCCCTGTCTATACAAAAATAGATTGATTACTTTTAATAAGTAATAAGAGAAAGTAATACACTCGTAAATAGTTCAGAAAAAGAGAAAGTGGTACTTCAGATTAAGACCCACATCGCTTTATATAGTTTTAAAAAAAGCGACATCTTACAGTCAAGCGATAAAATTTCGTTCAAATTACAGAAATCTGCGTTAACAACGCAATTTTGACAGGACACCAAAGCAAATAATTCCGACTGTTATTGCAGATTACATTACGAATTGTATTAATTAGGGTACGACCGTGTAGGTGTCGTATAAACACAGTTTCCAAAATTGGAAATTTAGGACGTAAAAGCACAGATTGCACTCGGTGGATACTTTCACTTGAAGGGTGTAGCTTACTTACACATTTGCCCCAGAAACAAAAATTACGATTACGTAACAAGCATATTAGCGATAACGATCAGTTTAATAACCTGCACTTAACTTTTAGGTTGCTCGTCTTAGTTTCGAAATTTAAATCTAGGTATAGGGGTTAATTGCAAACCAGTTAAATATAATCTTGTTTACCTTATATGAATGCATCAGATGTTGTTTGGCAGAAACAATTTAATTAATTACTCGGTTAATACAAATTTTTCTTTTACAGACGTCAGCGAAGTTGTCTTCTCGGCAGACGCCCAATCTTCCGATTCATCGGAAGGAAATGGACTTAGCATGTCGGAGATCGTCGCCATTGGAATATGTTCAGTCCTATTAGGTCTCATTTACGTAGCTTCTGTATTCCTGTATATACACATGAAGAAACGACGTCAATATAACGACACTAAATTAGAAATCCGGGACAATCCGAGTTTATCCAACGTAGAAGAAGGTATAATCAAGAACAACCCGTTATTGGGGTTAGGCAGGCATTTCACACCTCAGGATAACAATTTTAGCGACACTACAGGTTCGGATACAGACGTTACGCCCGATATTTTGCAGCACCAAGATGATAGGAAGAAAAATGTGAGTCTTTATCAATTATTATCGATTAATTTATTTATATTTAATTCAAATTTTTATAGATACAACTAACTTCCGCGTTGGTGCATCCTTACCGGCACGAAATCTACGCGTCCCTCAACTTGATTGATACCTTCCATCATCAGGATTCGAGCACTATCGAACGATTGCCTGAAGAAAACGTTTCGATAATCGAAACGCCGGATGGAAGAGAAGATCGGCCGGAGAACGTTAAAGCCATCGGAACGACTAGAAAGAAACTTTATTTCAATCCGGCATATTTCGAACCACATTTATTGCAGGTCAGTGCCAATTTAAATTTTACGTTCTCTACAACTTAACAAAATGTTTAATCATTTTTATCGTACCATTTTTGACAGCTGTCAAATCGTAACAACAGTATTTGTTTCAAATTTAACAATTGTAGCTATCAAAAATTTCTCTTTCTTGACACACTACGTCAACTTTTTTTTTAACATCTGTCTTCTTAAATAATTACAATTGTCATTATTACTTAACTGTCAAATTGTAATAGCACTAATTTCTTACAATCCCGACGTCGTTACTACCAAAAAGTTTTTGACAACTGTTATAATTTTTTCTGAAATCTGTCAAACTATAAATAAATTTATTTTTTGCCGGTTTTAACAATTATAAAAGCAGTATTCGATCATTTTAACAATTGTAACTGTGTTCAATTCACAAAATTCAATTCAATTCAATTCAAACAAAATTTTGACAGCTGGGCGAATTCTAGAAAAGATAATTTTGACTTTCAACATTTTTTTTTCTGAAACCTGTCAAACTGTAACATCATTTATTTTGTGCTTCTATCAACTGTCAAATTATCAAAACAGCCTTTGCCCTGGTTTAACGATTGTAACTGGTAATGTCCGTCTATTAGATGCGACGTTGCGAAGAATTTGTGACAGCTGTCAGATTGTAGAATATCATTTTTCACTATCATCATTTGCATACAACATCATTTATCTTCTTAATAATTATTAGTAACGCTTTTAACCAATTATACAAGGTATAACTGTAATATATTTTTTGACAGCTGTCAAATTATAGAAACACGCTCTTCCAAATACAGTTTCAATTATAACACACCTACTTATCTTCTTACTATTGTAGCGAATTGAGCAAGGTTTAAAATATTTCAATTGACAAAACATTTCTGACAGCTCGCAAACTATAAAATGAGCGTTTTTTCGCCATTTTACCATTGTTACTGTAAAATCTGTCAAAGTATAATGTATGGTACTTACTTTCTCATGATCATACCAGGCGTATGGTTGATACAGCTGTTAAACTAATCTCGTTGCCTACCACATTTAAAATTGATCTGTCAAAACATTTCTGACAGCTGTAAAATTATCGAAACACGCTCTTTCAACTACAGTTTCAACACTTATCTTGTTACTAATGTGACGAATTGAGCGAGGTTTAAAATCTTTAATTGTTAAAACATTTCGGACAGCTGTCAAACGATAAAATGAGCGTTTTCTCGCCATTTTATCATTGTAATAGCCAAATCTATCAAACTATAAAGTATTGTACCTACTTATTTTCTTATTATTGTAGCAGGCGTGTCATTGATACAGCGGTTAAACTATACATCGCGTGTTTTTCTACATTTTAAATGGTTCTGTCAAAACCTATCAAATTATCGAAACACGCTCTTTCAAATACAGTTTCAATTATGAAACACCTTTCTTCTTACTATTGTGGCGAATAGAGCGAGATTTAATATACTTCAATTGGTAAAACTTTTCTGACAGTTGTCAAACTATAAAATGAGAGTTTTCTCACCATTTTACCATTGCGACTGCCAAATCTGTCGAACTATAAAGTATTGTACTTATTTTCTCATGATTATAGCAGGCGTTTCGTTGATACAGCTGTTAAACTAATCTCGTTGCCATCTACATTTTGAATGTATCTGTCAAAACATTTCTGACAGCTGTCAGATTATCAAAACACGCTCTTACAAATACAGTCTCAACTTGAAAACACTTATCTTGTTACTATTGTGGCGAATTGAGCGAGGTTTAAAATACTTCAATTTTTAAAACATTTCTGACAGCTGTCAAACTAAAAATGAGCGTTTTCTCGCCATTTTACCATTGTAACTACCTACCAAATCTGTCAAACTATAAACTATTGTACTTATTTTCTCATTATTGTAGCAGGCGTTGCCTACTACATTTGAAATCGATCTGTCAAAACATTTCTGGCAGCTGTCAAATTATAGAAACACCTTTTTCAAATACAATACTTACTAGTTACTATAAAATACATCTCTTCTTACTACTGTAGCAAATTTAACGAGATTTAAGATACTTCAATTATTAAATAATTTCTGACAGATGTCAAATCAGAAAAAAACAGCAGATTATAAAATACTTATTTTTCTTCATTATTGTAGGGGGCGTATCAGTGAGACAATTTGTCAGAGTTGTAGCGCCACAATTTGACAGATATCAGAAACTTTTGGTGAGTAATAGAGCCCAGAATATTATAACTGTCAAATGTGTTTTGATAGCTTCGATGGTCGATTTTGACAAGAGTATTTTTACAATAATTTAGCAACTGTTAGATTTTTTGTCTCTTTTTTATGGCTACTATTCTCAAAATTGTTGAAAACAATCCGACAAATATGACAGATATGACAGATACCGTTTACAATACTGTTTGACAGCTGTCAAAAATATTCCAATACTTTTAATTTACGCCGACTGTCAGAAATTTTGTGGCAACTACTTTTATAATCAAACAGTAGTTGTCAGAGGCATCTTGCCACTTACAAACGTCAAAATTTTGCCTGCTGTCACAGTTCGAACTATCGGAACTGTATTGAATACTGACACAATTGTACTGGAAAAATAGGTGTGACATTTTCATTTCGTTAGCATTTCAATTGCTGTGCAAACTTTATTATCATACTACAAAACCAGGTGGGATATTTGTGTCCCATTACCTTTCCTGGGACATTTATGCTGCGCCTTCATTTTCTAAATTTAAACGTGTTGAATTCATAACCTGGCGCAATTTTAGTCCCGCTTGATTAGTATGCCCCTAAAACGAAGTGGGACATTTTTGTTCCACTTTAATTTTGGAGACTTAAATTCTTCTTTATTAATTTTTATTTTCCTTGCAGACTCCGCCACCTGCAGCCATCGAATTCCTCAGTAAAATTCGCGAAGTCATAACCATAGCCAAACAAAAAATGGCCACCAAACGGTTCTCTCCCAGCCTAATGGGAATCCCCGAAGAGGATACACATCACTCGCACGAATCTGCCAACGATTATTCGCAAAGCTTCAACAGCAGACGCGGCAGCATCATCAGCCTGAAACGCGAGAATAGCAGACGGAAATTTTGCGCGGGTTGTCCGGATTGCCAACCTAAAGATTTCCGATCTTTATGCGGAAGATTACCCGAGTTTCCAACGTTGGTAGCTTGCGAGAGCTGTTCGACGACAACAGAGAGTAAGCAGCACAGTATTAGGAAATGGTTGGAGGATATTCCGGTGATTAAGCCGAACAATGGTTTGAGGAGTCCACCTCCGGTACCATCGCCTAAACGGATGAGATCGCCAACTAGATCTTTACCGCCGAATTATGTCAGTTCTCCGATTCAATCTTTATCCCCTAAGGCGGCTTCTGATCGGGTGAAGACGCGGAAATCCGATGGACGGAAGTGCAATCAGAATGGGAGGAGGATGATGAGGAAACCGATTGTTAAACCGAATTGTCCCCCACCACCTTTACCGGTGAAATTGGAATATCATTACGATACCGTTCCGAATATTTCGCCGGAGCCTAAATCGCTACCACCACCTGATATGATCCACGAAGCTATGGTTGTTGATGAGGAAACGAGAGTACCAACTATAACCAAGAAAAAAATGAATGCTGTTATTGATGAGTTCGCCAGGAATGTATCGGAATCTAAAGCCCAAATTGATTATGAAACTGATAGTCTTGAGAGATCCTGTCAGAATAAGGGGTTTAGCACTCCTACTGAATACGCTGAGGTCTCCTCTTCGCAGCCTAGTCCCAGTTTAAGCACGGCTTTGCCTATGGATGAAGAGATGACGATGGGGAACGCTATAATCAACGCTAAAACTGGTAATATGACGATATCGAAGCTCAACATGAAGATGCTGCAACCGGAAGAACACGATTACGAGTTGATTGTCCTAAAAAAAAGTGAAAATAGCAGCTTCACTTTACCAGAATTGCTTCATCGTGGGAATCTAGTGAGCGAAGTTTATGTCAATAACGGTTATAATTATAACAGCGCTGCTTCCTCATCGATAAGCTCGAATTCCTCAACTTTAGAAAGTAAACCACCTAAAGTTAGATACGATAACAATAAACCGGGACATCTATTGATTGAAGTCGAAGATTGCCCGGATAATTATATTCGAATTGAAGATTCTGACGATTTCGAACCGGATACCTTAGATAGGAAGCCAAAGATCAATATAAAAAAGGATATCAACATCGAAAGCGATGATTATTCCGATTCCCTCGAAAGACCGAACCAGATCTTCCTCAGATCCACAGGAAGCTTCAAAACTCACTCATTGAACTTCCCCATTAATCAAACGACAAATTTCAACAGGAATTTCGGCAGTTTAAGGGAGATATACCAGGCTAAAACTAGGCAATCCATCCAAAATAATTTTAAGAATAAAGAATCCGCCGATACCACCACCTGGAAGGATGGTATCATCCAAGATTCCGAAGGAAAATTGTTAACTTTAGAAGAGAGACACTCGAAAAGACAGAGAAGAAGTACCACCCCTAGTATAAGCGGTGTCCCACCTGATGTTATCCCACCGAACACGCACGAAGTCGGTTCGATTTACGAGCAACCGAAACCACCTCGGAAAGTCGTCGATTCCAAACCGCCATTACCTCCGAAAGGCTTGAAGAAGAAGAATCCCAAAGACCAACAGAAAGAGCAGAAAGATAATAATTCGATTAGTAGTAGCAGCTCTTCGGATTACGAGCCGATAATGTCGGATTCGAGCCAAAACACCAAAGCGTACAACGCTAGTATCTTGAAGAACTTAATAAGATCTGATGATATCTTCTTTAAAAACGGCATCAATAACCAATTCATCTTACAAGCCCAAACGATCACACCAATCCCGAATCTGAGCAGGACCATCTTCAGGCGATCTTTCAATCAGAATGCTAAAGTCGTCAGCATTTTAGGGAAGTATCTCCAGAAACCTGAAGATTCTGGTTACCTCAGTACTGATTCTGAAGACTTCAAGAAGAAGAAATGCAACAAAGACCAAACTAATCAATGCAGTTTTGGCACCGGCCCTGGAAGCGAAACAGATGAGAGTTTATGTGATGGTCACAGTGAATCTGGTGCTGAAAGCGTCGAAACCCATTCGGTCTTCTTCGATAGCTTCCGCAAACCTTGTCTGGCAGGTTCCTTGGATAGTGGAGTCGATGCTGATTTAAAATTAAATTCCTTCACAAACGTTTACTTGGACGATGGTGCCAGTTCGGATTCTGAAAATGTTAGTTTCAAGACTGTAGTGAATAACCGCAGACATTAAAATTAAAGAATTTTGTACAAAACTTTAATTAATTTTAGATTATATTTTGTAAATATTGTTATATTTTCTTCTGTCCAAATAACAAAAAAAAATTGGACGCAAATACATATTATACACATGTGATATTAACAAATTAAAAAGAATGGCCGGTAGTGCAATATACCCGAAAAAACTTGAATAAAAGAAACAAGGGTTTTACGCAATATTAGTTTTAAGTTTTTTTTTTACTGTAACATAAAATCTTGCCAATAACGTGTGCTTTACATTATAAACTTAATAACAATGTGCAATAATATTGTGCAATATTTTTTGTACACCAATTTTGCGATAATATAAAATGTACAATCGTCTTAAAAGTATTGCCAACGTCACCAAATCGCGTTAGTAATATTCTACGCATAAAAATGTACTGGAAAATGCGAAAAACTAAGTGGGACATTTTTGTCCCACTACTAAATGACATCATTTTTAAATAAGGATGCTTCCCATATGTCAAAAAACCTGTTTTCGTAAAAAAATTAACTGGGACACTTTTGTCCCACTTGTTTTTTGAGTGTTTTGGTATTAAATAACATCATTTTTTTAATAAGGATGTATTCCGAGTATCAAAAACTGATTTAGGAAACAAAACTAGCCGGGACATTTTTATCCCACTACTAGAAAACATCATTTTTGGAATAAGCATGCTTCCCAGATATCAAAAAACCTGTTTTCGTAGAAAAATCAACTGGGACACTTTTGTCCCATTTGCTTTTTAAGTGTTTTGGTATTAAATAACATCATTTTTTAAATAAGGATGTTCTCCGAATATCAAAAACATGTTTAGAGAACAAAACTAGCCGGGACTATTTTGCCCCATTACTAGAAAACATTATTTTTTCCAATAAGCATGCTCCCCCGATATCAAAAAAAACATATTTTCGTCGAAAAATCAACTGGAACACTTTTGTCCCAAATTGATTGTGTCTTAACGACAAAAAGAAATTGCTTATTTTTGAGTGCTTTTTTATTAAATAACATCTATTTTTTTTAATGAGGATGTTTTCCGAATATCAGAAACTTGTTTAGGAAACAAAACTAGCCGAGACAATTTTGTCCCACTACTAGAGGACATCATTTTTTGAATAAGCATGCTTCCTAGATATCAAACAGCCTGTTTTCGCCGAAAAATCCACTGGGACACTTTTGTCCCATCTGTTTTTTTTTAAATTTTTTGGTATTATTTTAACTCTAAACACTTCCTAATTACAATAAAATTCGATAGGGAAACGAATAACATTTTCAAAATAACTGGGACATGGGTAACGTCCCATCTCCAATGAAAATATGCATTAATATGATGTGCAATATTTTCACCAGGTTAACTAAATAATATCATTTTTGAACTAGGAATGTTCTCCAAATACAAAAAAAAACTTGTTTATGTTGCAATACTATCCGGGACACTTTTGTCCCGTTTATTATACTGAGTGAAAAATAACAATATTACTGAAATAAGGTTACTTTCCAAATATCAAGAAACTAGTTCATATTTTAAAACTACCTGGGACATTTTTGTCCCAGTAGTGCATACTTCGATTGCAGGCTTGTATAATATAGATAATCATCAGTACTCACAAAACAATACAACGCTCAATTAATTCTGGACACATTCGGTATTCACTTGATAATGATAATCCTAACATGTCGTCGAAACACGTGTCCCGAATTAATTAAGTTTCCCCATCCTCAGCTGAGATATTCCATCATAAAATCTATTGAAATCAATCGTCAATTCTGTCAAAACAATTTTACTATTCGAAGACGTAGAACACTAAAATTAGTTCTGGGACATTATTGTCCCACTTGAATTTCATCGATTTGTACAGTTGAAATAACTGGGACATCTCCCAAAAACCAAATCAGTATTTTTAGTGGAGATAATCATGTTCCACATCGATTTCTAAGATATCAAGAAACATTTACTTGTATGGGACATGCAATCAAGTTTATTTATTTCACTGGGACATTTATGTCCCACTTGAATTTCGTAGACTTCTATGACTAACAATTTTAACAGTAGAACGCACATTTGGGACATCAAAATGCTGTGGGACATAATTTTCAAGACGAGAATGTTAACCATTATTATAAACCGGGACATTTTTGTCCCGTTCATTAGTGAGAATCTGGCATACTTTTATGTATTGTATATTACCTTTTTCGTGTGCAATTTTTTTTAACCAATTATGTATAATAAAATCCATTTAAAATTATAATCTCGTGTGCAATAATTAAATGTCCGTAAGCTTAAGCGCTCCTCTTCCTGTAAGTATGTAAATGATGCATCTCTTGAACGTCGTTTTTATTTTTTGTTTTAACTTTTGTTTTGTTGTAAAGACGGCCGCTGGCTTCCACGTACCTGCCAAACTGTATAAAAAAAGTAACGGGTATTTGGGAAAGGTATACTTACATTATTCTGTTGTTGTTGTTTTTTTCATTAGCAGCATTTAATAAAAAATAGAATGAGAGGATCTAGTAGGTGGTGGTTATATTAAAAAGAAAATAAATAAATAATTTTTTTTGTTTCTAATTTTTGCTCTCTTTTAGGAAATGAATTGTTGTAAATAAGTCAAAATGTTGTATATAGATTTCAAATTATATTATTTATTTTTAAATCGTAGTAAGGATATTTGTCTATTTTTTTTTTTTATTGGATTATTGTATATTGTTTATTGAAGATGTTAAACTTTCTCTTTATGCTGTAATTTATGGCGATTACCTATCCATTCAATGTTTAAATTGTAGAAAATTAAAATCTGTAATGTTAGAATGAAAATTTAAAAGTTAACTGCTCAGGGAACCAACATTAATAAAACTACGCTTAAATTGCTCAAACATTTCTCGAGATTCATTATATTTTAATTGATGGATAGCTTTTGTACTGTTTAATAATATATTAATTTATTTTTATGTGAATTCTAGAGAACTGATACTGTTTATTACTTATTTGTGGTTTTTTTTATGTTCTTTTTTTTTTGTTTTTGTGCTGTTGGTATTACGAATCGTTTATACACTATTTTTTTAGATATAAAGTAGGAGATAATTTTATTGTTTTTATATTGTATTTTGTTAATGATTTGTACTATTTTTTAAAATATTCTATTGGGAAGAAATAAAAATTCTTGTTTAAAAATTAGTTTTATTTAAAATTGTTACTATGGATGAAATTTGGGTACATTTCTTCGACCGAGAAACAAAGCAAGAATCAATGGAATGGAGGCACTCTGGTTCTCCAAAGCGCCTAAAAGTTTGATGTTCAAAAATCTGCTTGCTTCAGTTTTTGTGATTGCGATCGAAGTAGTAATGGAGAGAACATGTTAAAAGTTGTTTCAAATTTTGTTTGCTTCTATAGTAGGCAAAGAATTTGTCAATACCTCTTCGTAAGGTGGAATTACATGTACCTATACATGAGTGTAGAACTGTACAGAATTTAATACGATTAAAAAGTCTAGATGTAAGAATCGAGCCATGTGGCATGCCATCAACCACCGGTAGAAATTCAGAAATGCATGAACCCAACTGCATCCCCTGCCGTCCATTGTTCTATCCCCAGATCACGACCCATCACATTACAATTTATCAAATTATGATCAGAAAGATCACGATCAACAACCCCGCAATCATCCACCCCCATGTCAATACCAACTAAGAAAACGTCCATTACCGTCAATCAAGTATTATCATTTTCATTGCAATCAATTTGACGAGACCAAAATTGGCATTAATAATTTGACTAGAGAACGAGAGCTTTAACTCGAGGGCTTTAGTCTTTAATTATTAATGCCAATTTTGGTCAAATCAAATTAGGAAGCATACGAGAAAAATTGAAACAATAATAATAGTCTTCACTTCACTTCTGAAGAAGATGACGACAAGATGATCCAAACGTCAAGTACCACAACCTTTCTACACGGCAGAGAACCCGAGAACCGAAGAGCAGCCATCAACAGCGGCCGTGAAAGCCTGAAGACTACATTAATAATAATAGTCGACTACTTATCAAGCTCGAGCTGTATTTGTTGAGATTATTTCCTAAACGAAGTTCCATAGTTATTTTTATTAATTGTTATTTGGGAACTGATGATTTGGCTCATTATGACACAGCTTTTGAACGGCAAGAATGGTTGGTTATTTTGAGACATTTAGTATTTAAGCAGAATCTATTCTGGTCCTTATTTGGTCCATTTCGAAATTTCGTTTTTCGCAATAGGACGAGTTTTTGTACCAGAAGAAATTTTTTTTCTTCCAAAATGGATTAGGCGTCAAAAACGGCTGATCGCAGATAAAATTAGGCCCACGTTTCCCGACTAATGTTTCAAAAATTCTGACTAGACAACGATTTGAATTTTGAATATTTGTCGTCGACCACTTACTGTCCGCACATTTATGGTTTCCTCCTTGGCAGGTCTTACTAAATATGGGATTATATTCTACTCTACTCGACTCAGTTTCATCAGATTTAATTTCAATTTTAAAGTGATGTACCAAGCAGTTGACATCTTCCCCTTCACGCCATGCCAATTGCACGGAAGCTAAATAGTAGATTTTTTTCTGAAATCTATTGTGGTCTATTATATCCAATAAATTGTCAATACTTAAAGAGGTCGCACTTTGCTATCGTTTATCGTTTTTGCAGTACTCATCGGTGGCTATTACGAGCATTTCTAGAACTTTTAAATTCAATTCTTTGAAAAGGATCAATTTTAATTTTTTATGCTTCTTAAAATATAACTCTTGAAGACTTTTGGCGGTAGAATTCTGTACTTTTGTTTTTAATATAAGTTAATCCCATTTCTTTTGTTACTTGTATGTATAGTAATATCCTTTTTGCTGCATTCCATGTTTCAGTTGTTGGCTTATCCAGAAATCTCTTGTTATAGTCATTCCTAAGAAGTCTTTAACTTATCTTTTGCTTGAAAATACTCTTGCGTCAACTTTACTGTTTCTTCTACATTTTCTTGATTTCCTATTACTAGAATATCATCAACATATATAAGGATCCACACCTTGCTACAACAATACAAGCAACAGTCATATTTTGATCTTTCAAAATTATTTTTTAATGCAAGTGTCATTCCAAACTTTTGGTGATTCTTTTAACCCATATAAAGCTCGGTTTTTAGCTTCAAACTTGGTGATTTTGTTTTTAGTCCATCTGCTGTAAATATGTATACATTGTTTCCTAATTTTCCATTCAAAAAAGCTGTCGGAATATCCAATTGTCTAATGTTCCAATCATTTTGTAGTGCTGTAGATAGTAGCAATCTTATTGTTGATATTCTTGCTACAGGTGCATAAACTGGATCAAAGTGAGTCTCTTCTTTTAGTTGACAGCCTTTTGCCACTATTCTGGCTTTTTTCGTTCCATCATCTTTTGTCCTAAACATCTACTTTGTCTGAATTGCTGTTTTTCCTTCTGCTAAGGTTTGAAGTTTTTCGTGTGATTTTAATTCTTTTACAATTGCTTCCTCGATTTCGACTGTTTCCTCTTGTGCTTCTAATAAAGTTATGTTGTCGACATTCTGCTATTTTATGTCTTGCCACATTTATAGCAGGTATACGTATTTGTTTTAAACGATACTTCAGGTGTACTTTCATTTATACCTTGTTTGTTTTTAATTTTTAGCTCTTCATCAAGCAGTCTGGATTTTACAAAATCCATTGTGACAAGTTCGAAACCAATAAAATGTCAAAATTATGACTGGAAAGCAAATATTTCAAATCGTTTTCAAGTTTCGACGCAGCAATATTCGAACGCTCGGTATACGCAATTTTTAGGGTTGTAACGAATGTAAACAATGCTCATTGAAAATAATCTGTTATTGTTGTTTCTGTTATTTGCGTTTTGTCTTTATGTTTTAATGTCTTCTGAGTCAAAGGATTAACAATAATTTTTTGTGAAACACGATTTTATGCTGTGTTTATAGCTAATATACCGTCCAATAAAATGAAGTTAAAATCTTTATTTTCATCCAAACAATACATCATTCCACAGACAATTTTTTTATAATGCTGCTTGTGACAGACGATATTATCTTGGTCGATAGGCTGTAGGGCTGCTGTGGTATTTGGTCGAAGAAAAACTAACTTCCCAGTTTCCTATTTCTTTTTAAAAAATCTCGGATGTTATCCATGTTTTTTTATTAGCGGCATAATTAACCGGTAACACTTTACAAGACTTAAAACTTAAAACATCAGGGTATTTGGGATTTTCCAATGACGAACAACTTCCTCCTTCCTTGACAGAAACATTCGCGCCTTCTCTATGGATTTTACTGGATGAAATATGGTATTTCTTCTTAAAACGATCTATCCAGCTTTTTAAACAAGATGTTTCATTAATGGGAGACAATATCTTGGAAAATTCTTCTGCTTTTTCCTGAAGTATTGAACCACTTATGGACACATTCTTCACAGTCCTTTTTTGCTTAAACCTCTGAAGTAATGCTAGACCAACTTCCTTGTTAACAGGTTTCCGAATTCGTTTTAATTTGGAAATGTTCGAATTAAACATGCCCTCTAATTTTATGCTTATTTTCCAAATTGTGGAAACAGTCCAAGATGACAAGTTATGACAAGTTTGTTTACAGAAGGCTAGGTCCGCTGTATATGGAGGGTGAGAGACGAATTCGTAGGGCAACTCATTCAATTTCAATCTCAAAGAATGGTCGCTATGACCTTTCCGGCCGATGGAACGATCTTTGCTTTCTTCGGAGCTGATTCGCCCGGAAAAATCCACTGCTTCGACTGTTCCTTGATCTCCAGCATGTAGTGGTCGATCTAAGTCTGATCCATGGTTACGAAACGGATGAATAAATCCCTTAGATTGCGTTGAATCTTGACCAGACACTCTTCCGAAACGGTCACCCGATTTCGTCCACTCCGTGCTTGGCCACTTATTGTTCTTGTGCGGTCACGTTTGAACTCGCTCATCCAGAAGCTGATGATCGAAAATGATGGAGTAGATCCGCCTTGAACCTCTAGCAAAATATTTCGAATTTCCACGTGCGTTAACTATTGACAGTAGACGTTTGAAATTTTGACAGTTGGTATAAAAAGGGTTGCCCTTGCCGACAAATGAATGCGCCATCTCTTGCCGATTCCCGAAACATTTCAGTTCGCCCTCTTAATAAGTCAAATTTTGATAAAACACCACCAACAAAGAAGAACGTACAGAAATACGAACAAATATTTATAAACTCTTGGCTCAAAGATGAAACGAATTGTAAAAATAAATCCAAAAGCAACCTACATAAGCTTACATCTTTGTTGCGATCAACGTCAAAATCGCAGCATCAGTAGCAGATAGCAAAAGCCGGCAAAAAATTAAACTTTGTTTTATTACGAAACACAACCAGGCATTTAATGTTGCTCACGTCTGACTAATTTAATAAAATCGGTGTGTATTGATTCGAAAATTTCTGAAAATTTATGTATGGGCCGAACAAAAGTTCGAGCTAAAGATTAAAAGTAATTTGGGCGATTTTGAATAATTTTTGACCTTCTTTCACGGCCAATGTGGTCAACAAAAGAGTTAATGATATCTTCATTATTGGTAGATGCAACAAAATCTATTTTATAAACGTTAATTTAATACAAAAAAAAATCTACGACAACACTATTATAATAATTATTATAGTTTTCACATAATAGTCGTTAATGTGGGGTGTGGTATAATATAGTCATAAATATATTTCTAGTTTTATATTTTATTCAGTGTTGTTTATGTTAAACCAAGTCCAAGTGCATCGCAAAAAAAGCCCATTAACTGTTTTTTCGTTCGGTGACGAATCACCTACATATATGTACTTTATTTATTCCCTTTGTTAAATGTTATCTAGAGGACAGTTAGTTTCGAGACGTGAGGTGATGAACATTGGCTTTGCAATAAAATATATCTGCGTTTATTTTTATGCTAAGTTTTGAGCGCCTTTCGGTATTAATTAATTAATTAATATAATCGTAAAACTGTGAATTTTTTTTTTTTACAAAATAATTTAATTTTCTTTTTTCTTTGTTTAAATTTTGTGAGTGAAAATGGATGTTCCACAACACGGAAGGTGTTTAATACGGTAAGTCAAATTACTATCGTTTCTGTATTTTTATATTTCAAAATATTAGTTGCCCCTTGCGGATTCAAACCAGTTGAAACTGTATTTTTATTGTTTACTTTTAATGGCGTCCTAAGTCGTCATAGAAACGGAATGTCGTGTAATTCGTGTTGCTTTCATCATAAAAAAATTAAAATTTTGCGGATAATCATTTCGTGTTGCACGCTTTGACTAAAAAATAATCTTAGAATAGGAAATGCGTATTTGCTTCCCTATTTTTTTTGCAACTATAGACTATTACTACTACAATAGCTACATAACTATATTTTCAAGAAATGCATGTAATGTCTATTAAAAAATTTCTCGATTTATGATTTTGGCGCTAAATTCAAATTATGGTTGCACAGAAAAACAGAAAAGGCACAAATCCAGTATACAGGGTGTTTCTGAATTGATACGAAAGATTTCAAAGGGTAATTCTTTAGCAAAAATTAAGGGGGTTCTCTCATATAACTTTTTGTTCAACACCCCTTTCCCTCCAAGTTACAGCCCTTTAAAATTAGGTAAAAAAATTTGTTTTTATTTAATATATCCACTTTGGAAAATTTTAGAAGAATGAAATTTGGCAGATAACTGATGCTAATAAAATGGAAATTTTTGAATGTTTTTGTTGCCCTAAAATGTAATCACAAGGGTCTGAAAAAAACAACCCCTATAATATTTTGCATCAGAACTTTTTAATGCGCCCATATTTTCCTATTTAAAAAATTGATTTAAAAAGACAGACTCAATCTGCAACTTTTTTATGTCTTGACTTTTTATCATAAAATTGTCAGTTTGATCACAAAAAAATAAAATACTGCTCAGACTCTTTTCCCATAAATTTACAAAGAGGTTATTATTTATTTTAAAAAAATCAAGTAAGTTGCTATCAAATGAAGTCATATGACAAATAGTTTTATTGTCCTGATTTTCTCTGTGTTATTCTTTAATCTCTGAAGAACTTTAAAGGGCTGTAACTTGGAACACCCTGTATAATTACAAAATGCATATATTAAAAAAATAGTACAACAAATTATAGTACCGCTAAAACTAAAAACCTAATTATTAAACATAGTTAAATTTAAATGTTTTTTTTTTCACTTTTAATTCTGAGAATGTTTTCATATTTTTTTTGACATCAATTGCTTCAGCTAGCTCATGTTCAATGACTAATGTTGTCAAGCGATTTAGCCGATTATGGGTAGTTGGAGAGCGTAAAAATTTTTGATTAAATTTAATTTGGGGAAACTTCCTTCTTCACTTGCTGCCACACTTATTGGGAGAGTAAGCAAAATTTTTAAAACTATACCGAGATTTGGAGCAAAATCCAGCTTTGAAATGAATTTTAAAATATCTATTGGACTTTCTTTTTTATTTATTAAAGCCAAACCCGATACCATCTCGTCTGCCAGGTCCACTGCGTTTATATCCGATGAATCCCCCATCAGTTGACACTATTCCTAGATCTTATTTCAGTAAATCGCTCTGAGAAGTATTTGCTATGGGTGCTGATCAAATCAAAACTGGATTCAAGTCCATTGGTAGCTTGGTCTATTTAATGTGTCTGCCTTATATTTCAAAATAGGATCTTCTCATCGGATCATCTCTCCCTGGTTGCAATCTCTATCACTCCTAATTCCATCTGCTATTTTTCTTCTTCTGTCGAATCTGACAACGTCTCCAATTCCACATTTATCTCTTATATCCTCCTTTCTAGTCTCATCCGTCCTTGTTTTGCCCGCTATTGTCCTCAGAGTGTTCATCTCTGTATATTAATGATTTCCAGAAGTATCTTTGTGCCTGCTTCACCAATATTCTTACCTAATATCATTTATGTCACTATTTTGTAATTTCCGAGAGAGTCAATTCTTCCAGAGTATCCTCTGTATCCTTATCTGCTGTATTTCCACTTTCTATCACAGCCTTCTCATTTGTGCCTCCTTTACCACAGAGTAATTCTTCAAAGTATTCCTTCCATTACCTGTCTTTCATCCGTAATAATTTCTTGTTGTTTATTATATATGCTTCCATCATCTATTGATTTTTTTTTTGCCAGATTTCAAAACTTTATAGAATAGTTTGTGATTACTTTTGCTATCACGCTCCATTCTATCGCCAAATTCTTTCCATTTATTTGCTTTTGCTATTAACACTAGTTCTTTTACTCGTTTCCGTTGTTTTTGGTACATTGTGCATTGCTCTGTTTTGCTATTTGCTGCTTCCTTGTGTTACATTTTTTATATACTCCGCAGCTTCTACGATTATATGTTTGAACATATTCCATTTTACTTCTAGATTATCCTGATTTGTTTTCTCTAATTTCGCTTTAATATTTTTTTATACTAATTTTTGGGTTCCCTTTTTTAAATATTTGGATGGTGATACTGGTTTTTCAATCTAAGGGTGCTTTTCCCTTTTCTAGTATGATATGTTGAAATACTTTCTTAGTTCCACCGTTAGATGTCCTCCACCGTATTTAAGGAATTCGTTTCTTATGCTATCATTTCCGGGAACCTTATATATCTATTTTACTCTCATTCTAATTTGTCATTGAGGAATATGACGAGCTATATTCTTCCTTCATTGTTGTAAACGCTATCTTCATGTTTATATCACTAAAACTTAAAAAGCTCTCATGATTGGACGAGTTCTTATTTTATCCCTCATTTTCGTGTGTGCTACCTCTCTGTCTTCTTCGGGAAATTTATTTATCTGTAGTTCTATACTCTTACATACCTAGATCTTACCTATCCTCTCTGCTCTCTTCCCTCATTTATTTTGCTTTGGCAATACTGTGCACCATACCATCAGAGTTTAGTCATCAGAGTTTAGTCATCCATGAAATCCAACTGGATTAAATTAAATGTTCCACAGACCTCAATGTCTCTTCTCTTAGACCCTTTAATTGATAATTTAGTTCTTCTTCTCCTGAGCCTTCGCCATGAGTTGATAAGCTAAGATGAGAGAACAAGCCCACGTTCTTATGGGATTTTACATAGAGATCTAAAAACGTCGTTCAAGATCAATCTAATAGGTCAATGTAATTCAATGAACCCTGATGCATACCAGCTCACAACCAACTCAAAACCGGGTAGACTGTTTTCAAAATCAGATAAGCTGCTTTTAGTTGGTTTCGAGCTGGTCCCAGAATCGTTAAAATCCTGAACCACCAATTGTTGAACTTGTTTGCTTCTAAAGGGTAAAATACGACGATTTCTTGTCACCGATTTCAGTACGTTTTTCGTCACTGAATAATGATTCTAAATCAACATAAAATATTGATTTCTATCAACCGGAAGAAGTAGAAATTTAAAATTAACATTTTCGATTCTTTAGATTAAATTCCTTTTTTTTTCTCTTACAGTCTCTGTCGCAATACCTATTGGTCCAATATTGCTGAGGGAAATCCTGTCGTGTTCTACGAAGGGACTCTGCTAGGATAAATACACGTTCAAGGCAAAACTTGCAAAGACTTTTTGCACAGCTTTCATTTATTTATGCGTGGTTTTTTTTTCTCTTTATTACAGTTTCGCAGCACTTGAACCCAGGTTAGTGATTAATTGCTTCATACTTTTATATTTTGTATTCGTATCGATTGGCGCGCAATTAGAATTAAGAGTCAAATGTCAAAATTACTGCTGGCAGTTTATAGGAAGTCATTATTCGTATAGTAACGTTTTGCGTTCATAAAAACGCTATTGTAACACGCTTTTGCGTATCGAAAAGTGCGTCATTGTGATACGCCTTTTTTCATTTCTATAGGTTGGCTGTATTGAATACATTATGACAGAAAGCAAAGTTGACGTTTAATGCATTTTTCCACATACTGCTTTTGATTTTTTCGGTAATAAATTTATGACGGCGTTGTCCGCAATTTCACGCAGTTGTGGTGGCGTACAAGATAAATTTGTCTCAGTATCACTCATTTTTTACAGTTTACAGAGACTATATTATGAAATATATTGTTTAAACAATTTAAATAGCCGAATTTGAATTTTGAATTCGTTAAATGTCAATGTGACCAACTTCATATAAAAATAAAACTCAACATTTTTAATGAGATTTTTATTAAGTATTTATTATCAATTTATAATGCAAAATAGAAAAAATAGTATAAAGGACTCGTTTCATAAGGCTTTTTGTCGCACTCGTTCATTAGAAAACTCGTTCTTTAATATACTATTTTATATTTACTAAATGTTGTGTCATCTCTACACCTCCGTCTTACAAACTACAAGCGATTTGTGTCGATGTGAAGCAGCTAAGTCTTAAGGTAGGAGCTCCATTTATTGCATCAATTTTGCGGTTTATTGTATTTTATATTTATAACAAAAATTTCGCGATCTTTCAAATACAAAATTAATTGAATTTATTTCAATTCTAACAGTAAACGTTGCGTTTTAAACAATTCAATTATAATCTGCCAGCAGTGTAGTAGTTATTGGTAGTTATATCATCACCCTTCGTGTTTAGGTGAACGATTTTAAGGTTATGTTTTCCGCGTTGATTTAAAAATGTCAAGTACGAGAAGTGATGGTTTGACACTTAGCAATTTTGATACATGCAATGCAAGAAAACGAATTCAAGAAACAGTGGCACCAACCACATTAAGTGCATGCGTTAAATATCGGTGACACTTTAAAGTACATATATATTATTATTTACCACCATGGATAAAAAAGTCTTCAATAAGAAACGAAAAATACTAATTTCTACCATATTAGCTGCAATGTTGAACGGAAATTGAGGTTACGTCACATTTAGAGACGTACGTTTTTCTTCTTGTGTTTGTGACAGTTAAAAAACCAGTTGGCAGTACCGGAAGTCACCATATAAGTAACTAGAATTGCATCTGCCAGGCACGAAAATTAAAACATGTTTAAAACCAATGCAACGCACAAAAAATTGCATTCAATACTTACTTTTGACAAACTGCTCCTGTGCCAAAATCAATATTGCATATTGCATGGAAAAATTGCATAGTGCCATGCGTCCTTTTGACACAAGGAACAAAGACTCGTATTTTATTTGCAAGAAAGTAGAAACATTATTGTGCTTTTACAACGCTTTGACTAGCGTACCATCTATCGCACTATCTTTTGATATAGATGTAGGTACAGAATTCTTTCCAACATTTTGATGCCCTGCTTCGATTTCCTTTTCCGACAGGGTTATTTATTTTTCCACTCTTATTTTGGCAATCTATCATCACTCATTCTCCTTACGAATTAGTCCAGCATTTTCTTCGTTTTCTCATCCATTCTCCCACGTCTTGTATTTTTCTTTGTCGTCCTAGATCTTCGCTTCTGATTCTGTCAATTAGCGTTTGTTCTTCCTCCATCCAGCTGCTTTCATTGTTGGTTCCCGGACTTCATTATCTTAAATCGCCAGAACTCGTTATATCAGCTCCCGAGTACATTTGAACTGATTCACTTGTTCGATTATATCTTCTATACTCAATCTGGGTTTTTTTTTGTTTGCTGAATGATTAATGGAGTGAACGATTCTTTGCAAGTTATCTTCAGGGTACGCACAATATGAACACGAAACGATTTATATATAATGTTATAGTTGAGGATTACCGAAGGCGACAGTGTGAGTGCAGTTGTGGGTCTTTAATGATTTGCTGCCTTATTAACCGTCAACATGTATAATCGCGTTAATTAACCCCACTGCACGCAAAATCATGCTGTCATAACATCGAAGATCATCTGTCTGGTCCGTCCAACTGACACTTGGGCGGACAACTCTGTCATCGCGATAGAGTCACCATCGAGCAACGTTTGCGCAGCTTGTTTATCACCAATCGAAGCTTATTATTACGTTTTCATAGTGTACTTGTACCCAGAATGTAACATAATATTATTGTGTGGACGTGTTAGATTGCATGAATTGAATTTGCCCTTTTCTAAAATTTGGCTCCGATATAACAATAGGAACTACCTAATATGAACGCTAATTTGCAAATCTTACTTCGACGCAGCAAAAGATATATTTTAGTGCGAGAGTTGTACCTCTACAGCTCTTGCCTTCGTTAGATTATCTCTCTTTGTTTGACGCTCAGATTATATGTCTGGGTGGGTGCTCTAATGGCATAGTTCCCCTGACACCACATACCCCCCTGCGGGGTCTAGCAAGCGATTAGAGAGGCTGGCGTCCGTGAGAGTCTCGAAGGGTCAATCTCAATCTGATTTATATCTCTTTTGAATTAATTAACGGCCGTAGAATGCCAAAAAAAGCATTCATATTAGAACCGTTCTTATCGTTGATGTTAAGTTCTATCAGTTTTAGCTCTGTTGCAGCGAAGTTAGCCGGAAATACCAGTTCTGTCATTAGAGATTTTAGAGCTGTCAAATCTGTCATCTTTGTTTTCTCATTTAACAATAATTTTGCTCGGATGCTACGAGATATAGTTTAGTATGGATGTATATGATATGAAAGAAGGAAGGGAGACGGTGTAGACATCTTCATGATGAAACCTTGAAGGATTCCAACTAACACTGTAGATATTCTGCCAGATATGAGCTCGTGTTCCTTGTAAAATCACCTATTGATTGTTTGTGTGAAACGAACACACGATTTTCAAACTGTAAATTCTCATTTTTTCTAATGTAAAATGGTTTTCGAGCTGTCAATTATAACTGTCACATTGACGGATAATATTTGCATCAAAATAACCTCAAAATCTCAAAGCCTGATTCACGACGTATCTCGAAATGATTGGACACCACATTTTTAGATCGCAGGGACATTATTATTTAAATTGACGGCTCAAATTTGAGTTGTCTTTTTTCTTATTTTTTTAGTTTTGTTTGACGATTCCAGTTTGAATTGTCGCTGTGACAGTGCTGATGTGATACAGTGTTCGAGTGTTGGAATGCCCCAAATAAGGTACGTTTTTAATTCTCTCTTTTTTTAATTTTTTGCATTGTACTAAAATGATTGTTGACTTGACATATGAATTGTCAATCATAAATGTCACATTGACAGATGATATTTGCGTTACCTACACGATAACCTCCAAATCTTAAACCCTGATTTACGATGTGCAAAATACAGAAGACTCAAGCTTGAGTGCTTCTTCTATGTTATGTTTAACCATTCGTTTTGTTTGACGATTCAATTTTGAATTGTCTCTCAAATCGATTATATCTTCCAGCTATTAACGGAATAATTTTAAATGTAAAATGGCTTTCGAGCTGTCATATGGATTGTCAATTATAACTGTCACATTGACAGATAATATTTGCATCAAAATAATCTCAAAAGCCTGATTCACGATGTATCTCAAAATGATTGGACACCACATTTTTAAATCGCCAATTTACAAAAGACTGGAAAACATCCACGATGGGACATTATCATTTAAATTGACGGCTCAAATTTGAGTGGTCTTTTTTCTTATTTTAACAGTGCTGATGTGATACAGTGTTCGAGTGTTGGAATGCCCTAAACAAGGTACGTTTTTAATTCTCCCTTTTTAATTTTTTGCATTGTACTAATATGATTGTTGATTTGGCGTATGAATTGTTAATCGTAAATGTCACATTGACATTGACAGATAATATTTGCGTTACCTACATAATAACCTCCAAACCTTAAACCCTGATTTACGATGTGCAAAACACAGAAGACTCAAGTTTGAGTGCTTCTTTTGCTGGTAATCATGTTTAACCATACGTTTTGTTTGACGATTCAATTTTGAATTGTCTCTCATATCGATTATCTTCCAGCTATTAATCACGAAATAACTTTAAATTTTAGGTGGATGACTCCATTTTGAGTTATCCCCTCTGGTAATGATGTAATTGATTGTGTTAAAGGTGTCATTTGAATGGTCTCGTATTGATTACATTGCAATTTTGTTAATGTAATCATGTAAACGTCATGCAACGCAGACGACTTAAATTTAAGTTGTCGCATTGTTGCAACGTCCATTATATTAAAGTTCTATTGTAAAAATTAAAATTACAACTTTGAAAGGTGTTGCTGGTTATTATTTGTATCGTATTGGTTCTTTGTAAGCTTCGCTGTTAAAAGTTAAATCTTTAAAATGTTCTGTTTTCATAAGGCGACTCTAATTTGAGTTACCTTCATAATCGTGCCTATTTAACACTATAGAACTAATTTAAATTTATTAAATTGGTCAAATAACAAAAAAGTAAGGTATGTATTGAATTTTTTTGTTTCGGGGGTACATTTTGGGAACCATTCAGAGGAGTCACTTGCTCTGGTTAGCTATTGCACCAGCTACACTCCTTTTAAAAATTAAACAAGACTATTATTTATCGTTACAACAATTTTTTTATTGTAGTAAAACGGCTCGAATTCGAGTTGTGTCGCAGTGAGTGAGTGAGTGTCGATAAAACAGGTTGCTTTCAATCAAAAGAGGTACGTGTTCGATTCATCTTTCCTTTTTTTACTAACAAACAAAGCAAACAGTGGAGTTCACTGCAATTTTTAAACACGCCAGTGATTTAGACTGTCAGTCCTAAGCCTGAATAAAGTGTGAAGGAAAATTGCAGAACTGTTGTTACGACTTTTGATGTGGGTGTCAATGAAGATGTTTTTAAATTACGCGCCACCGAGTAACGAGACGATCCGTGTGCTACCAACCTACCGGTAACTATTTGGTTCCGCTGAACGCCGCTGTTTAATTATATTCTTTTGAAATAAATTTTCAATCTTTGTTAAAAAATCGTATACAATAACGAATGCAGAAATTGTTTATTAATTTACATCATCATTATTATAAAATGGCATGCGACATCTTACAGTTAAAAGCCTAAAACACGTTACGTATTACAGTGATCTACACCTCTTTAGTAGATAGCAAATTTATAATTGCAATTGCCATGTTTATTATATTCGCGATGATTGTAAATAGTATTGCTAAATAATAAAACACCTTCAAAACATAATTTTAATAATTAATAATTTACTAAAACAAATTAAACTAAAATTGACAGATGTAATTAACAAGCATCCTCATAGATGGCGCTAGCCTGTCAGTACTTGTACAAATTTACATGTATCAAAAATATCAATTTTATATACAACAAAAATATCAACAAAACTAAGTGTTTGGCGTCAAATTTGAATCGAAAATATTCCGAATCGAACCTCCACGATATATTACCACCAACAATGATACTGGTCTGAAGAAATCCGCGAGAATTTCCCCGAGAAGCACATGAGGATGTCCCCAGGTTCAATTACACGGTTTCACCGCTTCCACGGTGAGAACATCGTGTTATCCGAAGATAATACAGTAGCGTACAGGAAGGAAAGCTTCGCAAACGCGTTAACGTTCAGCGAGAAACCTCTGCAACCGCGAGAGATATTCCTAGTTGAAATTGAACAGAACGAAACAGGTTGGAGTGGTCATATGAGGCTGGGCCTCACACAGCTGGATCCCCTTACAATACACGAGAACGGGATCATACCGAAATATGCCCTGCCCGATTTGGGTTTGAAAAATATCGGATTATCTTGGATTTATGGAATATCCAAGGCTTGTAACCGTGTATTTCAATATAATCATAATCATTTAACATCGTTGGATATGTTGATCGGGAAGAATAATACTGTTAAAACTGGGAAAGGACATGTCCCGTTACATATGCTGAGGCCATCGAAACCTAACGTTGGAATATCTGCGACGGATACATTCAGTCGAATTGGAATTATGTACATTCCTACGAGTGATCGAGAAGCGAACATGCATTATATTATAAACGGAGAGGACCAGGGTGCTTGCGTTAAACGTATTCCATATACGGAAGCACCGTTACATGTTGTGATCGATGTTTATGGAACCACAAAGAAAATTAGGATAATTCAATTATATGGGGGTAAGTTTTTTTTTTTACGATCAAACTAAAACTGTACATTATTATTCTGTTTTGTATTATTTCGAAACAGTGCCAACACTCCAATCAGCTTGCAGAGATGCCATACTGCAGCACATAACGAACAAAGCTGTATCATCGCTACCTTTACCGAAGCTACTCAAAGAATACTTGCTATATAAATCCTAAAAATTTTTAAAAGAAGACTGTGAAATTAGCTTGTAAGTCCTAACATTTTGATATCATGTATCTCCTTTTTTTTTTTTTTTTCTTTGGGGAGAGTTGATACTATAGAACACTATTGATTTAAAAGATTCTCCTCATTATTATTTTAAAGGTGGGACATTAATATACCGTTTAGAATTGAAAGTATGAACCATGTTTGAGATGGGACACTTTTGTCCCAGTGTTTTAAACGTCATTTTCATTGTTGGTATGCTATCTAATTGCTGTAAAATGGAATAATTAAGTCAAAAGCGGTGGGACATTAATGTCCCGGTTCTATTTAATACCATTTTGTCACAGAAATTCTTCCTACTTATCACGAAATGGGATCATGGAAAGAAAATGACTGGGACAATTTTGTCCCAGTGCTCTAAACATCATTTTTGTTGCTAGCAACCTTCGTAGTTACTATAGAAGATAGTGTAATGAAGGAAAAAATGGTTGGGACATTAATGTCCCATCGTAATTCAACATCTTTAATAGTGATTTTATCAAAAAATAATTCTATTAACATTTTCCGGGAAAAAGCATGCTAAATTAGACCATTTCGAAGTGGGACATATTTGTCCCGGTTCTATTTAATACCATTTTATCACAAAAATTCGTCCTATAGATAGTATAATGATGTAAAAATAGGTGGGACATTAATGTCCCATCGTAATTCAACATCTTTAATAGTGGTTTTATTAAGAAATAATCATTCTAGTAACATTTTTCGGATAAAAATATGCTAAATGGGACCATTTCGAAGTGGGACACGTTTCGGGGGGGGGGCATTAATGTCCCGTCGCAACTCAAAATCGTTAATACTGATTTTATTTAAAAAAATCGTTCTAGTAACATTCTTCTGGTAAAAATATGCTAAAATGCGCAATTTTTTTGGAAAAAATGGACTGGGACGATTTTGTCCCACTACTTAAATATTTTTTTGTTGTTGGTACGTTTTGTCGCTTTCAAAGGATAGGAAAAAAATTTTCGTTATATATTGAAACTTGGATTGTGCACTCTGGGACATTTATGTCCCGTAACAAAAACATCGTTAATGGCTAATTTATCCAAAAATAATCAATGTAATAATATTCCTCGCGTAAAAATATGCAGAAATGCGCCATTTTTCATGTGGGACATTTTTGTCCCAGTACTATTTAAGGCTGTTTCGTCACGAGAATACCTCGTAGTTTCCATCGCGAGGGTTGGCGGCAAGAAAATTGGTGGGACACTTTTGTCCCACTGTTGAAAATGTCATTTTTTAATTGAATGGGACATTGTGTCCAATGAGAAATCTACTCTCCCCAAAAATTTCGTTTTTTTTTGCATTTTCAGTGGTAGGAACTTTAAATAAATTCATGGATGACTAATATTTTTCGTAAAAGATTGATTGCTCAAGCAGCTCATTTTTTTTTTGTTAAAAAAAATTGGTAATTCAGAAATTGTTAAAGTTACTAGACATATGAAAAATTTTTACGTAGGTGGACATGTGCACCATATTTCATGTTATTTAAATGTTCTAAAATGTAATCATCGACACGTTCCATAACCTATATTTTCGTACATCTCGTATAAACTAATTTTATGTTTCAATAATTTTGTCTTCCCGTGTATATACAGGGATGTATTAAATATAATGCAGTAGGCTAGAATCTTGCATTTCTAATTTTTTTTTAATTTATCCGTTTTTATTTTTTATTTAATTAAAGATTATTATCTAATGTATGTAAGTTTAAATATATTAAGTGTAAACTGATACGTATACAGTATGAAAATAAATTCCCTAAAACGTTCCTCTATATCTGTCATATAAATGAAATTGATTTATTTTTTGATGTATTGTCAATATTGTATATTGAGATCTATTTATAACATTTATACATTTATGTTCGAATTCATGTTCTCTCATTTATCGATGTTCTGGATATGATATTTTAATAAAATAATTTATTATTGTTTAAGATGTTTTTTATCCTGTTTTGTTGAAATAACTCTTTAAAGCAAATCTAAAACGATTTTAATAGAATAATAAGTACATACATTAAATTAGAAAAAAAAAAGTTTTATATGTATAGCGGTGTAGGTAGAGTGTAATGTCCGATCCTTCCATTGTTCGCGTCAATCTCATGGTAATCTATGATGTTGTTAGGGTCGCAGTGCTCGGTCCAAAAATCCGCGTTAACCGCTGATAAACTGTTAGTCCAAGCCTAAATAAATAAAATCGAATGAATTTTTGGGTACATCGTGAAGCTTTAAAAGATTCAAACCTTTTCAGAATGTTCTAACCAGGATTCCTCCAGAAGGTTTTCATATTTAATAGCGTTGTTTCTGGCTTTCCTCAGGTAACTCATCGCGGTATTCTCTTCGTATCGGATATACTTGTAATAAGCTTTCAAATGATAGAATCTACCGAAAGAGCAATAAAATTAATCGTTAAAAAAAACCGGCCGAAATAAAGAAACTACCTCGGAGCTATTGCCTTCACGACCTTCAAAGTTTTCTCCAGCGTTTTCATTAATATGCCGATCTCTTTGTAAGCGTTGGACATCGCTTCTATGTTTCTTCTATCCATTTTACCGACCATAAAGACGAGTAACGCTTCTAAGAGGTACAAAGCCGTGAAAATGTTAGCTATGCTGTCTTGGTCGCCACCTCCTATAGAGAAGTTTCTAATTTTGCTGTGCCATATCGTAGCGCTTTCCCAATCGTCGTTTCTAATTGACCTAAAAGCATCATCATGGAATGTTAAATATGATCCGCAGAAGGACTACAATAGCCAGTACGATACCATAACCACATTACAGTAAAATATCTCTTCTCGGCATCTGGGTCTCTTACCGTACTCATAGTTTCGCCTTCGATGTGATACAACCTCTCACATTGATTGTAAGGAATGACTGTGTAACCTGTTTCTAGATGAATTCCGATGCAAAGAGCGTAATACCACGTTCGACCTTTTTTAATTAAAAGCGACAGAAATCAAGCCAACTTGGAACACTAAACACTTCAACCCATTAAACACCAAACAGGTTTTAATTAAAACACCTAACTTGTTTGGTGTTTAGTGGGTTGAAGTGTTTAGTGTTCTACTTCTGCACCAAGAGATCCAGTGAAGAGCTTTCCTAAATTTACCTGAATTATCGATATCTTCTTCGGCGAAATATTCCAATTCGAAAAGAACTGTAACAGCTTCCATAATTCTCTTCCGCATAATCAGGGCCTGTATTAAAATGGGCATAGCTTGCAAGCTATAAGTGACGGCATGTATAGTGCTGCTTATTCTGAGCATTACGAACCCTAATTCGATTGAGTGTTCAATTTCCGAACGGAGGAATCTAAAATATTAAAATTATCTTTATAATTAACCAATTCGGGACAGGTATTTCGAATGAAGTGAATACCTTGCACAGAATATAGTCCCGTACAATTTAGCGACACCTTTCAGCTCTTGAGGCTCCACGTTGGTCTTCTTTCGATGGCACAAACGCAAAGCGTGCACCTCCAAAGCGATACAGATCTGTTGCATACCGAAATGATGCGCCACCAGGATCATATTCGCGTAAGCGTTGCAAAGGATGAAGAAATCCATATCAGAATGCAAGGCCTTATTCAAGCTCCAAACCGCGGCTAATTTCGCCTGCTTCCACATGTTCCTTTCCTAATATAAAAATTGAAAATAAAATATACTTAACACAATTTGAGATCTGTGCAGTACAATGAACAGGTTACACATCAATGCTAAACAGTCGGAGACGTCATCGCAGAATTCTGCTTCGTATCCTTGTTTGATTCCGACGTTGATCGGCCTGCAGAAGAGGGTCATAGTTTGTTGAACCTGAAGGCGTCTTATGATGAGAGATGTCGAAATTTGTGATGTAGGAAATGGTAGGCCTAAAATCTGACTGGTACCAGGAAAATGTTTTGGAAATATCGTTTCGACGTACCGTAATCCGTCATTGCTTTCATGAATAATTGCTGCGCTTCGGCTATTTCGCCCAATTCAACTTTACATCTCCCGAACAAGGCTTCTATCTTAGCGCGGATTAACGGTATCTTCCATTCGGTTCCATCGTCGATATCTGCCGTGACTTGAGTCTAAAATCAACGTTCATTAGTGCAGGTTTTCGAAATCAATTGAACCTCAGCTAATTAACCATATTTTTTATTTTTTTAAAATATGTCGACCGGAGGTGGAGTTAAACCACCGAGCATGGCTTTCGCGGCCCACTCGCAACACCGTTGCGCTACCGGGCGAATCTACTCCACTATTAATTTTTCACACACATTTTGTGAAAAATTAATACTGGACTTATGTATGACTTATTTACTTATTTGTCTTGCCATGTCCTCGCATGCGCAGATGATATTAAAATCTATCTACCCATTGAATCTTGGAATGATGTACTGCTTTTAGAGAACAACTGAAATATAATTGCCCAATGATGTGATGACTTTAAACTAAAGCTGATACAAAGAAAATTCCAACTATTTCATACATAACTGCTTACTTAGAAAGCTTGATAAAGTGGAAGACCTCGATGTCTTATTTGATTCTCGTTTTGCACCTTATATAGCTGATCTCTGCATGTCCACCTCTAAAACGTTGGGTTTTGTCTTAAGAACGTGTAAATTATTTCATAATCCATCTCTTTTCAAAATATTGTTTTTTAGCTTTGTTGTTAGTAAGCTTGAATAAATGAAAAATTGGCAACGTGCAAAGTTAAAACTGACGCGACATATAGCGGCGAAATCAATTCAGAAATCATTCATTATCGAGGACATCTTGTTGCCCGACGGTTTCCGCAAAGTCTTATCAGTCCATTTCCAACCACACCGCATCTCGCAAGAAATTCGCAACGAACGAAGCCGTTTTTCGTGATTTTGCGCCATCTTTACAAAATGTCCACCACTACTTGTTCGGTAGGAGTTTCTCTATGAAATCGCTTGATCACGTCTCGGCGCCCAAGCCTATCAGAGCTGACGTACCGCAGGGTTCCCTATTGGGACCAGAACTTTTTCTGCCGTTTTGCTTTTCGGACATCTCACGTTAGATACCCAAGTGTCACTTTAGCAAGCAACCATCATAATGGGAGCAATATTAAAACTGATGCGACATCTAACCTCTCAGGGCTAGCGTACCGCAGTGTCTCCTATTTGGAGCAGAACTATTTCTGCTGTTCTTCAGCGATACCCCGCGTTCTCATCTGCCGACGTCTCCCACCCCCAAGCACCATCTTCACGAACGTTGAGAGGCTTCCTTTTTTTGACATCTCACATTAGATATCTAGATACGCGTTCCACCTTCAAGCAGCATTTTACTAACACGGCTGTCAAGCTTTTTAATCGTTCCTTCGCCGAAACAGCTCCTTAAGCTTAAACCTGAAGCTCCTCATTTACATCGAGTTCCACGGATCGATCCTAACCTACGACTCATGAACGCGATACCAAGTTCTTAGAGAGACATAATGTTGTCCAAGAACGCGTCAACCTCGCGGTGTCTTGGTCCTTATATCGAGCATCCAAATACGCGAAGAACTAGACATTCCAATGCCAGCCAGGAACACCCTAGAGATGGCCTTTCGGTCTGAGAATCCTGTCATTCAGCATCTCGGAGAGGTAGAGCCTGACAGGTTTCCACCGTTCCACTATCTAGTAATCTGCTCTGGAGACCCCCGAGTTCACCTACACCGAAAAAATTCAGCAGTCTGCAAAAAAGACAATGGCGACTGTCGAAAAACTACACCAAGCCATTCGACACAAACGAGGAGGAAAGTTGAAGAAAGGAATCAGGTTATTGCATGACAATGCAAGACAGTACACCTCATGTCCATCCGCCTCATAGTCCTCCTTCCGATTTTCATTCATTTTCAGAAGCTTGTGCGTCGCTGAGAAGGAGCTAACAGTTACATACCTCTAAAAACGTGAGTGCCCTGTTCAAAATCTTGATGGCTTGCGGTATATTGTACGAAATGATGCACAAATAAGCGTATTCCAACATGGCGTCCATCAATTTATCCTTCAAATCTACAAAAATTATCGAAGCATCTCAAAAAATCTTCAAAAAATAATAGAAAAATCCATACCTGAACCTTCACAATGCTCTATCAATTGATTGTACATCGATGCTAGAATTTGAGGACATTGGCAATTAGAAAAATCAGCGTAAGAGAAAGTTTTGGTTAGGGAGTTCCTGAATCGTAATCTCTTTATCGTCGTCACAGCTATACAATTCTGCTTCAACATATCTGCAAAACAACTTTTAAAGTGTGTTCATCAAATACTAAAAGGGGAGCGAGAACTCACCTGAGGAACCCTTCTTAAGCGCGGAATATTTACTTTCCCCACCAGTAGACATGTTAACATTCTGGCTCCTACTCGGACTTCCCGTGCTGCTAGTAGCGGCACTGAACTGTGAAACTTTCTTCTGTAGATCCATATTATTCGTAGCACTTCTTTGCGCTTTCCTCGATCCTCTCTCCTTCTTCAATTTCTTCTTCATCCCCTAAAACGAAATCATCATTCTTTAATGTTCGATTCCCTAAAACCCCAGCTGTGAGTACCTCATCATATCGAACGCCCAAAATTCGAACGAAGAACGCGTTACCGCAAGCCTTACATTTCCTAGTTTCCTTCTCTAGATACCTAACGGCACGTCCGTGGAATTCCTTCCTTTGACTGTCCGTTAACAGGTTATAAGTAGTTTCACGAAACGCCCCCAATCGAAACCTAAAATATCCGCAGGACGCGTATTTCGGCAGGTCCAAACAAGTTTCTACAACGACAGTTTTCTTTTTTAAGCGAAAGATCGGACAAAAAAAGAACGGGTCGATTACCGTGGATTCGTATCCCCTTACAATCGCATTTGATCGCCGTATCCTTATTCGGATTCACCAGACGCATGTCGAAAGAGACGCAAGCATCGCCTTGCGTGAAGTCCCCCCTGGCACAGCTCAACACCCTGATTTCGAAGAGCTTTTGTACGGCTTAAAAAAAAAGAATTTTTTTCCCTCCGTTATTATTTAGTTATTTTTCGTTTTTACCTCTAGCTGTCATTCTAGGATTCTTCTGATTCATGACGTAATTCAGCATGTCTCTCGGGATCATCTCCCCGATAACTGCGCTGCATTTCAGGAGCAATTGTTGATAGGATGATAGCGAGTCGTACGTTTTCATGATGAGGACTAGAGTTAAAGAAGAACTTATATCGTTAAAGTCGAAAGCTGGAGAGTTGGAACTTATGCTTAGAATACAGAAGCGACTAAAATCAGAAGTGACTAAAATCGACGTTGTTGGAAAGCTTTGGCCAAGCTGCAGTAAACACCATCCAGATTTGTGCGTACTTGAACTGGTTACTCGAAAATGGATCGGTGGGAATCATCGATGATAATCAACCGGCCCTCAAGACACTAACTCGTCAAAGTGTGTCGGGAAAGAACCAAAATCTAAGATAGCTTTCCCCCAACTGCAACTCCCTAAAAAACGTCAAGAAGGAGGCCGTACGACCATTATGGACTTGTAGCCTTTTTGGAAAAACCTGCAAACTGAAGCATAAGATGATCTTCCGGACTTACCGGGCTAAAACTAAAGAAGAACAAAAACAGGTCATGCTGTAAACAATCCTACAAGAATTAGCAGAGCCACTTAAACCCGAAGACCAAAAAGAATTTGAAGTAGTAATCCAAGACAGCTAACTGTGGCGATCAGGCGGACCTGAACTACAGCATCAGACCATGTGGTCGAGATGCAAGATCTCGATAGCGCTAAGTACAAGGCCAACTATGATTCAGGCTGAAATATGTACCATTGAACATTGCGTCCAGGACTATCTGAAATGACGCTATCAGGACTCGTTTCTCGAACAGTCAGGCAGCACTAAAATCTATAGGCATGTAGCTTGGACTCTAAGCTAACTCGAGACTGGCTCACTCTCAAAAGCTCTGTCTCAGAGGAATAGTGGATGAGGGTACCAGGTCACGCTCAGGGTTGCTGGTACTGCGAAAAGCACTCAGCTGCCGACCGACCGATAGGTATGCGGCGAACACAGGGGATGATCACACTTCTCAGGATAAAAGTTGCGAGGACGAAAACTATCTACCCGCACGAGTCCGACACGCTCCCGAGAGGACCGGTAAACCGATAAAAGAGAAGTTCCCTTCTCAACGTTGGACGGGTCACCGCCGGAGATGCTTTCGCGAACTCCTACCTAACATCTAGCCCCACGGCGCCTAGGCCTCCTTGCGGGTGGCAACTATCGGCCAAGCGCGGGAAACGGAATCTGGCCGTGAGGTACAACCAGCTCGCCCGTGAATTAGGCCTGTACTACGAGGACGGCAAAGCCAAAGCCCTACCCCGAAATGCCAACGTCGATGCTCTTTCTCCTAACCGGGACAGAGTTGCCTCAGCAGCTACAGTGACACACTAGGGTCCCAGAGTCACCGAGTTGTTTTAGGATGAAACCAAGGTTTCCCCAACCGGACAACCAGCGGCCGGACTACTCCTCGCCGAACCGATTTTCGCCCATTCCCCTGCGTACGGCCTGCAGGGATGGGGTAGTGAAGCTACAGAGTTCCCTATCTAACTTTTACTCCACGCCACGCCCGTTGCCCTGAAACAATGAAGTCAGGGATTGGGTCAAGTGATTCAAGGAGTGTTAAGGGTGGAACGCAATAGGGTGAACGCCCACCCAAAGGATACCATGAATGAAGGTGCCGTTAGTTTTGCAAAAAAAAAACGCAAAATCTCGACTCGCTGAACCAGAGCCATTCTGCGGCTTCAGTAAAAACCAAGCTAGATAGAGCTCTTCTTCAATGACGTGAGACTGAACACTGAGACTGAAATTTTCCAGATAATCTACCAGCTGGTTTCATCGACAAGAAGGTCATGAACAGTCTGGAAATGATTCGGCAGGACTTCAGTTTTAGAATCTTCATCATAGATTGCAGTCTCAAGGTCCTCAAGGGAACTAACAGGATTAGGTCTGTGTCTATGTATGATTCCTCCCTTTCTCAGATTGTACTAAATACCATCCCGGTTTTGATGCATGTCACCCTCTCTGACAGGCAAGCAACCCCCCCGCTCAGGGTGCTAACTGTCTCTTAAGTTAGCCAAATCACTCAGGGACCAAAGAACATGCATGCACAGATCCTGAACCGACTTGGTATTGTAGTATTAACATTTTTTTCACATCTGAGATTCTTACCCGACACCAGCACCGCTCCTATTGTAATGGAGTCATCAGAAAGAGAGAGAGAGATTGGCAGAAACGTCCTCGCGTCCTTATTTCAACCCGTTGACCGCTTGCACGCCTGTAAACGTCCCTCTAAGGGAGGAGCTAAACAGAAATCTCTTTTGGAACTCAATCAAGGATACCTCAGCACCAGCATGGCTTTATTTGCCGGTTACGGCCCTCTCAGGTACCACCTCAATAACTTGGGGAAGATGGACAAAGATAAACGGCTCGACCAGGCTCTCCTGAAGCCGTCTGATGTTAGATTCGTAGCCTCCAAGAAATTACTAAACTAACTAAGAGGTTTTCAATTTTAGAATTAGGATCACAGATTACATCCTCAGTGCTGTGACGTCATCAGTGAAGATCAGTATTAAATTCAGCAAGATTAAAAACAAAATAGTCTCACCATCTAACGACAATTCAGCATCAACATCTTCAATATTCGCCGAACCACTTATAGTACATATTTCCGCCATAGGATGTCCTTCCTTCTCTTTCTCGATCATCAATCTATCCAAGCTGCTTTGTATCGATATAGGCTATTAAACGATTAGCTGATGGTGTTACTGTGCGATAAATTCAACTACCTTATAACTGAACTCGTACATCCTCCAGCCGCGACCGTCGTCCTGGGGCTCCCCGCTTAACAAATAATCGCGAAGTTCCTTCGGGGACAATCTAACAAATCGAAATCAAGACGATTGTGGCGAAATTGTGAAAAATTGCAATATGGATACCTCGTAAGCATTTCGTCGGCGGGCACCACCAAACCTAGATCCTTAAGGCTCTCTTTAAGCACCTTCTTGATATTTAAACCGCCGCCTTGGACTAAACTGATCAAGAAGCTCTCGATCCAACCCGGATTACCATTACTTCTAATCTGGATCACCCTAAAAAATTGGAATTAATCCTGAAACGAATTCAGATCAGGTGAAACTGAATACTTCTCTAAATCGGCCGGTATCGCTCGGACTTCCAAGATTTGACAGGCCAATCCGGCGTGGTACCACTTATCTATGGCCGATAATTGAATGGTGCGAGCGTTGTGATGATGCATCACTTTCTTAGCATCTTCAGAGAGTTTGTTGATGAAAGAACTGTTTATGGTCATCACGATGAAGCACATATCCACGTCCAAGATTTCCTTGAATAAGGGCCAAGATTCTTCATCGATGTTGTTGGCATTTTCCATAGCCATTACCCAAAATACGACAAAACACTACCACCAAAATTATTAACTAAAATTTGTATAATTAATTATATCGATGTTTACCCCGTAACACAGCTGTTTAATCATCTTCTTCGTGGCGATAGTTTTCTGTTGCTCTGTCAATTTTTTAAACAAGGCCGTCTTTTCGAAATTAACGTTAAAGATGGGGTTTAACAGGCAGAGCAATTCGGGGACTTTCATTTTTCTCAAACGCGTCATTAACCTCAACTCCCTCTCTTTAGCTGAAGATCTGCTGGTAATCCCTAGCGTAGGTGCAAAAAATGATTGTATCGCCTTGTACGGTTTCTATAAAATGTATGCAAACAAAATAAATACAGAAGATATTTTGATTAAATCTAACCTGTTTATCTCTGACAGTTACTCTGACTTTATAAATCGGTATTGCTCGCGGATTCAAGTATATGATCTCCTCCAATAATCGCTTCTTTCCTTGTCTAGCTTCGCCGGATAAGATGAGGGTGTTGTGGTGGCTTAACATCTTCAAACCGCCGTGGATGTGGCCCACCTTCTGCTCGAATATTTCCTGGCAGTCCGTTAGTAGTTTAAGATAGAGACGCATCTCGTTGTCCCTACCTAAAATTGGGTAACGAGTGATGGTTCCAGCTCCAGGTTCGCGATAATCTATCCTAAATTTAAATAAAACAAAGACGGCGATTTAGATTGTACTTGCGGGGGAATTTCCAACGGTGGTTCTTGGGGTTCGAATCATCCTTTGGCGTTTATTTTTAAGAAACGCCGAAACACATCACTCCCTTTCGCCCTCTTATGGGTGCGATACTAAATTGTATTCGAAAAACCCAAGAGATACCGTCAAATGAGGTGAAATTAATCAAAAACGTTGCATCTTGCAAAAAAAAAATGAAAAGGTCGAAACCACGTCGTCCCTTTCTAATGCTTGATCTGTTTTCATTGCGCTCGTTTGCAGGGCCATTCTAACGCTAAACCATGAACGCCTATAAGGGGTACTATGGGGAAAACCAATCAGCTGGGTAAGGCCGACCAGGTGGTTTTTATTTAAAAAAACGCGCCAACAGTTGGTCGGTCCCGGTTGGGTTTTCCCGAAACCTGGAATTCTTATTTTTTCTTTAGATGTGCTAAAAATGCCGTTTAAATAGAACAGAAAAACAAATCGAAGTTCATGGTTTCATATCGTATCACGTACCATATGGTACTCTACAGGACCGTCTTAGAGGCAAAGTCGTCGACATGCAGTTCTCACACCTGCCCAGAAGGGGGAGCTGTGCAATTATATAATTAAAATGTCCAAGTTGTTTTACGGATTGTCGAGACTTCAAGTCGAAAAGATCGGTTTTCAATACGCGGAAGCCAACAATAACTGGTACTATGGGTTCTTGAAAAGGCACCCTAATAGATCCCTGAGGAAGCCAGAGAGCACTTCGTTGAACGGGATAAAAGGGTTTAACAAGAAAGAAATTGACTTATTTTTCTCTAACTTGTCCAGAGTGTTTGAAGCCTATAAATGACCTCACAAAAAATGATCCCACAAATATGGCTGGATCAACGAAGACCTCGTCTTTGAATGGATGGAACATTTTGCCAGACATACTAAATGTTCATTCACGGACAAAGTGTTATTAATTGTAGATAACCACGCATTGTACACTAAAAGTGTACAATTTTTGCAAGGAGAATGGTATAACCATAGTAACCTTACCCCCTCATACATCCCATCGATTGCAACCACTAGATGTTTGCTTCCATGGGTCATTGAAAGCTGCATGCAATCGCGAGTGTGATTATTTTCTTAGGTCAAAAAATTGACCAGTCCGATATTGCTGAGCTGTTTAGAAAGGCCTACAACAAGATAGCAACATGATATCGAAGGCTTCCACGGTCTGAGTCTGTGTTATGAGACTTACTCAATTCGACGTTTCGCCACTAATGTACGAGGGAGCGTTTTTATATTCGCGGAATGGGGGATAAGGGGTGGAAATAAAAAAACCAAATTATTTTTCTTTTTCAATATATTCACCTGCAAGACGGATACATTTTTCATATCTTTCAATTAATTTATTTATACCCTCATAAAAAATGATTTTTCTTTATCTGCAAAATACGCCGAAACTACCTCCTTGACTTCATCATCGGCAGTAAATTTTTTACCCCGCAGCTCTTTTTTCATTTTCGGAAACAGGTAATAATCACTCGGGGCCAGGTCTGGGCTGTAGGGTGGGTGACTCACAATTTCGAAGCCCACCTTATGCAGGGCAGCTAACGCAACGCGGCTCTTGTGGACGGGTGCGTTGTCGTGCAAAAGCAGCACACCTTTCGTCAATTTTCCCCGTCTTTTCTCTTTAATGGCTTCTTTTAGTCGCTCTAATATTGAAGCGTAATATTCTCCGGTTATAGAAACACCTTTATCTTTATAATCAATCAACAATATTCCTTCCGAGTCCCAAAATACCGTTGCCATGAGTTTCCCAGCTGATTGTGACACTTTAAATTTCTTGGGAGGTGCTGTGCCCTTTTTATGCCACTGCATGGAGTCTTGTTTGGACTCAGGTTCATAATGATGAACCCAAGTTTCGTCTCCAGTAACAATTCGACTCGATACACCATCCTTGTCTTCATTACAGAGGTCCAAAAATGCACGCGAACACTCTACGCGCTGTTTGTTATTTGGTTGGTTACTTGGTTGACGATAGCTCAAAGACTAACTGTGTAATAACAATGAAACTTCGTATTTATGCTAATTATGAATCGCTGCACAGGCCACGCCCCCAATGCGCCAAATCACCCCCCTCCAAACCCGCTCATTCAGCGAATATAAAAACGTTCCCTCGTAAGTGGCTTCTTCAGGAGCAAAACTAGGTGAGGGGCGCCAGAAGGTCAAAACCCGGAAGCCCTCATAACAAACAAGATAGCAACAATTGAAAAAGGTGTAAAGAAGTGTAGAAGAAGTATTGAAACGGGCTAGGTCTGAAAATTTGAAACTAAACAAGAACAAAAAGCAGATTGGAGTTAAGAAAATAAACTATGCCCTACGTAGTTTACCATAAGTTAAAAATTCAAAAGTAGAGGCAATAATAAAGTTAGAAGCACTGAAGGATAAACGAGAGCTCCAACAGTTTTTAGGAACGGTGAATTTCTTAGGCAAGTACATACCATTGCATGTCAGAGAAAACGGCGCCTTTAAGAAAACTTCTCAATAATGACACAGCTTTTGTTTGGACACCAACAGAAGAAAAGTCGTTTTCCGAACTAAAGGAAGCTGTAGTTAAGGCGCCTGTTTTGCAATTATTTGACCCAAAGAAACAGAGATTACTTTATCCGTGGATGCCAGTCAACATGGAGTCGGGTCAGTGATGTTGCAAGATGGGAAACCAGTAGCATATGCGTCAGCTAAACGAAACTCAACCAATTACACCACATCCAGTACCAGAACTCCCTGGCAAAAAATCGGCATAGACTTTGCATACATCAAGAAAACCGATTATTTAGTCACGGTCGACTATTACTCAAAATTTGTTGTTCTACATTCTTTGCACAAAAAAGATTCCAGTCGGGATTCCCCATATTTCCCCTACAGGCATTTTTTGTGTCTGTCTAAAATCATTGTATTGCAGGAATCACCTTATAAACAAGAGCAATAAAAATAGATCAAGGATTATATGATTATATAATTGAGTAGTTGATACTATATCGTGGCAAGAAACATTGAAGATTGGTATGACGTTTGGGAGGAAGGATGTTGATGAAGCCAAAATAATCTTTAATACTTACAAAGTTGATTCCTTAAATTCATAAACAGGTCCAGCTTTAGTGATGCCCTTTAAATGCTTGAATTCTTGCAGAATAAAATTAGTAGCTTGCAACTTACTATGCAAGAAAGTTTCCCTATCGCACGTCACCTTATTAGGGTAAGCACACATTAATCTAGCCGCCTTATTCACAGTTAAGCTGATAACCGTATATTCTCTCCTTAAAGTATGTCCAACGACACCGCAATACGTCATACCTGGCCGATAAAAAAGACGGATTAAACGCGCATTAAAAAAAAAACGAATCACATAACCTCACCAGTAGTGACACCTATAGACGTAGATCTCACGTTAGGTTGGCAGTTTATCTGATGGTAACACTCGGTAGCGCATCTAAGTCCAATCTGACTGTCCAATTCGTGTTTAAATCCTCTGAAACCGAATATGACGACGAACATCAGATCCTTATCGAATAACGAGACTTTATTAACGCAACCCTCCATACGTTCGGTGGTCCTAAAACGGAGCGTAACATTTCCAAAATTTTTCGAACTATTTAAACCGACCTGCAAACGATCTTATAACAAGTATCGATCAAGTTGACGAAGTCGTTAATAGGCATCCTCTTCGTGACGACATTTATGAATAATATGACGATTTGCCGCATTTCCGTCAAGTATTCAAGCGGTTCGTCCATGTCGATGCCTCTCATTACCGGAGGAATGATGTATTTCCGTAGATCTTCTTTTAAACGCATTTTTACGGCCTCGTTAACGCTCGGACGGACTAAATTGCGTTTATAAAAATTTATAACTTTTAATGGACACTGACGTATAGTACTTACTGGAGAATTCTTCGTTCATGTTGTAGAGGTTAGTTTTAGAGTCGGTCTCCTCTTCGTCGACTGTAAAATAAAGAAAGATTGAAATCTGTTTTAGGTTAGTACCTACATTCATTTTATTATGTAACACTCTTTATAACCGTCAAATGTCAAAGTTTAATACTCCATAATCGCTTAGAAAAGTCGATTCGAAATGTCAAATTTATCTACGCCTATATGTCAATTTTTTACATCGAAACGTCAAAATTATCCATATTTGCAAATTAAATGTCAAATTTGTTCATATTAGATGTTTTAATGTCAAATTTGGTTGTATTTGACATCTAAAGGCTAACTTGGTCAATTTTTGACATTGAACTGTCAAAAATCTTCATATTTGACGTTTAAAGACCAAACTAGACCATTTTTGACATTGAAATATTAATATCGAAATATCAAAATGATCCATATTTGAAATTAAACGTTTTGTTCATATTAGACAAATTTTTGATTGTATTTGACGTTTAAACGCTAACTTGGTCAATTTTTGACATTGAAATGTCAAAAATCTTCATATTTGACGTTTAAAGACCGAACTAGTCCATTTTTGACATTGAAATGTTAACATCGAAACGTCAAAATTATCCATATTTGCAAATTAAATGTCAAATTTGCTCATATTAGACGTTTTAATGTCAAACAAATTTAAACGTTAACTTGTATTTTTGACATTGAATTCTAAAAATTTTCAATTTGACGTTTTTTTTTAATTTTGGGTGACATTGAAGTGTCAAAAATCTTCATATTTGCAACTCTCGCGGCGTCGTTTTTGTGTGTGTACGTTTAAAGACCAAACTAGTCCATTTTTGACATTGAACTCTGCGGCGTTTTTTGTGTGTTGTTGTTCAATGTTAATTGAAATGTTAAAATTGTCATCGAAAATACGTCAAAATTATCCATATTAAGACTGCAAATTTGAAATGTCAAAAATTTGAAAGACGAAATCATAAAATGAATCAGAGCGTTTTAATGTCAAACATTTATTTCTTTTAAATGTTATTCATATTTGACGTTGAAATTCCAAACTTATTAATGCTTGACATTTAAACGTCAATTTAGTTTATTTTTGACATTGAAATGTCAAAAATCTTCATATTTGACATTTAAAGACCAAACTAGTCCATTTTTGACGTTGAAATGTTAACATCGAAACGTCAAAATTATCCATATTTGCAAATTAAATGTCAAATTTGCTCATATTAGACGTTTTAATGTCAAACTTGCTTGTATTGGACATTTAAACGCTAACTTGGTTGATATTTGACATTGAAATGTCAAAAATTTTCATATTTGACGTTTAAAGACCAAACTAGTCCATTTTTGACATTGAAATGTTAAAATTGTCAATATTACGTGAACAATACGTCTAAAATCGTAGAACAAAAAAAGACAGTACCATGGTGGTAAGACTGTGCGACTAGTCGTTGACAGTTTGAGGCGGAAAGTGCGTCTAGAGTTGGAAATTCGCTTCCAAGAAAGACGAAATAGCATAAAATGAATGCAGCGTTGACAAATCCTAAAAGAAGAGATCAGATCGGAATTGACCTTGACAAAATTTATTTCTAGACATTTAAATGCGTAATTAGTTCATATTTGACGTTGAAATTCTAAACTTATTAATACTTCACATTTAAATGTCAATTTCATATTTGACATTAAAGACCAAACTAGTCCATTTTGGACATTGACATGTTATCATCGAAACGTCAAAATTATCCATATTTGCAAATTAAATGTCAAATTTGCTCATATTAGACGTTTTAATGTCAAACTTGCTTGCATTGGGCATTTAAACGCTAACTTGGTTGATATTTGACATTGAGATGTCAAAAATTTTCATATTTGATGTTTAGACACCAAACTAGTCCATTCTGGACATTGAAATGTTAACATCGAAACTTCAAAATTATCCATATTTGCAAATTAAATGTAAAATTTGCTCATATTAGACGTTTTAATGTCAAACTTGTTTGTATTGGACATTTAAACGCTAACTTGGTTGATTTTTTACATTGCAATGTCGAAAATTTTCATATTTGACGTTTAAAGACCAAACTAGTCCATTTTTGACATTGAAATGTTAAAATTGTCAAAATTACGTGAACAATACGTCTAAAATCGTAGAACAAAAAAAAGACAGTATACTGTGGTGGTAAGACTGGGCGACTAGTCGTTGACAGTTTGAGGCGGAAAGTGCGTCTGAAATTGAAAATCCGCTTCCAAGAAAGACGAAATAGCATAAAACGCATCAGCAGCGTTGACAAATCCTAAAAGAAGAGATCAGATCGGAATTGATCTTGACAACATTTATTTCTAGACATTAAAATGCGTAATTAGTTCATATTTGACGTTGAAATTCCAAATTTATTTATACGTGACATTTAAACGTCAATTTAGTTGATTTTTGACATTGTCAATGTCAAAAATCTTCATATTTGACATTTGAAGACCAAACTAGTCCATTTTTGACATTGAAATGTTAACATCGAAACGTCAAAATTATCCATATTTGCAAATTAAATGTCAAATTTGTTCATATTAGACGTTTTAATGTCAAACTTGTGTGTATTTGATATTTAAATGCTAACTAGGTCAATTTTTGAGATTGAAATGTTAAACTTGTCAATATTACGTGAACAATACGTTTAAAATCGTAGAACACAAAAAAGACAGTACTATGGTGGCAAGAAAATGAAATCAGCAGCGTTGACAAATCCTAAAAAAAAAGATCAGATTGGAATTGACCTTGGCAACACTTATTTCTAGACATTTAAATGCGCGTACTAATTCATATATTTGATGTTGAAATTCCAAATTTATTAATACTTGACATTTAAACGTCAATTTAGTTGATTTTTGACATTGAAATGTCAAATTTCTGAATATTATCAACATCCTTGACTGTTATATAAAATTGAATAGATACCCAGTCTTCACATAACGAGGTGTTTTGTGATATGTTTGTTTGTTTGGTGTATGATTGTTAAGATTGCAGTGATGTATCGTTCGATATAACCCATTTTTAGTTGTCCTTGTTTTGGTTGAAACGCTGACCATTATTATGTTATGACATCTACGTCAGTAGATTCTTTCGCCACTGGAACCAGTGACCCCTTTCCAATATGAACTTTTTTTAGAAACAAAACAATAAGAAACACTATGGGTCATATTTATAGTCCGTGCTTGAGGTTGTGTCGATGTTTGAGCACGCGATTTTGACATATTTATAATGACATTTACGTCAAAATCGCGTGCTCAAGCATCGACACAATTTTGAAGACTGCACTTGCACCAATTTGCAAAGAAATTGAAATGCCACGCAAATTAGTGGAGGCTTAAAAACTCAAAAATTTTTTGCTTGGGGTTGAGTGCAGAAAACTTCAAATCCATCGTTTCTCCAAACAAGATCAAATAACTCTTTATGGGACCCTTTTCCGAGTGAATGGTGCAAGAGAGGTTTGCTTCCTCTTGAACATGATACCCTCAAACTAACCAGTTGTTATACGGTTACTATGTTATCAGTATTGACAAGAAAACCTAACATGTCCTACTTCACTTCTGCTAGTGTGTCGTTCTATTAATTTTTTTGGAAGTTCTTTTGTAGAAAATGATGGTAAACCAATGCTTCGGAAGCATGGACTAATGCCGAGCTACCAGTATGAAGAGGAAAGCCAAGAAGTTAAGGAACCTGGTATCTTCGTGAATCTTTTTCGATTCCTTCACAATTCCTTCCCCAACAATTTGTCTTGGCATTCCTCCATGACCTTAATGAATTCCGAAGGACTGGTGGTATGCACAGCTTGAAACACTCAATTATCATCAAAATAACTTACGAGTTTTCTGGTGTTTGTAGCTCTTTTGGGTGCTCCTCCAATTAGCACCAAGTCCATGCACCTGCGAAAAAATATCCTCAACACTATTCGACTTACCAAAGTGAAGATCAAACCTTTATATGTAAGCCATCCTCCATGTACTCCGACAAGTACTCGCTAGGATTCAAATAATTCCAAGCCGTATGGCAGACGATGATGTCACCGGCGCTGCTTTTCTTCTCAGCTTGTTTAACGTCGAAAATGGGTTGTCCAACTACTATGTAATGTGACGTCTTCAAATCGCCAATCAGGGAAAATATCACGAATCCAGCAGAGATGGCCAATTTAACTCTCAAGAAGACTCCTACGTCAGTTTCGTATTTGCCGTGGGTTTTTTGAATGACCAAAGCGCAATCGAGAGCTTGATGGACGCAATCTTGCATGGAATCGTTAGTGCTACTCTTCCACATCGCTAGGAAAGCATCGCCGGAGAATTTAAGTACGTCGCCATTGTAGGACATGATTTCTTGCACCATCGTGCCTATATAACTGTTTAAGACGTGGGTTAATCTTGACGGCCCACCTTTTCCCGTTTTGTTGTATTTCTCGCATAAATCGGTAAAACCTAAAACGATGCATGACCAATAGTTTTGTTGTTAGTCTGAAATGTCGTGAGACCATCAAAAGATGTAAGAAGAAAAGTAGCTTCGGGATGTGAAGGAATCGATCTTTAAATATCTATACCTGAGACATCGCCAAAAAGTAAACAAGCATCGTAAGGCCTGTGCGTATAATCGTTACAATCGAAAATGATCTCGTCGGGTACCAAGGAAGCCAACACCTTCGTATTATATTCATCCGACGATGCCATACCGGCCTTCTGGTCCTGCTGTTTGCTCATGTAATCCGTAGAGACGTCGCTCAATCGTCTCTCCTTCCAATCGTCGGCATCTTCGCTGTACAGGCGGGTCCTCATCGCCCAGATGTACTCCTCTTGCCCGGAATAATCGACTAAAACAGGAGGTGCCATTTTCTTATGTTGAACGAACTCTATAACATTCAAAATTTCATATGTGACTTACAGGTTTCCATAGTCCTCACGATATTATCTGTATCGAAATCGAGTTCTTTGAATCAAAAAAATTATGCGTCGAAATAAATCTGTATATGTCAGTTTTATGTCAAATATAATAATGACGGCAGGTCACGTGACAGGTAATATTAATTTATCGTTGCGATTTAAGGTATGTAGCAATAAAAAGAAATGTCAAACGTTCTCAAATCTATAATTATTATAAACTTAATTATAAATGTATATAGTTATGCGGAGCAAGCACTCTAAATGCATGATTTTAAATTTGCCGCCCTATGGGCAGCATTCGGCGGGGCTAAGTGTAGGACCAATATGGTTGCTTCACCAGGTCCGGACTACTGGAAATTATAAGTATAATTTTAAGCCTCGACTTAACAGATGGCTTTATTTAAAATTAATCATCCCACACCTGTTAGGCCCAAAGTCCAGAAATGTCATAGTTTGACAATATACAGGGTGCGGCAGTTAAATTCGGACAAATTCCAATTTGAATTTCCCGCCATATCGTAGTTCCATCAGAGGTCGCGATTGAGGTTCTTGAACGCGATGGGCGTTTAGTAAACAGTCATAATCTTAAAATAGCTGAGATGCTACGTGCAAGTGCGGAGTACAATCGAAGAGCCGCGATTATTGAAAGCCTTCGCGCTGGGCGTTCGGCGACCGAGATCATTCGATTCTTCGGGTACCCAAGTTCGACTGTTTATGATGTTGTTGCGAAATACAATGCTTCGGAGAAGTTCGAGGAAGGTTCCACTAAACCGGCGAGGAGTTCCCATTCGAGGGAACGCGTGTCACGAACTCCGACGGTCGTGAAAAGGGCTCAGGAACTGATTTCGGAGGACCCTGGACAATCGTTGCGGAAATTGGCGTCAGTGGTGGGTGTCAGCGAGCGAACAAGGCGTCGGATTGCAGAGAAGGATCTACGTTACAAGTCGTACACAATAAAGGTACGACAGATGCTGTCTGAGGCTGCCACAACAAAGCGGATTGCTCGCTGCAACCTGCTACTGAGTTCTTTGAAAAACGAAGCAGCTGGGCGAATCAGATTCTTTTCCGATGAAAACATTTTCACTGTTGATGCGAAAATCAACCGGAGAAATGATCGCTGGCTCGCCCATGACCCCGAGGGCGTCCCAATTGTTGCTCGAACAATATTTCCGGCTAGTGTTCACCTCCTAGGTGTTGTGTCCGGTGAGGGTGACGTCATGCCGCCATATTTCTTTGAAAAAGGACAAACTGTCACAAAAGAAGTTTATCCGAACGTTTTAAAGGATGTTGTGGTACCGTGGATGGTAATTGTGGCCGCGGGGAGGGAATATGTATTTCAACAGGACGGTGCACCGGCTCACACAAGCCATTTAGTCCAAAACTGGCTCAGATCAGACAATGCGGACATGTTGTGGTCCAAAGAGTTTTGACCCCCGAATAGCCCGGATTTGAATCCCCTCGACTACTATGTTTGGAGCGTTGTTGAACGGGTTACCAACAAGTCGCGACACCCTAATGTTGCGTCTCTACGCGCCGCTATCGAAGCAGCATTCGCCAATATGGACAGCGCTAAATTACAGAGAGCGTGCGGGCGCTTCAGGACGAGGATGGAGGCGGTAATTAAGGCCAACGGCGGTTATATTGAGTAATTGTACTCCTGACAGGTCACACGAATATTGACTAAAAACATTTTCTTTTACATTTGTACTTATGTCAATAAATTATATTTAATACAAAGTTTAATTTGTCCGGATTTCACTGCCGCACCCTGTAAACATTCAATATGTAATAGTTTATTTATGCACCAATTGAAATTATCCAATTACGGCCCTGCACATTGTTTTTGTGCCACACACTGACCTATGAAATGTTATGCTAACTGTAATAAACAATTAATGCAAACATACACTATAATCTATGTGTTTGACGTAAGTGTAGTACCAATATGGCCGACCTGTACCCGTTTTAAGCACGTGATGTCGTCTCCCTATCTATTATTCCTCAATGGTATATGACGATGGCAACGATCTTCGCAGTACCCACCATAGATTACCCTTCTTGGGCCAGTCTATTTCTTATAAACTGGCCACTCTAAAAAACAACAATATACTGGTGCTGCCATCTATAGAATGCCGTAAAATATTACAAAAAAATGGCGGTATATTTGAAGATTAAGTACTCCCTAATTACATGTATTTTTTTTTGAGAACATGTATATTATATTCAATGAGATTACTTTTAGGAAAAAGAAATCTCCTTGAATATAGTTTACGTGTTGATCTACCGCATTATAATTTTAAAATAAAGTTAGAGAAACAAATAAATCTCAAAAGCTCATCTATTTATTCATACTGTAATGAAACTGGAGTTCGATTAGATAATAATAACTTGCCATTGAAAAAAAACATAATTGGTGTAGGCTATGTAAATGTTTTTGATCGTTGCTTTAGCCACTACCACATAATGACATTTATTATTTGACATTTTATAACCAAAGTTTATAACCTCAAATTAAATGTCAAGAAATAAATGTCATATTATGTGAAAGTGGCTAAAGTAACTCTCCATTCACATAGCCTACTCTAATTATGATTTTTTTCGATGTGCCTATATAGTTTATACAACGAGTCAATAATGACAGTTATTATTCCCGAGAGCTGAATTTACGAACCGAGCCGCGTAAGCGGCGAGGGAGTAACTCGGTGCGAGGGAATAATGGTTAGTATACACTACTTTATCTACGACTAACTGAAGATTACTTAAAAAAAAACAAATCAATTAAACGAAAATATCAATTAATAGATTACTATATCAATATGGCGTTTGAAGGTTTGACCATAAAATTATCGTAAGCCTTAATATAAAAATTTTTGGATTTTTCGGGCAATAAACCATGCGTAATTACATCGGCGTTAAGGTTAATTTCTGAGGGTGTACATAACTTAGATTCATCGGCGTCACTATCCATGATAAAACTAACACTAAGACGCCAAATTTAAAAAGCGCCGATACCTAAGGACTTGAAGTTTGACTATTAATTAAATACGAAATACTTGGACTTGTTTATCGTTACTATGATAACGTTGGTATCATCATCGACCAGGGAATAATGATATCGTTATTGATTATTATTCCCTGGTCGGATTTCATTATTCCCTTCGGGTATTATGACTACTATTATTAACCAATAGTGATTAATATAATACCTGCTTTATTGTTTAGTCGTAGATAAAACTATTTATTTAATAACTTGGAACAATAATTAACAAGTTAAATTTGATTGACAGTAATAATGACGTTATCACAGACTACTCTCTAAACATTTATTTTCCCGGCGACGAACGCACCATTATGTTGCTACATTGCCCCCTCCTCAAAAGATGTTTCGTCCCGAAATATATTCTTCGTGGATTCAGGTAAGTAATGCCGGTACTTGCAAGTCGGACCCCTGCTACACCCGTCTTATGGAAAGAGCAGTCGACGGCTCCCTGAGGTTATGTGAGGAATGCTCAGCCTGGTAACTGCAGACCAATATTTCCACGCCAGTATGTTGGAATAACACCTCCAACATACTCATCCCTACAATCCTCCAATGCAACTGATTCAATCCACATCCTAACTTTGGTATTGCTAGTTTCAGAATGTCTTGTTGTAGGACGTGATTTCGCAAATCTATAATAAAGCTTCCCAAATTACTCGGTACGCTGATTTTTGACATGGAAACTTTTTAGTAACTAGATAGAATGATTGACCATTGATGCTGAGCTTTAAAGTCTTGCCAATTCTCGGTTGCTGCTGCAACAGTTCTCTGACTCTGCCATACCTTTTGCGAAATTCTACCTCAAATGGATCCTGTTGCTTTTGAGTAGTTACCCCGTGTCGTGCCAGAATATTTTGCCATAAAATCCTCAAATGTTGATTCCCGATGTTGAGCATGTACCTACTCGATGTATATTTGAAATTTGATTGTCATTGTCTCCGCAATATGGGGCTAGACGATTGAAGTGCACAATCCGTGGTTTAGTATGAGGTGTCCGTCTTATTCTGTAGATAATGTCGTTGATTTGCTTCACAATTTCATATGGTCCTTCCCAGTGTTTGGAATTTTGGGGAAAGCCCACGTCGACGTTGCTGGTTATATGGCCACACGAGGTCACCCACTTGATAACCCCACACCTGACACCAATGTAATGAAACTGGGGTTCGATTAAATAAAACTATTTATTTAATAACTTGGAAGAAAATTAACAAGTTTAATTTTATTGACAGTAATAATTATTATAACTTACTAATTATTATTATTATAACTATAAAACCATTGCAATGATAAAAATACAAACAGTCTTTATTAGTTAATATTGCAATTACAATAAATGTTGGAAATGGTGACCTTGATACTGCAAACATAAATTAACTCTTCGTTTCATATTTTCGAAAACATTTTTTGAAGTTGTTCTTGTGTAATCGTTTGAATCTCATTTTCAATTGCTTGCATGAATTCATCTAAATTATATAACCTATTTTTATAAACATTATCTTTAAAAGCCGCTTGCCACTTATGCAATATCTTGCGTGCAATCTTTGTTAAGCAATGTATTGCATGTCAAGTACGAGAAGTGATGGTTTGACAGTGGTTTGACACTTACATACATGCAAGAAAACGCGAATTGAAAAATCAGTGGCGCCAACCAAATTAGTTAGGTAGGTTGCTAAATAACTGCAGAGAAAAGATTAAAGAACTAGACCGACAGAATAAAACTAGATGTGTGCTTCTGCGTAGTGCATGCGTTAAATATCGGTGGTCCTCAATAAGAAACGAAAAATACTAATTTCTACCATATTAGCTACAATGTTGAACGCAATTGAACCGTTGATTGAACGGAAATTGAAGTTACGTCACAGTTAGAGACGTACGTTTTTCTTGTTATATTTGTGACAGTTAAAAAACCAGTTGGCAGTACCGGAAGTCACCATATAAGTAACTATTAGAATTGCATCTGCCATGCACGAAAATGAGAACATGTTTCAAAAAAATGCATGCAATACTTACTTTTGACAAATTACTTCTGCGCCAAAATCAATATTGCATGAAAAAAATTGCATAGTGTCATGCGGCCTTAAGGTAAATAAGACTGTCGCTTTCCTTTCAGTAAAAATAGCGGTTGGAAGCTGCTGCAAGCGCAAGCGCTGAGCGTTCCTTTCAAATTGGTCGTCAAGTCTTGAGTCGCCAAAACACCATTTCCCTTTTCCCCTCGAAGACAAGCGAATTTGCTTGGTTCTCACGCCTAACGTTGAGATTTGAGGTTAAGAAATTATTACTTTGTTGTTGACAGTTGCGTCTAAAGGAGGAAGGAAAGCAACTATTAACACCTTGATCGCCATTTAAGAAACAAAAATGTAACCCCACAGGCCACCGCCTAATTTTTTTTTTACATTATATCAACTTTTCTCTAAACCATCACAAAGGACAATTATGAGTCATCACGATTCCCGGAAGTTGAGGATGATGCCGGATGTACCCTCTAGAAAATATGGCAGTCTTTGTTATTGTTGTGGGTTAGAGGTACTCGCCGGTAGTATTTACTGGTCATTTGTAATTAATAATTTGTCTGATAATAAAAACCTTTTTTGCGTATGATTCGAATTTTGTTGGAACGAATACAATGAAATTCGTGCCAAACATATTCAAGTCATGGCGGATCTATTCAAGGTCATCTAAATCTTTACCTGAAAGAAAGGATTTGACGTTTCCGGCCTTTCTCTTTATTCTGTGCCGCAATACAGGCAGCCACTTATATGCAATTTGCAAGTGGATTCATATCTGTAACTACAGTTCGTGTAATCGATCTTTAGACGCACGTCATCGATTTTTATGCGTACGAATCAAATCGGTACTTCTAGTTCAAGTCAAGCACTATATACATAATGCATTAAAATACACATTTCTGACAGTAAACATACACACAAAGCAGGTTAGGATTTTTCTATGGTTAGGATTCTACCAATTGAGCATTAACCTAAAACACGCATTACGTTTGATTATAACGTTTAGAGAGCATCTATAAGATGAATTTCGACTTTTTTTAAAGTTCTATTATATAAATCTGTCATATTGCAAATAAGTTATGACAGTGAATACTAATGATGTACAATCTGACACTTGATTAAGGCAGTAGTCTAGATATGATTTGTATTGCAGACATACGTATTTTTCGCGCTTGAATATTCGACACCGATATTAAATAAGGATAGGTAGATTAACCGACAATCTTTGCTTGCGTCATCAAACAATGACGTGTGTCTAAAGATCCATTACATGAACTGTATATTCTTGTTCTGTGTTTACTGGATTTGCATCAGCTACTGCCACATGCAGCACTTTTCTGAATAAAACTATTTTCAAACTACTCGAAATCCTTTTTTGTGAACAAATAATTGCTCACACTCAGCATTAGAATTGACATTTCAATTTTTCATATCGCGTCAAATCAATTTGTCGAGCCATTTTGACAACTAATACCAATAATGGAGCAATAATGTCAGTTGATAAACTAGTTTTGAAATACGGGAAAAATAAATGTCAATATTAACATGATTTACAATTTAAATTTCGAGCCAAGAAATTTTGACCCGATCATATTATACCAAAAGAACGAACTTAGTATTGTTTATTTATAGAAAATCGTCAACAGATGGCGCCAGTATAGCCGAGCGCTCGGCTTGTCGAATCAAACAGAGAGCGGATTACGTCACACGAGAATCGCGGATACTTTTCGGGATCGGATATTCGTGAGTGAACGCAGACGAGAAGAGGATCAGCGGCGGAGAGGTAGAGTGCGTTATATTGCTCGGCGCACTCAATATCACGGAACAGCTGTTCAGTGTTTTGATTACGACGCAACAGTATAATAGGAACGATAAATTATGTCAGACACGGAGGCAGCTACGGCAACGTCCAGCACGGAGACGATTCCCGAAACGTCAGATAGCTCGGAGAAAATGGACGAGATCAACGAACCCGAAACGAAACGTAGAAAATTGACCAGAAATAACGAGAATGACGAGAAAAAGAATCGTTTAGAGGAACGTTTAGGTAGTATCCTGTGCTGCGCAGTTTGTCTGGATTTACCTAGAGCCGCCGTTTATCAGGTGAGTCCGAAATTTATTTAATTGCTTTAATTGTTTTGTGTGTCGTTGCGAATGTGATAATCGGATATCGGTTACCATTTTGTGTAGAATTTCGATTTGTACTTCTTGTTTGTTCAAAATTATGTTTTTAAAGTAAATAATTAATCATTTATAAATGTATAAATATTGAAATCTAGTGACCTTCAATTGTTTCTGTGATTTGGATTATCTAGCTGTCATTTAGTGTTGTATTTTAGTTTCTGCTACTAAAGTTCAAAGCTGCATTATATCTGCAACCGATATTGATTTCTTTTGTGCAATGGATAGATGTTTAATAGCGAGAAATAGATTTATTTGAAAGGAGATAATATATTTTCTACATATACGTTTGCACGATTTTTTTTATGATACGCTTTAGTTACCTACAAAATAAATATTCCTATTCAATAACTATTTATAGAAGTACTTTTTAATAGTGCCGACTATAAATAACTGTTCTATTGTTCTTGTTGATGTAATTCGAGTTATTCAGTTCAAGTTCGAAAGAAACTCGCTTGGAAAATTGAAATAATATGGTGATAGGTAATATATTGCATATACAGGGTGTCTAAGAAAAGATGCGACAAAACGCTTGACGGAAATCTCAGATAGACATATTTGAAATTGTCGTATTAGAAATGAATCACTTGGTATATTAAAATGCGATCGAAAACATGATTTTGTTGGATTGGAAACTTGAAATTTGATATTACGTCATAGTTCTATCATCTGATTATGAATTTAAACAACCAAAGTTATTTTGACTTATCTATTACCGTTTTTGACATATGTCAATTTTTTTTCTGAAACTAAACTTCTGAAATGGTTTATTTTGACAGCATTCAAAAGAAAATCAAATTTTAGATTGAGTTAGTTTGACTCCTCTTCCAAATTGTTTATAGCATCAGATGATATGATTATGGATCCTAGCTCGAGAATTAATTTCTATCTTTTACTCATATCGGCTGCGCCTCGTATTGTAATTCTCATACTCGTGTCTTAATAGCAATGATTAAATTAATGCTCGTTGCATAATATACTGTTAGGAGATCATTTCTCTCATAAACGTTTCGAATTGAAACACCTTCTTTGGTTTTCTATTCTTAAGTGATCGAGTAGATGTTGCTGCTGGTGTCATGGTTGGAGTTTATAGAGGGTGGGTAATCAACAGTTGCAATTTCCTTGTATTTTTTCAATTTCATTTGATCAAATATTTTCTCAGCGAACTTTGTTGGATCAATAGGTAATAATCCAATTGAGAATAAGCCCGGACAAAGCCACCAGCATGTTTTCTGCTGTACTGGACGATGAGCTGGTTTTAGTGAATTTTTAAGTTTGAGATTTTTCTGAAACAAAATGAATACGTCAGGGTTTTTTCTACAATGTAGTTGATTGAGAGCTCGCTAGGGAGCGGCAATCGATTGTATTTTCTTCAATTAAAATATTGTTAGATTCATAGCGCTTCCGGTTATTCCGGAAGTTATCATCTACTTTTCTATTTTTAATTGAACAGTCTAAATATTTTTACATATTTGAATTTACCTATTTTCAAGCTTTTTAGATACCTTTACTTTTTATAACTTGATATACTTGATGATTTTGTGGTTATTCGATTTTTTTCAAAAAAGAAAACACTCAAACTCATAAACGCATGTCTGATCGCCAGTTAAAATGCGTTTTATGAATGTGGGGTTGGAATTGACTCATTCTAACATGTCTTCTTTATGCGATTCAATTTTTGCACAAAATTCAATTCTTTCGGCACGAGTTGATGCATTTAAGTCGTTAAAAAAGATAACGAACAGAAGGGACCCCAGAATACTCCCCTGTGGGATCCCAAAGATACCTCAAGTTCCTTCGACAGCACAACAACACCACCACTTGGGTTCTTGATTCCAGTGATTTGTTTTCGATCATCACAGGGTAGCTAACACAAACGAACGCCCTTGAAGGATCCAGAAACACTCCACACAATATTTTTGAATTTTAATATTTTTAAGTCATTTATCAGGGATCCTTAACCGAGAGTCTGCAAAGTCACTATCAGCATCTAAGCTTTCATATTGGTAGATCTGATTTTTATTTCACTAACGTCTATATCATTCGATTTACTGATTTGTTCCACCTAGAAAATACACGCAAGCAACAAGCAACGTTTTTAGAAGTTCTATCTATCTATAAAAATAAAATTTCAGCATTAAGAGTTCCTTTTTCATGTTTTTTTTTTTATTACGTTGATCATTTAATGGAAAATTAATTTTAAAAAGGTTATTTTATTGCATCCTTTCTCAGACACATTATTTGAAAAGTATTAATTGTTCTTCTATGTATTGTTAATTTTTTTTTGTATTACATTTATTTGCAATAAATATTGGTTTAAAATAATATTTAATTGAAGTATTAATTAATTCCTTACCTGCGAATTTTAAGCTCGAATATAGTTTGGTAAGTAAATTATTATGTTTGATGTTATACGCGAAGAAAGTAAGATTAATCCTGAAAACAAAGGTAGGTGCAAGGGGATCAACAAAATTTCATAATTTTCAATTCTTAAACAAAATATAGAAGAGTCCCCGTAGACGATTCGGCGGACACTTTTCTCTATTAAACATACAAGTATTCCTACTCATATATCAAGTACATCTCTTTTATAATTTTCAGTGCAACAACGGCCATCTAATGTGCGTCAGCTGTTTCACTCATCTCCTGGCCGATGCTCGATTGAGGGACGAATCCGCCACGTGTCCAAATTGCAGGGTAGAGATAAGTAAGACGGCGGCGACTAGGAACTTGGCCGTGGAAAATGCCGTCTCCGAACTACCATCGGAATGCCAATATTGCGGCAAGGAGTTCCCGAGGAACTCGATGGAAAGGCACGAGGATCAGATGTGCGAGGAGAGGTAGCTACAACAGACATTGTTGGCCTTTAATTTAATAATCCTTCTCGTTGCAGGACGTCCGGTTGCAAATATAGCCGGATAGGATGTCCGTGGAGGGGGCCCAAGCACGAGAGTAAACAGCACGAACAGGAGTGCCCTCACGCGAATAGATCGGGGGCCGAGGTTATGGAAGCGTTGCAGATCATCGATCAGCAGGTCGCTGATGAGCGTAAATTGTACGAGAATATTTTCGAGTTGTTAGGATATGAAAAAATCACCTTTAATGGTGTGTATTTTTTTTTTTTTTTACAAAAATCTCCACTTTTAGGTCGGATAAAACAAGAAAACGTGACAAAAAAACCTAGTCAAGAGTTTGAATTAATAAACTTCAGGCGTGACGTAATCGTTAATGTTAAAATTGTCACATGTCAGTGTGACCAACACTTGCATATAAAATTAAAATAATAAAATTATTTAATTAATTCGAGACATCAACTGAATGAACTAATAAAATTAAAAACTGTATAAACATCCATCCTCTTCTAGTATTAGCCATGGATGATTAAAGAAGGGGGCAACTCGAAACACAAACCTGAAATGAGACAGATTTCTGGGCTTTATAGAATGCTCAAACTTTCCTGTGCTTCATTACACATCCCAAAAGCAATTTTTTTGTGACTTCTCTTCATTGATTTGTCTTGAGAGTTGTAAAGCTTTCTATAAGCTGTAGTTTAATGATATCTCTTCCTTTAGGACGAATGTTTCTGTGTTTTGAACTACTTGATTGATTGCGATCTTCAATGATTCAATGTTTGATCATCGAAATTTGAAAGGTATAATTGTTCCGATAAGATCTAGCTTTTTTATACACAATATTGTTACCTTTTCTTTACTTAATGAAGAGTTAAAGAGCATGAATGGATTGGTCCCGGTCAACTAGGAATGGAATGATCGGTATGTCAGTTTAACCGCGTGGAAACCCGGGGGGTGACAATGGTACCAACCCCTCAACATAAATATTTTTTTATTATTCGACATACTCTTCTCTTAATTGGATATATTTATTACAACTAATCTCAAACGCCCCTAAACCGCTCAAAAAAGAATGTTTTATCTTGCTCTGCAAACGAAGTCTCCACCTCTTCGTTGGAAGAAAATTTACATTTTAAAGTTTTTTTTTTCACTTGAGGAAAGGGATGATAATCGAACGGAACCAGATTTGGTGAATAAGGGGGGTGTTCGAGTAATTCGAACCCTAAATCACGATTTGTTTGCATGATAACATGCGATTTGTGTGCAGAAGGATTGTCCTGCAAAAGCAAAACATCTTTGGACAACATCAGCATGTTGCAATGAAACAGGTAAGTCCTATTTCAAAGCACATGAAGGGAACGTTTGAAGTTCAATCCTGACACACAGACACATGTTTCGAACTTATTTGCTCTCATCAGTGTGTGTACCTCCATACCCGTTATACAGGGTGTCCCGTATAGATTGCATAATAATGCAGTAATTGATTAAAAAAGACACTGTGATTGTTTAATTGCGTACTCTAATTCATGACCTACTGTTAATTTTGCCATATAAACATTTGCAAAAATTTGTCTTTTTCTTGCATTATTCCTTATTTAAGTGTATGTTTTCATGACATTATTCGAATCGTGAGAAAATGTTCTTTTATAAAAATAAAAAAAAAATAGTGCAATTTATTTGATGCAGATTGTTGTTCTCCAAGGCCTAAGGAGAACAACAATCTGCATCATTTTCAAACCGAGCACAGATCGAACGTGATGCTTTTACTCTTCTGGTCAACATTCAGACATTTGAAGATCTACGAGGGAGCGTTTTTATATTCGCGGAATGAGCGGGTTGTAGGGGGGTGATTAGGCGCATTGGGGGCGTGGCCTGTGCAGCGACTCATAATTAGTATAAATACGAAGTTTCATTGTTATTAGACAGTTATCTCTACCGAGCGACCCTTGGCAGCTGGAGTGCCTCAGGGGTCTCTTCTTGCCCCTAGTTTCTTCACAATTTATATGTATGACCTACCCAGAATCGAGGGAGTGGAGCTCGCCATGTACGCGGATGATACGGCCCTTTACACCGTCGACGCGAACGAAGACATCCTGCGCAACAGACTGCAGCAGTCCCTGGATGAGTTCCTGGCCTGGGCTTCCAGGTGGCGCCTGAAAATAAATCATTCCAAATGTGTTGCGGTCCGCTTCACGAACAGACTACGTGCTCCACCGGATAATATCTTCGTGGATGACTTCAGGCTCCCCTGGAGCCCATCAGTTTTATATCTGGGAACTGTCCTGGATTCTCACCTCACAATGAGACTACATGTGGGAAAAGTCATCGAGAAGTTCCACGCGGCCAGGGGTTACATCTACCCCCTTCTCTGTACCAAGAGCGACCTATCTCTAAGAATCAAGATTCTTATATATCTTACTTTCCTGCGCCCAATTGTCACCTACGGGGCGTTGCCCTTATCGAGTATGGCGAAGAGCCACCTGAAAAGGCTAGAAGTCTTACAGAATGGTGACCTGAGGTTAATAACAGGAGCACCATGGTACGTTCGCAACCAACAGCTACGCGACGACCTTGGGATTCCATCAATTAGAAGGCACATCATCAGCCTAGCAGTTAAGACACGAGAAAGAATAGCGAGATCGGGAAATCCCCTTGTTAGTAGACTCGCCGACTTGGACCTCGACAGGCCCCCGCCTTTGGTCAACGTTCGCCGTGCCCTTGCGGTGGACGCAGAGGAAGACAACTAGGAGGACAACACCATCCCTCATTCGGTCGCCTTGGGCAGTGAAGATTATTGTCAGAACTCACAAACACTCAGCTTAGAGGGAGCTATCGAAGAGACAAAGGGGCTCAAGAACAACAGAAACTCCGGCTAGACAGTTAGTCTTTGAGCTACCGTCAACCAAGTAACATAATCAGGAGTGAAATATGGAAAAAATCGAATATCGTGCCGTTATAAAGTTCCTTACCAGGCAAGGAAAATCAGTCGCGACCATAATGAATGAGATGTCATTGGTTTACGGCGACTCTTGTCCAGGAAAAACCATGGTGTACAAGTGACATAGTTTATTTAAACAAGGAAGGGAATCCCTTGAAGACGACCCGAGGCCGGGCAGGAGCATTGAGGTGACCACGCCAGCGCTTATCCAAAAAGTTGAAAAAATTGTACTCGAAGATGCTCAACTAAAGAAGAAACAACTCGCAGAAATGGTTGGAGTATCCGATACAACAATTTTTAAAATCCTACACGATCATCTCGGCATGTCTAAGGTCAGCGCAAGATGGGTGCCGAGAATGCTCACGCCGGCGCAAAAACAACAGCGCGTAGAGTGTTCGCGTGCATTTTTGGACCTCTGTAATGAAGACAAGGATGGTGTATTGAGTCGAATTGTTACCGGAGACGAAACTTGCGTTCATCATTATGAACCTGAGTCCAAACAAGACTCCATGCAGTGGCATAAAAAGGGCACAGCACCTCCCAAGAAATTTTAAAGTGTCACAATCGGCTGGGAAACTCATGGCAACGGTATTTTGGGACTCGGAAAGAATATTGTTGATTGATTATAAAGATAAAGGTGTTTCTATAACCGGAGAATATTACGCTTCAATATTAGAGCGACTAAAAGAAGCCATTAAAGAGAAAAGACGGGGAAAATTGACGAAAGGTGTGCTGCTTTTGCACGACAACGCGCCCGTCCACAAGAGCCGCGTTGCGTTAGCTGCCCTGCATAAGGTGGGCTTCGAAATTGTGAATCACCCACCCTACAGCCCAGACCTGGCCCCGAGTGATTATTACCTGTTTCCGAAAATGAAAAGAGAGCTGCGGGGTAAAAAATTTACTGCCGATGATGAAGTCAAGGAGGCAGTTTCGGCGTATTTTGCAGATAAAGAGAAATCATTTTTTTATGAGGGTATAAATAAATTAATTGAAAGATGTGAAAAATGTATCCGTCTTGCAGGTGAATATATTGAAAAAGAAAAATAATTTGGTTTTTTTATTTCCACCCCTTATCCCCCATTCCGCGAATATAAAAACGCTATATTTCGTCATATTTCGTTTTTTGATTTATTTGTCTTACAAAGTGGAAATATATCTCGAATTAAAAACTACAAAAAAATTAAATAACGGTGTTTGTTCCAGATTTGCAACTCAAACCATATCGCACTGAGGAATTCGTACATCGTCTCTATTACGAATCGTCTAGATTTTCAGCTTTCAATAATCAATGGGTGGTTAAAGCTAGGATAAACAATAGTCAGAAGGATCCTACACAAAGTTCAGAACGGGATATTACATATCAAGTATGTTTTATATCAATCGCAGGGGAAGGGAGGGGGCTTAAAGTCAATTGATCAATGTTTGACGTTTTTGCAGTTAATCTTACGAACGAGAACTTCATGCCCGTTAAATATCAATTTTATAATTTTGCGAGGACCTTTCGGTGATATGAAGATCCATCCTCGAATCTATCGTTTCGATTTTACAGAACAGGATAATGAGAGTCCGTACATGCCTCTTTCGCTTCCAGATACGGCTGAATGCAATCGTTTATTGGCTGCTAAAACAATTAACTTTAGGTACGTAAAATTATTATAAGGTAATATTATGGATTTAAATTTGATTTTTCTAAATTTCAGATTAATCATGTTTCTGGCTTAAAAACGATTAACTGCGATACTTTTTTGTTATTTTTCTCTTTTTATTATTATTTTATTATCACTTGTAACTTCTGTGGTATAGTGATCTCTAATTTTTGATTTAATAAATATTATTTTATTTATTGTACATGTTCTTTTCGATTTTAAAAGGAAATTGTATTTAATCTTCTCGAATTTATTACTTTTTCGTTAAAATTGATGAAGAATTGAAAATGCATTTTGTGATTAATTTTTTTTTTTATGTATACATTAAATATTTGAATATATATTTTATATAATATAGATTATGTTGTACTTTTTGGTACGACCATTATGGACTTGTTGATATCTTCTGTTTTCTTTTTAGTGAAATTTTTAATGGTATATATGTATGTATGTATGTATTTATAAAATTTACTATGTATATCTTAGGTTTCACGATAATATATATATATGTATATAAAAATATATAATATAAAAGGTTTTTTCTTGTATTATTTGTTGTACATATTTTAAAGTGACGCTTTTTCATGAAGAAAAGTAGGGTTATGTTCTGTGTTAATTTATGTTTGTTTACTCATGAAATATATAGAAATACGAGTGTTTAAAGATAGAAAATAAATTCGAATCTCAACTGTCCCGTCTGTTAAAGACTTCTGCTGCATCATAACTTTTGTTCACTCGTAGAACTTAAACGTGTAGTTGCTAATAATTTTAATTCATTCAGCTATATTGTTTATTTACACATAATTGTTATAGGTAACTTGTGCATATCTGTTTGTATTAATTCTTGTCCTCTAATTGTATATTATTATTATATACAGGGTGTCCCAATAGTGCGGTGTCGGGCGATATCTCAATACCAGTTGAGGGTACTACTTACTGTAACTGTACAGTGGTTGATTAGTACAGGGAGACGAACCGTACTAGGATTTGTCTTGATCAACGAGAAGTCACGAAGTACTTATACCCATAACTGACCCTTGCTTCGGCGTTGGATAAAACTGTTGGAAAGAAGGATTGAAGCCAGCATACGTTTGTTGGGCGCCAATTTGTGGCGGGGCAAAAGATCACTCTTAAATTAACCCGGCCAGTGCTATGCCCAGGGTTCGCTTGTCACTGCACTGACTTCCAAATAAATAACACTTTCTGGTGTTTAAGTATGTTAAGCCTCGATACTCTGAGTTGAGCGATCCGAATATGGAATGGAAACTTGTTTTGCCTAAAGAAAAGCGTAGCGAAATCATTCGTTCTTGTCATGATGATCCTACTTGTGGACACCCCGGTATTTCTAAAACTATTGCACGCGTAGCGCTGAAATATTTCTGGCCAAAAATGCCCAGTGACATCGCCAAATACGTGCGTCATTGCAAGACTTGTCTTAGTATCAAACCTCTTAATATACCACCAGCTGGTCAACTACTTAGTAAAGTAGTAACTGCGAACAGACCTTGGCAAATTGTTTGTGCAGACTTAATGGGACCACTGCCACGTACTAGCAAAGGTCATGCCTATATACTTGCGGTTTGCGACACGTTCAGCAAAGCAGTCTTATTATTCCCATTACGAACTGCTACAGGTATCAATGTTACTCTTTTAATTGAAGATCATGTAATACTACTTTTTGGAGCTCCTAAAACCATTATCGTTGACAACGGAGTTCAATTTAAATGCAAACAATTCCGGCAGATGACTGAGAACTATGGCGTCCACATATCCTATACCGCGAATTATCACCCTCAAACAAATCCTAGTACGGTTCGTCTCCCTGTACTAATCAAGCACTGTACAGTTACAGTAAGTAGTACCCACGGAGACTTATTCAGCGGATAGCCGTAAATCCACACAAAGTGTTTCTTTTTTCAAAAATTCGAGCTATCCCCTTACTTGTCAACTATTTTTTTTTTTTTCAGTCACTCTCCTATGTGGGGCCAATTTGTGGCGGGGCAAAAGATCACTCTTAAATTAACCCGGCCAGTGCTATGCCCAGGGTTCGCTTGTCACTGCACTGACTTCCAAATAAATAACACTTTCTGGTTATAATAAATGTAATTCAATGGAAAATGAATAAAATGTACAAAATAAATAAACGTTTGGCACTTAGCTGTTTAAACGCATGCTGGCTCCAATCCTTCTTTCCAACAGTTTTATCTAACGCCGAAGCAAGGGTCAGTTATGGGTATAAGTACTGACTTATTCAGCGGATAGCCGTAAATCCACACAAAGTGTTTCTTTTTTCAAAAATTCGAGCTATCCCCTTACTTGTCAACTATTTTATTTTTTTCCAGTCACTCTCTTTTTTTTTCTAATCCCACCAACGTGTTTAATTAACCGTAACACAGTTTGAGATACAAAAAAAAATTTGAAATAGATGTTTAATTTTTAAAGGGGCATAACCTAAAAATGCGTTCGTTTATACAGAGTGTCTCAGAAAAGCAGTACTGAATCGAAGTTTATTTTTTCAAATGGAACACCCTATATTTTATTACATATACCATTGTCTCTACCTAATCCTAATAGTTTTTGAAATATTTGATATTGTCTCTAATAGATGTCATATCCAGATACTATTTTTCTTACATATCTTACTTATGTTTGACCCCAGAAACAAAATTTTTGGTATGCGAGTGGTCTACACTTGCAATAATTTTTACAAATTGCTAAAACTATTTTATTTAATACAGAGTGTTCAAAAAAGGGAAAGCAACATAACAAATTTCAGATTAAAAAATCTCCATTTCCTTAAATGGAATACCTGGCGTTTTTTCATGCTATTTTACTCCTAAAGGAAAGCGCTATATTTTTCTTTAAGCATGTCATATACCTATCTACAATAGATTTCGAGATATTTTCGTTTTTAAATTCGCTTTATAAAAGACTACATTTCAAGACAGCAATATGTTAAAACTAAGATGGCCATGGAAAACAAATAACACTCATCATAACCCTAAACTGCCAAATAGCTTACTACAGTATTTGCTCCGATTAAAATGTGTGTTTTTCTGTTTTAAGGATGAATGTTGCTCTAAAAGAACTTACCAGTTCGAAGACATTATTCTAATTTGAATTGTTTGCGCATAATATTTTATCTTATTCAGTGAAATACCTATAATATAATTTTTATTGAAAGCAAGAAATAATAAGAAAATTAAACAAAAATATTACTGCGCAATTGCCATATAAACTGGAGATAGCTAACTGTATAAAGACTGCAGCCCAGTGGCGGCTAGTACATAAGCGCTGCAGTGCTGCAGAGCTCCTAAAAAATCTTCTATTTAACTAAAATATTTCCTTCCTTTTATCAAATATAAAATTTATAATATATTTTGTGAGGCATTCGCATTGTCATAATGATATAACAACTGCGAACACAAGCTACAGCTTGAAATAAACCAATTGCCAGCTAAGCGTAAAGCGTAAATAAAGTCCACCAGTGGAATAACGAACCTATTTCGCGCGATCGTTCATATTTTATATGCTGGGCCACACGAACGTGCTCTGCGAGCTCTTTCAAACACCCGAGCTGCACACTTCTCCCCCTAGACCAGTGATTCTCAACCTGTGGTCCGCAGGCAATTTTCATGTGGTCCGCGAAGCAAAACATCTAATTAATTTTAATCTTGAATCTGGACAAAAATTAATGCATCTACCGAAATTGCAACTGCAATTTTTTTAGCGGTGAGTTTCACTCCTCCTGAAGTGTGTGTTTGCAGTATCGTGTTGACGGCAGTAGCGCTGGTATCAAGTTATCTGAGGAGTTCCTGACTTCAACTGCGTTGCAAAGTCACACAATAGGCAATAGGACATTTTTAAAGCCATTGACGAATATTTCAAACTCAGAAACCTTTCCTGGAAAGACTGTGTTGGACTTTGCACCAATGGTGCTACGGCAATGACAGGACACAAAACAGGTTTGCCAAGTTTAGTCAGGAAAGAAGCAAACAGTGATATTGTTTTAACACACTGCATTATTTGTAGAGAGATGCTTGCTGCCAAAGGTTTGAGTCCTGAACTAAATGAGGTTTTGACTACTGTGGTAAAGGCTGTGAACTTTATAAAAAGTAACGCTCTCAACTCGAGACTGTTTGCTATGTTATGCGAGGACATGGGATCTGTTCATTCGAATCTCCTTCTGCATACTGAAGTTCGGTGGCCGTCCAGAGGCCGGGTCTTAGCCAGATTTTATAAACTTAGAGAAGAAGTATGTAGGTATGTTCTTTGATGAAAAAAAAAACCTGATTTAGCCAAAACACTACGTGACAGTTCATCGCTAGGTTAGCTTTTTTGGCCGATATTTTCGAAACAATCAATATTATGAATCTTGGCCTCCAGGACTGCATTTGACCTATGGAACAAAATTAAATCATTCAAGAAAAAATTATAGTTATGAAAGTCTGAAACTGGAAAAGGATCGTTTGAAATGTTCAACTTGTTTTCAGATTTTATTTCTGAAAATTAAGGTTTAAATAAAGAAAATTTACATACAGTGGTTAAGCCCTACGTTGAATCACTTGAAAGTTATTTCGAGAAGCACTTCCCGGTTGATACGGATGTAAGAAAGAACAAGCTGTGCGTACTTGATCCCTTTTTAGCTTGCAGTAATAATAATCTATCTATTCGTGAACAGAAGCAACTTATTGAAATATCGTCTGATGCCCATTTCAAAGTGATGAAATCTCACTCTGAAAACGTTGCAGACTTTTGGGTTGGATTGATTGATGAAAGTCCACTACTCAGTGAAAAGGCACTGAAACTTCTTTTTCCTTTTCATTCCACTTATCTCTGCGAAACAGCATTTTCGACTTTAAATGTTATCAAGAATAAACATAGAAATCGTTTATTAAATTTGAATGCTCCAATGAGACTGGTATTGACCCCTTTCAAGCCGAATATTGAGAAACTTTCAGGTGAAATGCAAAATCAAGGAAGTCATTAGAATGCAAATTTGGCAAGTTTGTAATTAATAAAATACATTGATAAAACTTTAGGATTCATTTCATTTTACAGTGACATGTATGAAAGTAGCGCTTATTTATTACATTTTATGGGCATGACATTCGAGCATAAAGACTTTAATTTAACATCATATTACAATATAAGCAAATAGTAATAAATTCAAACGAATGTACAAAGTAAGTTTGAATATTTTCTTGATAAATATAGAAAAGAAACAATTGAATTTTAAGTAAGAGTTTTCATACTTTTGGAGGGATGGCCGATTGATTTTATGTTGTATGCTGTTACATATATGAACTATGAATGGCTGCAAAAAAAAAACAATATTCTCATGAATCATTTAAAACCTCATTTAAAACCAACCTTTGTCCTATGTAACTGTTGTGGAAATCTTAATTCTATGGTATGTGGTCCGCCTCAGATTCTGAAGGGTACGAAGTGGTCCTCAATAGTGAAAAGGTTGAGAACCACTGCCCTAGACGGTTTAAAACTAAGCCGTGATTTTAACAGGATAGTTCGTTGCATTAGCTTTGTTTTGGTTCAGAATTCAGAATGGTTCTAGAGTTGTTGCGCACGCGCATTTACAGTTTAGCGTTTTGGTTATTTAAGAACTCGAACCGAATTTTTAGTCCGATGTTTTGGTTACTGACAGAATCAATTCAGAATGATTCTGGAACCGTTCAAACAGTTCTTGCTCTTCCATGAGTACCGATTCTGAATTATTAGTTCGAAATTACGTCATCGGTGCATATGTTCAGAAATTCGAGTTATTTCGATACGTTTGTCATCAATGACATTGATATTTACGTTGTCTTTTAAAGTTTGAGATTTTTTCCGTCTGTATTTGATTTTTTTTTTTGTAAATTACTGTCCTGGGAATAAAATTTATGGAAAGTGAGTGGTATTCTAAGACAGAGACAGGATTTGAAAGATTTAGCGCAGAACATTCGCTATTGATATTTTGTTGGTTTGTATTTTAGTCTGTATCTAAAAGATGGCAGTAACAGGCTCCTAAAATGTGTTTTGGTTATTAAAAGTTCGGAACCATTCTGGAATTATAATGTTGTGCGCTTACGTTCTGCGCAGTTCTGTTACTAATCCTGAATTCCGAACCAAAACAAAGCTATTTGCTCCAGCGCATTGGCAAAAGATAGATAAAAACGACACTACATTGAACAGAAAAGGAACATTCTAAAGCCCCATCTATACAACTTGTAGAAAAAGTAACCCATGCAAAGAACTCTATAATACAGGTTTCATTAAAATGATCTCAGGTGCGCGGGTAGTTTAAATATAAATTTCTGTACTTCTATAATGAATCTGTGGAATTCCGTAGTATACCTGTAATTCTACATATCACCAAAAATTGACAATTCTCTTATGCGAAAACAGAGAACTCAATTTAGGCAATATATAGAATTCATTCATTAGAAAGACTTTTAAAATCCGAACAGAACTGCTAAAAACTACAATGCAATGAAGAACTCTAAAACAGCTCTAAAATATAAGCAGAATAATGGCGGCTGGTGCATGTCGATTGTCACCGACAAGCAGACGAATTGTAACGAATGTGCAGTGAGAAAATGCGGGACATTTAAGAATTTATTTTTTAACAGCTCTATGCTATCTATTGAAAAAAAAAATATCTCCGAAATAGACAATTTTAATGATACAGTGATTATAACATTTGTGAACCGAAAAGAACGTAGAATAGACTTAATTTATAAGAAATACTTTGTTAGATAAATAGTGCCTATAGAGACTCTTATTTTTTGCGAACCGAAAATAACATCGAACAGACTTGAATTATAAGAAATAATTTTTTGTTAGCGAAGTAGTGCTTAGTGCGTGACTCTTATTTTTCTTGTGTGGCAATTGACAATCGTTCTAGAAATCCAATATTTCAATACGGAAGGCGGAGAAAGGACGATAAAATCGATGGGAGACAACTCCCTTACAAGATAATTTTTTTTTTCAAAAATTGCAGAACACCTTAAAATTTTTACCACGAGCCGCCACTGCTGCAGCCTACTTCCAAGATACAAATTACTCCCCAATACAATACAAAACTATACCCCAATGACACTCCCTAGACAAGGTCTTCAATATGTCCACCATTTTGTTCTTGGCAGACAGTAATTCTGTGAATAAAATTTTGATGCATCCTTTGAAGCATATTTTCATCAATCGATTCAAAAGTTGGGGCAGTTTTGTATACCTGCGTTTTGACATAACCCCATAAAAAAAAGTCTGGTTTCGTCAGATCCGGGCCATATCACTGGTCCTCCTCTACCGATCCATTTATTCTCAAAATGTGTGTTCAGATAATGCCTCACACGTCTGCTAAAATGTGGAGGAGCTCCATCTAATTGTAATCACATTTGTCTGGTAATTTCTAATGGTAAGCTGTCAACCATTTCCTCAAATTGATTTCGTAAGAAATTCAAAAATGATTCTCCATCCACCGTGTTATCGAAAAAGTATGGTTCTATAACAAAACGTCCAAGAACTCCACCCCACACATTAAGAGACCACCAATGCTGATTATCCAGTGGAATTATCATTCTAGGATTTTCATTATTATAGAGTAGTGAAAATTGTGGCGATTAACAAACCCATTCTTATGAAATGTGGCTTCGTCTGTGAATACAACGTTATTGAAGAAATTTGGCTCCTGATAATTCTTGTCTAATGCCCAATTACAGAAGTTGCGTCTGCTTATAAAATCTTGTTGGCTTAGTTCTTGTACCGGCTGTACATGGTATGGGTGAAATTTGTGTTTCCGAATAATTCTGTTCGCTGATGTTTTCGGTATTCCAATTTCGCTTTCTAACGTACGTGTTGACGTATGCGGATTTCCCACTACAGCTTCCAATACTAGGTGTTCATTTTCTTCAGTGGCCACCCGTTTTTGTCTTTGCAATTTCTTTTCATAGTGCACGCTTCCAGTTCTCTCAAAACGTTCTTTTAACCTGGCAAATGCATAAGTATTAGGATGATGCTCAGCATTTGGAAATCTTTGCGCGTAAATGCGACTTGCAAGGAAACAATTCTGATCGCCCGATCCCAATGCGTAAACCATATTATGATGAATGTTATTTGTTTTCCATGGCTATCTTAGTCACCTGGACTCGACTGTCCATAGCTACAAGTATCGAATCAACATGCTCAACAAGGTTAGTCTGAACTGAGCGAGAGCGAACAAAACCATGCTGTTGGGGAATAATAATATTTTTAAGAGTATTATAAACATTATCGTACACAATTAATTCGAGTATCTTAGCTATAGTAGATAGAATAGATATTGGACGATAATTAGCTGCATTTGTTTTATCGCCGCCTTTAAAAACTGGAACAACGTGCGACGTTTTCCAAAGTTGCGGAAAAACTGCACTAGATATAGATTTATTAAAAAGAATATAAAGTGGGACAGCAATTAACTTTACGCACATCTTAATAAAAAATGGAGGGAGGCCGTCAGGACCAGGACCCTTGTTTGTATCTAATTTGTTGATTTTTTCTATAACAACAGCTTGCTCGATGTAACAGTTGCTAATTAGATTGAAAGAGCATGCCTGTCCCGTTGCCCGATCTGCAGCAGGGTCATTCCCAACATCAGGATACCGATTGAAAATTGAAGCGAAATGATCGGAGAACAAGTCACATACATTTTGACCACCGGTAGCTGTGTGGTCACGTAGTGTTATAGTGCTAGCAATAAAATGTGACGTATGACGATTGCGAGCATAAGACCATAATAATTTAGGGTTAGCTACAATATTACGTTCGATGTTAGACAGATATTGCTCGTATGAGTTGTTTTGAGCGTGTTCTAAGAATTTTAAATGATAAAAAATCAGTGCAGTTCTTAAACCGTTTCCACTTTTTGTGGATTCGCAACTTTTCTTTAATTGTTGAGATGGTTACGCGAGAGAACCATGAAGGAAAGCGTGTATTGGGGGGCTTTCTGAGATTAGCATATGTTAATAAAGCATCACGAATGATATCATAGAATTTACTATCTGCTAAATCAATAGACAAATGGGATAATTCATCAGGCCAATTGATACCTGAAAAATACTTATTAATTTCGGCGTAATTAATAGTGCGAAAATTAAAATATTGACATGTATTGTGTCGCAAATCTTTTATATGTGAACAGTTGAAGGAAAACTCAATTGCTTTATGGTGGGCATCCTCAGGGACTAACGGGTGATTACAATGCGTAATAGAATCAATACGATAGTCATTGCATAGAATTAAATCGAGCAATTTGTCGGTGTGATTCCGAATGTGGTTAAATTGTCAGAGCCCCGACAGCGATAGTGTGTCAACAAATGAAGCGGATACGTCGTCATTATAATTGTGCGGCACAAAATGATCGTTTTGTGATGGTATCCAATCAAGGTTAGGTAAATTGAAATCCCCGCAAATAAGAAAGATATCGCGTGGATTGTCGACACACAGCTGTTCGAGACGATTCAAAAAACAAAACATGTAAATGAGAATTGTCACCAATAAGTTTCATGGATATCCACACATCCTCAGCCTGAGAGCTCCATTCTCTTCTCACAACGACGGGCAGACTAGCACGGCACGCAATTAATACACCACCACCGTCCTTCTTTCCGCATAACTCCAAGTTACGATCATGTCGAAACACATTATAATTATCACTAATAAGTTCATGGACCATCGTTGAATCATTCAACCATGTTTCTGTCAAGCAGATAACATCGTATTCACCATCAGAAGTATTTGGTAATATTAAATGAGATTTAGATCTAAGACCACGCACATTCTGGTAATATACGCTAAGAACCATATTAACTAGTAATTAAATGTTTAGCTAATCGAATTATTTTAGTTTGTAAAAATTATTGCAAGTATAGACTACTTGCATACCAAAAATTTTGTTTCTGGGGTCAAACATAAGTAAGATATGACTTAGAAAAATAGTAGGGGAGATTGTTGTACCTCGGATCACTTTTTGTTAATATATTTTTAACTTTTGTTGTTGTAGATTTAACATACCACATTTTAACATTTTGTTGTCAATATATTTTGGAACATTTGTGCATTTGTAACTTTTCATTAAATGCCTTATTTATTAGTTTATGAATTTTTTACTTGTACTCTACAAATGATCCATGGTACATGATGGTCATGTACCATGGATCACACCCTCATGTACTTTGGATCATTAACTTCCTGTACCTTGGATATAGAGGTTTTTATAACAGTGACAAAAGTAAAGCAAAAGTATATTTTTATTTATTTGACGACAGAACAACATAGACAACCTTAATCGTAAAAAGAAATAACCTGAAATACAAACATAAAATATCAAAAAAGCCCTGAAAATGTGTCAAAGATGTAATTATTTTACATTGTAGTTAGAAAAGTTAATAGGAAAACGCATTTGCCCAAGTGTTCTCGAGGAACCCGACAATACTGTAGGTTTAGGTAATTTCGCAACAATGTCCTCACTTGATACGTCAAATATTTCAGCAGATTCTTCAACAAATTTGCTAGGTTGAATTGTCTTGTAGAACTTGATCTGATATTCGAATCCATCACTGTCCTTTGAAACAATCTGTCCTACATAATGCTCTGGCTTACTACGCTTTCTCTGGAATCCTACGAGAACGTAATCATCTGGTTCAAAGGTTACTCTTTCAAACATTTCTTCCTCCTGCTGCTCATATATTTCTTCATTCATCTGTTCTAATAGTCCCGCGTAGGTCTCAATTTCAGCATCACTATCAAAATTAACAATAGAAGTGTTATCATCATCAGAGTCACTCTCAAAAAGCACTTGTTTAACAGCTGTTTTTTTCTTTTGAATCTTTGGCTGAACTTTGTTGCTCGTCAAATTTTGCTTTTGTATTGCTCCTTTTCATTCTTCTTTTCCTTTTCTCGTCTGACTTCATCTTTATCAGGTGTATCTGTTGCTATTTTTGTTCTCCCTGGCTTTCTTCCTTTGCCACTTTGCTACCGTAATGGAGCTTTCAAGAAAGGTCTGATTTCTTCTGGTGTCACCATCATAGTAGTACACTTATTATGACTTGAAGAGTTGCGAGTTGGGGTTTCGGTTGATGTTAAAGTCGAAGGCAATGGTGTTTCGGTTGAAGTCGAAGTCGAAGGCAAATTAATATCTCTTTGTACAGCTGTAGATTGCACAACTTCACTACTCTCAGACTGAACTTCCAAAGTTCCTGATGAAGTAGCATCACTTGTAGGTTCTGGTGTTGTTGGAGGCATGGCGTTTTCAGACTGTGCAGAAGGCCTACCTTCCGAAGTTGGAGGAGGACGATCGGTGACATATGATGCCAGAAAGTCATCATCAGTGTACACATTTCTATCAAATGGGTATAGTCCAGGCTTTTTAAATTTTTTAAATCCAAATCATATTACTTGTACTGAACGCTCGAGGAAAGATCAGTCCAACAACTTCAGCAATAGAATATATGTCAAAAGTTTTGCCAGGATTGTTACAGAGCCAAGCTTCAACTACTTGACTATAATATGTCTTCAAAAGTCCATAAATTGTTAAGTCCAAAGGCTGTAACCTGTGCGATGTGTGTCGGGGGAATGTTAATATTACTACACCAGCCTCTGAAGCAAGTTCTAAAACTTCCAATGGAAGGTGTGTTTCATGGTTGTCGATTATTAACAAGACACGTTCAGCTTTGGAGGGTTTAGTATGCTTAATAAAGTGGTGCATGAATTTAACATACAACTGTTCATTTGACCACCCGGACGCATTTGCCCCACCAATTGTCCCAGGAGGAGCCCCCTTCAACATGAAATCTTTGAAATGCACTCTTGGAAAAATTATCATCGGTGGAATGTGATTATCAAGTGCATTAATGCAACAACTTAACGTAACTAGCTGTCCACGTTCTGCAGAGGTCATACTGCCAAGCTGCATAATACCTTTAGGGGCAACTATCTTGGAAGGATTTTGAACCGTTGTCAACCCAGTTTCGTCCTGATTCCAGATTCTTTCTGGTGGAATAGGGCCGAATCGCTTGTGTATATCTTCCAAATTGTTGTAAAATAGAGATAAATTGTGCTTGCACGAGCGAGGCTTGTTTTCTGAGGTTTCCTTATGGACAAATTACTGTGTCTGCTTAAATAGCTCCTCATCCATTCTTCTCCTGCCATTTTATTTTCATCCCAAGTACTTGGGTACTTTTTATTATTTGCAACAGCAAATTTATATGCCAACTTACGAACTCCCCTTTTGGTTAGCCCATACTGCATTTTAGCAACAGTTCTAAGGTACTCATTGAGTTTAGTTTCTTCCTCATTGTTAAACACTTTCTTAACATCAAATTTTGCTCTGTGATCATATTGATTTTCACCTGATTCCTTAAAAGCTTTAATGTGACGATGCAATGTCGCAAATTTTACATTAAAAACTCTACATGCTTCCCTAATTGATATTTTTCTTTCAGGCGATGCACAAACTGCCTTAATGGCGTTTTGTAATGCTTCTGGATTTACTGGGTCCCTTTTAACACCTGTTTTGCTTCGTGGCATAGCTTCCTGAAACAAAAAATCAAGCTGTTACATCGTGTACCAGTGATCCAAGGTACACGATGCAGTTTTGATCCATGGTGCACGAGGGTACTTTTTCTAGAACAATCTAGCCTAAAACTTATAGGTTAGGTTTTAGAAGCACGTGTGTAATGTAGAATAACTCACCAATAGATGGACTCTATAGGATGATAAGTCACGTTAATCTTTCACTAAACACTGTTCAATTAAAAAACAAATACTAAAAGTCTAAATCACTACTTTTGACACTAAAAAAACTATTAATTTTCGGGGCGAAAAACTGTACGTCCTACAATTGTCACAACACGCTCAGAATACTGTCTAGCGACAAAGGAAGACGTAGTTTTAACGCTGGCTCCTAGGTAGCAGCACTTGTCAGAAAACTAACAAGTGATCCAAGGTACAATGTCATCAAGGTACAACAGTCTCCCCTATCTGCATATGACATCTATTAGAGAAAATATCTAATATTTGAAAAACTATTAGGATTAGGTATAGACAAACAAAAAATAAACTTCGATTCAGTACTGCTTTTCTGAGACGCTCTGTATAAACAAAAGCATTTTTAGGTTATGCCCTTTTAAAAATTAAACATCTTCTATTTCAAAATTTTTTTTTTATCTCATACTGGTATTGAGATATCGCCCGACACCGCTCTATTGGGACACCCGGTATATGAATTAATTGCTAATTTCTGAACACCCTGTATAAATGCTGTTAATAGTTATGACAGTTCTAAATAACTATGATCCTTTACTCTGATAAATTTTCCAATTTTGCGGGAATTTTAAGAGGGTACTCTATAAAAAAAGTAACTATATAAATACTGTACTATTTCACTGTCAATCACAACGAAATAACACAGAATTTAGTTACTTGCGACTGGCTAGAGTACCACCTTTAAATGTCCGCAAAATTGAATTGAAACATTTTTTATACCTTATTTCAAAGAGAGGCAAAATTCCGAACAGACTCAAAGGACAGTCACTTCTTATTCGCTAAATGTCGGTTGATCCTAGTTTTACTTAAGGTAGAGAGGGTGAGCGTTGTCTTTATTTGTTTTAACGTTATCGGCGTTAAACCATCTTGTTGTTTCCGATGGTCCATCTATAAATACGAAATACAGAGTTCCCCAGGACTCTAATCTCGGTCCTTCGCTTTTCATAATATATATGGGCATGTTCGCTCTTTATTAGTATAAGAGCTGTGGATTTACAAATATCCTATCAAAAATAAATCAGCAAGAGACTTGTTAAAAGATAACCAATTAAATATTTAAGTCGCAACGAAACCTAATGATTTTTTTGAAGAAAATATTTGTTTAATAAAGTAATTCTCTTTATTTATATTATTTACAATCGATAAGGAAATGTTTCTGTAATGTTGCCACAACATTATTTCGAAATGTCACGACAAATTACTTCGTAATGTTAGTCTAATATCCCAGCGACGTATTAGTATGTCTTATACAATAGTGTTTAGAGCTAGATTCCAATCTATTTGTCCTGATGCTGTTGTGATAATCGAGATTAAATCTAATTAGTTCCGATCCATCTATATCTCGACCTTGTCCTTATGATGAGCTTTAATATGACCGTTCAAATGATGTGAATGTTTAAAACGAGCCGTGCAATATTTACAAGGATGCGGCGTCTCACCCGTGTGTATCCGCATATGCTGCGTGATACATCCTTTCTGTCGAAACTTCTTCCCGCATAACCGACAGGCATACGGTTTTTCCCCGGTGTGTATGAACATATGTTGCTTGAGTATCGTCGTGTCGAAAAACGATTTACCGCATTTCTCGCAATCGTACGGTCGTTTTCCGTTATGCTGCCTTGTAATATGGTTCCGAACGCCTCTCTTATTCATATAAACTTTCCCGCAGATTTCGCACGAAACGCTGCGATTCCGACGGTCAGGATCGTGCTCTTGTAGCTTATGACAGTTTAAACCACCCGCGTCGACGTAACTCTTCCCGCAGATTTCGCAAATGTGGGTTCTCTCGTTCGAATGTAGGCGTATGTGGTTTCTCAATCCGCCGCTGGATTTAAAAGCTTTAGTGCAGAGGTGGCACTTCAACGATCGATCAGGTAAATGTTCCCTTTTATGTGCCCGCAGTACAGTGATCGTCTTGTACGCTTTGCCGCACTCCTCGCATTTAAAATCTCTAGTTTCGAGATGAGATCTCATATGATTGGTCAATACGATTTTCTTCGGGAAACGTTTATCACACTTGTCGCATTTAAACAGTAGATTGCCGGTATGAATGTGAGCGTGAACGTCGACGAAATATCTAAACGTAAACGATTTATTGCAGTCCGGACAAAATATCGTCATACGATTCTTCTGTTTCTTAGTCAGCCCCATCGACATTATCTTGTTATAATCAGCATTATTCAGTAACTCCACCTGCTGTTCGTTGACATTAACTTTCGTCTTAAACTTCGTTTTCGCAACTTCCGCACTAACCACCTCGTTTTCGTCCAATTTCTCCAGCATCGATTCAGTGTGAACTGCGCCAGTATCGCAAGCCCCATCTAGATTGATTTCGGGTTGAATCGTCGGCTCTTCTTTCGTGATATCTTCGAATCCAACCATGGAATGATTCGATATAGATTCATCATCATCGTTACTACATTCCATATGGATATCATCTTGTTCAATAGGTAGATTAGCGTAATCCAAAGAGTCGTAAGAATGCGGTTTATTTTCGTTTACGTCGTTGTTAACGTTCGTTAATTCTGCTTCGCTTAATTCGGATTTGATAGCCGACGATGGTGATGACGTGTCGTTTCTCACGTGATCGTACCGGTTATCCCTTTCGGTGACCTTGTTTCTAAAAAGTTGATGTAATTTAATGTCAGATTCCATCACCATCGTTTTAAAATCGTAGATCGAATTTAGTTTCTCGATGCATTCGTTACACGCGTTTATTGGATATCCATCATTTACGGCCACCTGTAAAATAACACAATATAATAAACGTTTGATGTAAATTATTATGTAATGCATCGAATAGTCGGGAAAATGGAAGTCTACAGGAAGATCTTGGTGGACCGAACAACCACCCCTTGCATACAACATAATCTAGATGACGCATTTGGGTACAAAGCGGAGAGGTTAATCAGTCGAAATTAGTCAGTCGAATCTAGTTGACATTGCAAGACATCTCGAAGGTGTCGCCCTTCCCCCGCTCTCCTCGTTCCAGTTTTGATTTCAAAATCTTGTAATATTTGAGACAGCTAGATAAGGTTAATATAATAAACCAGGAGTGATTTAAGAAACTTTAATAAACAATATACAGGATGACCAATTTTCGTACGTTTTTGAGGGAGATAGAAAAAGACTGAGATCCGATTCCTGAGCTCTTTTTTTCCTAATATAATTATAATACTTGGTTACCGAATGGATAAAATTACTGAAAAACTATTTCTGTAGAATCAACAGTACATAAAATAAAACTTTTTCTTTTTCCATGTGTACTATAGATGTGAAATTCTCTAAATACTGAATTAACGATTTTTCAAATATCTCCCCAAAATAATATTATATCTATTATATATTTTTGGAATCGTTTTTCAGTTCTCTTTCCATTTTTGAAAAAATATACAGGGTGTTCCGTATGGAAAAACAAAACTTGTGGTTATATCGAAAAAACGAAAACAGAAATCAAAATAAACTTTATCCCACCGGATGCAAATCGGAAAAGTGCCTTAAGGATGTCTACACCATTTTCGATAGCAGCTAAGAAAAGCGAGATATAGGGCTGGATTGATTTTTGTCAAAAATCGGAAAACACCCCCTGTACTTCGAAAACGGTAAGAGATAGCCGAGTTTGGTTTGCTCCATTATGTTTTTAAGGAAAAAAACAGCTCTAGAACCGTACCTCAGTTTTTTTTATATCACCCACAGATTCCCAGGAGTCATCCTGTACTTATACGAGTACAGTATTTTTTCTTTTTTCCTGAATATTTTTTTAATTCGTTTTTGTTTAGAAGTGTCATAAACAATGTTTTCTTTAGAAATATATGATTTTGGTGCCCAGAAACAATAATTACAATTCAGTTAGGAAAGGTGATATCAATTCTGTCAATCACTGTACCTATGTATGATAAACAAGAAATGAACGTGAATTTAATTTTGAAGACGTTAATTTTTGTTGTCTTTTATCTCCTTTCTCTATCTTATCATCAAAATAAAACTCGATACATAACAAAAGTAATTGTTTCTTTTGTAATTAAATGTACTGTTACATTAACAATAATACTGGTTTAATTTAAACAAAACAAGCTAGTAAATACAGTGTATTACTTACCCTCATTGACGTACAATCCATTATTAAATTCGATATTAAATTATTGTTAGTCGAATGAGTAAATATATTATACGATGGTTTATTCGGTTTTAAACATGTTCGACAGATTAATTCGAAATTGTCACTCATCGTTAGGTTTGTTCTTAACAGCTATTATTACAGTAATCTTCTTAATGTTGCTGGTGTTCTATGTAAATAAATTTACTTATTTATGCTACCTACAAGATGTACCAAATTCATAATCTAAACTTACCAAATAATCTTAATAATCATGTTATCTCTTTTGATCCTGCATAGATTTTCTAAAATTTCAACAATATTGCAACAACTAAGGAATGTAGAATACCTGCAGAAATGTTCAAGGAAATATCAGTGCAAAATACCTTAACCTATAAATTGCAGCAGATATTTTACTCGCGTTCATCCCATTGCAGCGCTCTATTCTGCACTGCATAGGTGATTGGATATACCCGATATACAAAGTAGTCATTTTGAAGTGACCAGAGTTGGCCACATCGATTTTAATATGAGAGCACCATTACGTAATTAGCGAACATTTTTATTTATTTTAATGGTTAGGTTTATTATTTATATAATGACAGATTCTAGATAAGAACTAATAGTGGTTGTTTGTGGTTTAAATTCTGTTATAAACATAGAAGTAGATGGAAAGGATAACGGTTGAGAAGAAAATATTTGTTTAATAATATCTTGAACGTAAACGATTTAGTAAGCCCCATCGACATTACGTTGTTATAATCGGCATTATTCAGTATATAACTCCACCTCCACCAGTGTTGCCAATCTGGAAATCCAATGTTTGTTCATAGTAGATGTCAATAGTTTTTGCTCAACAGGAAAATTGCAACAACTATTATTTCCTATATATTGTTTAATTTGTAACAGACCTATTTTTGATTTCGTGTTTAATTTGTTCCATTGCTTCGTTTTCATTAAATTTCTGGAGAAGAATACTCTTTCTACATTAGCCGAAGAGTGTGGAAAAGTTAGTATGTTAAAAGCAAAAGAACTAAAAACATTAAACATTAAAGACCCATCACCTAGCTCCATTTTCTTAACTTCTCGCTAAAATTCTACAGGATTATCTGGAAATGACTGAATTTCTCAATAACCTCCACCAACCTCCACTCAGAGTCAAGTGCTTGTAATAGAGAACCTATGTACTTTGTAATTATTCTTTAAATTTAAAGATAATCGTGAGAAAAGCCATTTCTTTTATTCCCAAACGAAAAAATATATTTTTTCACCTAGAAATCGGGGAAGAAAGAAGCACGATTACAGCGCTCTCACAAAACGCGGCGTTTACGTGAACTACAACGTGTGACGTACGATATAGTGTTTATGTCTGGTTTATGTTATCGAAATCAATGGATTGACTACTTGTGCCTTGTATTCGTACAATTTCTTTTTACTTAAAAAAAATGGTTCACTGCCATGAGGAGAGATGTACCTTTTGGCAGAGAAGACTACAGGATATTGTTGTTCTGATCATTTTGATGTAAGTACAAGTACCTAACCTACACGAGTACTATGGTATTAAAATTACTGATATTCTACAAGTACATTCGTTACAATAATATGTATTATCAGGCATCTACACAAACTACTAATTCCATGTATTAATGGTTAAAAAAGGATCTTAATTTGTGTTATCATATTAGTCATGTCATAACCTTATAATTTGAGTTACAAGTTTTATACTATTTTCTACGTCACCTTGCGTTTTGGTCACGTGACCTCCTCGGGCAGTTTCAACTCGAAAAATCTCGAAAACCACAAGTCTTTGAAAAAAAAAATTCTGTTTCATTTACCGGCGATCTCAATCCTTTATAAAATGTTTAATTCCTGTTTACTTTTGAGAAATCTAGGTTGTCTGATACGTTTATAAAGGAATGATGATGTAAAAATTCTTCAATTTACTATTTTACAAAAAATACCTCCCTCAATCTTTTGTTCTTAAATTTCTGACTAGAATTTAAAAAATCCGAAAAAACGGTGCCAAATCGGTATATTGCCTTCTAAATCGGTAGGGTTGGCAACGCTGATTTCCACACTAACCACCTCGTTATGGTTTTCGTCCAATTTCTCCAGCATCGATTCGATGTGAAGTTCGCCAGTATTGCAAGCGCCATCTAGATTCATTTCAGGTTGAATCGTCGGCTCTTCTTTCACGATATCTTCGAATCCACCATGGCATGATTGGATTTACAATAGATTCGTCATCGCCGTTACTACATTCTATGTAGATATCGTCATAATGTTTAAGTGGAAGATTGTGGTAATCTAAAGAGTAGTAAGAATCCGGTTTGTTTTCGTTTATGTTAACGTTCGTTAATTCTGCTTCGGTTAATCCGGATTTGATTGCCGATGATGATGACGTAGCGTTTCTTACGTAGCCGTCAGCCGAAATCGCAAATTTTGAAGTGTACGTGTCACATTTTGACACATTTTGACAGTTTACAATCAATTACTATCAACAGGTGTGTTTTATTTAGCATGTTATAACATTGGTCGCATACAGGGAAAAAAATACGCTTAAGCGCTGACGGTAAGCGATTTGCTGTATCGCTGCACACTCTCTGAACGCTACATCATTTTTGTGAGGAGGTGATTTGCAAACCGGTTTTGTTTTCGAAAGTTAACCTAAAAATATGTATTAAAAAGTTTTATGTAAAATGGACAGAATACGGAAAAAATATACGCTGTAATAATGGCGGACTGCTTTAAGAAAGCGCTGTAAGAATGACGTCAATACTTTGTCATTGTATGCGACCATTAATGACATTAGCTTGACGATTTGAAATCCTAAATAGTAAAATTTTATACTCAACTAAAATAGGGCGTTTACTATCATTTGCTCACGATTCTACGTCAGCAATGCACAAATTAATCAAGGACAAGGTGCGTTCTCGAAGGACCGACATCTAGAATCGGATCCAGAACGTGTTTCCAGCCTTAGCAAGAAGACGAAGTCGAAGACGCATCGAATCGTTAATCGTATTATTATCGCTGATTATCAGCATCGATGTTTGCTATTTTATTATGGATTCAAAATCATTTATTACAGTGACATTTCACCGCATAGAAATATCACTTTAATGTAATAATGTCACTGTTAATTTTTATTAACAGTTTGAATCGCAAAAATGAACCTTGTTTACGGGTTGTTATGTAAAAACAAAACCCTGCACAAATATTTATTATGATTTAGTTAATTTCAAACTACTACTTATGTAACAAAACGCGAAAAATACCATAAATAAAGCTCGTAAGAAAAACAGTTTTCTGCTTCGCTCTTTTAAACGTGTTATTTAATATAAATGTTTTGGAACGCAACTTATGCTATAAGCGCAACTTTGCGAACGCAACAAATCGCTTGCGCGTCGTAGGAACGAGGTCAAACTATTAAAATATGTGAGCGGGGAGTGGGGATAGAGGTCGCGGCGTCTGTCAAATAAAACACAGATCGGAGCCTCGCTGATACGTCACCGTCGCACAGCTGTTTTCTGGTTTCTGTCCGTGCGGGAGGAGCGTGTTTTGTCGCCACTCCAACCGTCCGTTCAGCTGTTCACTGTTTTGATTCCGTTTTGCGACGCAGTTAATACAACGTTTAAAACAAACAATGTCAGACGCTGAGGCAGCGACCTCGAGCATGGAGACGGCGGCTGAAACGGCCGAAAACGTCGAGAAAATGGACGAGATCAACGAACCCGAAGCTAAACGTAGAAAATTGAATAAGAACAACGATAACGATGACAAGAAGAATCGTTTAGAGGAACGTTTGGGTAGTATTTTATGTTGCGCAGTTTGTCTAGACCTACCCAGAGCTGCCGTTTACCAGGTAAGTCACGATTTTTTTTTTAATCTTTTTTTATATATTACATACGTGGATATGAATAAGCGTTAGGGTTGGTTGAACGTGTTTCTTCATTTTAATTTCGCAAAAGCTTCTTCGGCAGATCAAGGCGAGATATGTTGATTTAAACGTTGAAAAAATGGCCTTGAACGTGTCGTATTACGTAATATTTGTGCTTTATTTTCTTTGTTAAGAGCCACACACACACCGCAGTGTATCTGCAGACGATATTGATTTTTCACAGCTCACAGCTGAAAGATATTCTATTAATATAAACACGTCCGCAGATCTCTTTTTAACTTGAATGAAACGATGGATGGGATGTTAATTTCTTTGTTCCATCTTAAGATATCTAAAGATTTTTAGATGAAATTCACGCATTTTTGACATGCTCTGATAATTATATAGTATTGCGCATTATATTTGTTTCTTATTCCCCTGCATATGTCATTTTACAATAACTTAACAATAGAGAGCGCCGCGGTGAAATTTAAATGAATGTAGTGTAAAAATGGTAATTTTTATTTAATATTGTTATATATTTTTTTGTGTGTACTATTTTAAATATGATGTAATTTATTAATTTAAACTAAAAAAAAAAAATAACGGAAGTATGTAATTGTGTAATACTATATATTTACTTAGTAATAATTAATTAAATTATTTATTTATTGATGTTATAGTAATATATATATATTCGCATATTTTTCTCAATAAATCTTTTTAAATTTATATTTTAGTCATTTAATTATTTAACTTAGATATAATTACACATAAAACCCCCTCAAAAATCCCCATATTCCCTTAAAATCGAAAACGAAAAGGATAAAAAAATAGAAACAAAAAAAAAATGGGAAAAATCTGAATATGAAACGAAAAATAAAAGGAAAGGTAGGTGTTCTTAGAACAGTAACTGCATTTTTGTTTAATTTGTAAATATGCAAATATCTCGTTTAAATCTCATATAGATACATATTTAAATATATTTTTAAAAGGTAAGATTCTCTTCTAACATAGTTTTGTAGTGTTTGGATTCGTATGGTACCTATATTATGATTAATGGATGTTTCTAATCAAATTTTATTCCTGATTTTTCAATTCTTTTTTTAACGTGTTATTGATATTTACAGGGTAGAGAGAAGATTGGTGAGTATTATCCAGCATATGTTTTTATTTTAACATATATATAATAAAATATTAAAATTGTATCGACTCGATTTAATAAAAAAAAAAAAAAACTGGATGCAGCAGGCCCGATCAAAACTCATCAACACTTTTCGACGGTTGAAGCTCCGCCTCTCCGCCCCCCTCCCCCAAAAACAACTTAAGAGGAGCCTGCCAATCTCGATTCTTTATTTTAATTTAATTAAAAAAAAATAAAATAAAAACAAAACCTATTCTAATAGCCATACACATACATATTATATATATTTTTTTTTATTTACGATAAAATTGTGTTATTGTCACGTATTTACAACCAATCATTGAAATCGATATGTGCGTATCTTACAGTGCGAAAATGGCCACTTGATGTGTGCCGGCTGTTTCAATCACCTGATAGCCGATGCACGACTTAGAGACGAGGCCGCCACCTGTCCTAGCTGCAGGGTCGAGATCACTAAGGCGTCGGCCATACGGAATTTGGCCGTCGAGAACGCCGTCTCCGAATTGCCGTCTGAATGCCAGTACTGCGGGAAGGAGTTCCCCAGGAACTCGCTGGAGAAGCACGAGGAACAGACGTGCGAAGAAAGGTATCGTTTCCCGTTATAAGTGGAGGTATGGGGGGGGGGAGTTAGAGTGTGCCTCCATGCCTCCACGTATCACGCCACCATCTCATCCTCGTCTATAACCTCTAATTTGAAACTTAAGGTTTCCGGGTGACTAATTTAAAATCTTGACGGCTCTATAGGTAGGTAGGTAGTACATCTTGGAGCTTACTCGCGATGAAATTTATATGGAAACATCGCAGAGTGGGGTATTTTGCCATTCTAGGCGGTCAAAAGTTTTCTTTTCCATAAAAAGTGTTGTGGGAGCCTTTTAATTAAAAAAAAAATGTCTCCTTGGACAACTTTCGGGCAAAATTCTGCCTGTACAGCCTGAAATGTTTATTTCGTGCCTTAACAGCCTCTTCGGAAAGCAATCCTATTGGCAGTAAAACATTTTCTATCACAGTAGCTCCGTGAACAAGAATTTTGTGCATCGTGGGAGTCATGATGTAAAGTTTTGCAGTTTCAATACACCAATACACTGTGACCACTTGATATCACTTCAAGGATTACTTTAATTTGATAGCTATATCAAATTCATTCTGGATTACTAAAAAATCTTGTGCTTGTATTAGCATCAGTGTTGCCAAATCCAGCTTTCTTGTCTAAATTTTTCTTGAATTTCTTTTTTTTTCTTTTCATAACAATAGCCAAGTTACCGCGCATGCGTAGCCGACGAGAGGCGAAAAAAGGTTGCGTTTAGCTCTCTGCTTATTTAACTTTATAAGTAACCGATGTTTTGAGTTTTTAGAAAATGATTTTTGGCCGCCTAGAATGGTAAAAAACCCCACTGTGCATCGCTTCGAAAGTTGACAGTTCTAGCTGTAATAATGCGCAGCCTCACGTCTTTTGCACATTCTTTGTACTGACTGTATCTTCTCCCCTAATTCGGGAACATTTCCTGGTGGGTCATCTGATCGGAAAACACGTAAGTTCTTTCAACATGCGTCGCATGTATGTATCCGCAACCATGAGATCATGGGACTATGCAAAGTGATCTTCAAAGTGTTGTTGTAGAAGAGTGACTTCCTTACTGTATCCATTATCGTCGCAATGACAGATTTCTTGCGCTGCAAGCACAAAAGCGGCTGTGCATCACCTTCGACGTAATAAGGGTCCAATATCCCATCCCACCCGGATACGGCGTAATCAAATCGTAACCCGCGCACTACGCAGCAGTTTCTGCAACACAACACAACATTAGACCGTTCAAACCGCTAGAAAACGAGTTGTTTGGCAGTTGATGTAGTCGTTAAGCTGAATATAGCTTTCATCCCGAAAAACATACGTTATTTAAGCAAGTCATAGACAACAATACTCGGTAGCAATATCGTGATCGCGCTCGCTCATCCATGTGAGTAATGGCCGTTTGTGCCCCATTGTTTAAGCGCAAGTAGGTAAAATGTGGGGTTTCTAACGCAACCTGTCTTCGTGGACACGCTGTATAAGCCGTATTTTGACAGCTAAAACCTGTCAAACTGTCATAATTATCACAATTTGGTGGTTTTACACAGGTTTTAGCTGTCAAAATACGGCTTATACAGCGTGTCCACGAAGACTGGTTGCGTTAGAAACCCTACAGTTTACCATTAAGCTAGCGCAGCTTACCATTAAGCCGGACTTAAATTTAAACATTTGTTTGCACCGCTAGTTAAGCTTTCCTTAATTATCGTTAAGCGTAGCTTTACTTAAGCGGTCAATATTCTAGGCTTAACGATCCCTTAACTTTAAGGAACGTTTTTGTACATTGGTTATGCGCGTGCACAACATATTGCTGTCTATAATGCATTTAATTTAAAAAATATGATCTTTTTCGACGAAGATGAGGACGATGCTTTGTTTGGAGAAGATTTGGAAGTTTTGGACATAATTGATTTTGGTTTCCCCAGAAGAATATACCATATAGGTACATTCATAACCTCAAATACACTGTAAACAGTGAATTGTATCGATGGATCGTTGAAACGACCAGGTCCAAGGAATGTGTATCGGGTACATGTATTCACATGTATCCAATACATCTAATACCGTACATTTTTGATCGCAATACAATATGTACCGGTTATTTAAGAATGTCTTGATACATTTACCGGCTGAACCGCTCCAATTCTCGTATACGCCTATTGGTGTAAATGACAAACGACATTCGATACGACACAATCAGATCACGATTCACACAAGACCTTTAGAGCAAATGTACTCGTAAAGGCGATGTTGCCGATTATCACTCCGGTTTAACTAAACCTATCCCAATTTTCGACGGTGCAATTCATTTGAAATTAAACTAAGCTTTGATACAAAACGGTGCAAACGGGCATTACACGCTGAGCAGCTCCATCTAGCTCTTTAAAAACATACGACTCACACCAAGTTTCAGCGATGTTCATCGTAAACTACGCTTTGGGAGCTCCTCCACACATGTTGAAGAAGTCGTCCTCGTGACTCTCGTTTGTGTTGACGGTCCTCAGGCGCTCCATTGTTCCCTTCCGTTAACACAAGATTGATCCCATACGCTGGAACTTCTCGACTCTCTTGTTGTTTTGTTAAATGGATCCGTCTTGTTAAATTGCTTTTGTAATATGGGGTAGGCTTGTACAAATTCCCAAAAAATATATGCTTTTTAAAGCTAAGCTTTACTCGGGTAATTTTTGTTTAACACTTTTTGACGTATCTATTAAAATAAAGTGGTGGGGGATATCAAGTAAAAGAGAGATGTCGGAATTCGAAAATTATCTCCACAACAAGTTCATTGTCTCGCGAGTGGTGTAAATCATATTGCTGAAACTGTTCTGTCACAAGAGTGGAAAAACGGAAGTCCTACGGTTCATAAATCTTGTACGAAGTTGTGCACTACTGTAGAAGTGTGCGTGATAAACGTTGATGGAGATTTTGAGAAGCATGTATGCCCCAAAAAACAGCAATTCTGCTTGTAATTCTTCGGGG